>CM061040.1:11653509-11893509 GCA_030762985.1 Adelphocoris suturalis
ACAGTTCGGCATTTGATTTTAGCGAATTCTCGTAGAAAGTGAAGCTATTGCAATGGCTCGGAATATTTTAAAATCAACATTTTCTGAAAAATTTCTTCATTGAAATCCGTTTTGAGGCATTTTTTGAGGCAACACTTATATATATATATATATATATATATATATATATATATATATATATATATATATATATATATATATATATATATATATATATATATATATGTATATGTCATTCCAGACGACGATAACTCTCCTTAGGATTTAGATAAAAATTCCGTTCTTGCGCCGAAAAACCAATCTTCCCAAACGAAAGGATGAGTTTGTAGCCAGTACTTTTTGAGCACATTAAATTGGCCACATTTCAACAATTATGCTAAAAAAATCACTAAAAATAGCTAACAACCGTTAAATTTATATTATTTGGCAGAATATTGCTCAAATAAAATTTATTAACTAATAATACGAACGATACGAATTATTAAAATTAAAAAAAAAAAAAAACTAAAATCAATGAAACTGCAAAAAAGCTAAAAATTGAAAACCTGTGCTCGGATAGTAAATTATTATCTAGAATATGTTTTTGCCATGAAATTAATACAATTCCCTTCCACTTAAAAAGCTCTAATTTCAACACAATGTAACGTAACAAAATACGATAATTAACGAAAATTCGCTCATACGATCATGCCGCATGACTGGAACTTTTTTAATAACTCCCTGAAGAACCTACAGAAATGCCGGATATTTTCAGCGTGTTAAGGGATTATGCTATACTTAATGCAATTAAAGCGGGAATTCAAGTCTAGTCATCCGATGAACATTCCGAATCGTCCAAATGGGCGGGATAGTGTTGTGAAGGACGAAGGACTTGCCGTCTCTAAGGGACAGGAGCCCTTTGAATTCGGCAGCCAACGCGAAGGGCTGCGGTAGTGCGGGTGGCCCGAGTCAGCTCGAGTTGTTCGTTTGAAGAATTCAACTATTTGAACCCAAACCTTTCATGATCTAAATGTTGGCTGATCACTTCAAGTCAATAGGTTAGAGTTATTCAGCCGTATTACAAGCTCAACTATTCGACCGATTACATTTTCTATTCACCGATACGTTTTCCTTCTTTCCTCGCTTCTTTTCATGGATTTTTTTCACGTTCATTTACGTCATCCTCATTGTCAAAAACCCTAAACTAAATTGAGGTAGATTATTTTCGGAAACATATTCTTGAAAAAAAAAAAAAAAAAAAAAAAAAAATTGTTAGCATGCACATGCTTTAACCATAGGTCCCACTCCAAAAACGACAGGGAAATATGACACGAAAGTAGCGCGGAGTTTTCGATTTCCGCGTACAACCATTCCGTTGCTAGGGAAGTGTAACTCCCTTAGTTATCGTTCCACGATAATCGTTCGCCACTTGTTGGAATGCTCTCATCTTCCCACAACATCTCATGATCCCTAAGCCTGTGTAGTATCAAGGAAAGCAGAATCATAGCGCCAAGTTACTAACTTATAATGCTTCATAAACATGATGAAAATTTATGTATTATTTTTCTCCGTAAAATAATCATTGTAGGTACTTGATGGTAGTCTAGTAATGTAATAATATCATGTAATAATATAAAGTGATGTAATAATAGTATGGGTAAAGCATGTGCATGTTTTCAATAATTTAAGCCAACGGCTTTAAGTAAGTAGCAACTGGAGGGTCAAGTTGGGCGAAGCCCCCCTTAAAATGCTCTAAGGGCCAAAAAGTCGCCAACGATTATCGTGGAACGATAACTAAGGGAGATACACTTCCCTAACAACGGAATGTTTGTATGTGGAAATCAATAGAAAACTCCGCTCTACTTTCGTGTCATATTTTTCTGTCCTTTCCGGAGTGGGGACCCATGGCTAAATCATTTGCATGCTAACATTTAAAATAGATCAGAAACGTAATAGGTACCCATAAATCTGAGAAGTACCTATATAGCTACTGAATATGTCTCATTTTAGGATAATTTTGATGCGATCATCGACATGGAATGACCATGCAGATGACTGAGATAGTTTTGGAACAAGAAGAACTAAGCATCTCTAAAACCCTCCGGAGGCGCACATCCGCACCGCAAAACGGCAAATTGTTGAGTTTCTGAGGGTAGGCGTAGAGAAAAAATCCAGGGGAGGCTAAAGTATTCCTTGCTCACAGTCTGCTCTATAAGTTAGCATCGCACAGTGGAACATACTCCAAAAAACCTGGACAAAATCAGGAAAATCTTGAAATCTACGTTATCTGGATCGCTGATCACGCAAAACAATATTGAAAAAATAGCTAGGCTCCTACTTCAGCCAACATGCCTCAGTTTACAAAATTTCAGTGAGAATATTCGTAGTAATTTGAAACGAATGTTTGTCTAAATTCATTGTCTTGTAGTCTCAATTTATCACTTCTTCCATGTTTCTGTAGTGCGGATCTCGAACAACAATATAGACGAAATTCCAGAAATCTTCTTTGATGTATTTCAAGGCTGTTCATTACCTTAAAAACTGGAAATTTTTGCCAGTTTTCGTCAATATGTGAGACATCAAAATACTGTGGAAGTCCTACTCCATGTTTCTTTGGGTGAAAAGTTTTCTTCATTCAATCTAGTAAAAAACAAATGAGAAATCCATGATATTTTTTGGATGTAAAAATTCATTCCTAATCCAAATTTGAATACTTTTTTAATTTTTACGCTTCCTGAAAGAGAGTTAGATAGCGAAACAATCAGGCAATTTCACAGAAATCAGGTATTTTTTAAATCATTAATGAGTTTTCGGATTCGATACTACAGTTTTATGGATCCTACAGTTACATGGATTCGATACTACACCTTCATTAATAGTTAAAAATCACTTAGTTACTCCTAGTTCTACGGTAAGAAATTTGGGATTATTTCTTGATCCCCTATTGACATGGACTTCACATGTTTCCCATATTGTTAGAAAGGTTTATGGATCCTTATATGCAATGAAAAAACGGAGAAATTTCACACCCTCCAATCTAAAACGAATGCTGTCTAAAACATTACTAATACCTCACTTAGATTACTGCTGCGAGATTTTCTCCACCAACCTCAGCAGCTTCATCGCCTTCAGGTGTATTGGAATTCCATAGTTCGGTATGTGTTTTGTATCAGAGGATACGCTCATATCACTCCATATTCACGATCTTTAGTGAGACGTTCCATGACCGACCATTTTACCATGCAATAGCCATGCATTTTGCCATGTTTTAGCGAATTTTTGAATAAAATTAAGCTATTGCTCTCGCCTCAAAATTTGTAGAATGTGAATTTTTGAAAAAATTTTATGCAGAAATCCGTTTCAGGCTATTCTGAATCATATTATGAAGTTTAACGCATTTTTTAATGTATGTATGTATGTGTCATTCCAGACGATAACTGTCCGTAGAATTGTGCTAGAAACTTCAAACAAATTTTAAAATGTTAAGGACACAAAACGGAAGTTCAAGTTTGTTGGCCAGCATGATCAGATTACATCTTTGGGTTGAAATTTTCAAAAATGTAGTCAAAAATTTCAAAATAGCCTGTTTTTTGCGATTTGTTGTGCGAAATAATCTTTTCAGCATACTAACATGTGGTATATTCGGAATCAGCGTAAAATGTCCTATAAGAATATGTATCAAGTTTTCAAAAATTTCAAAGTTGAAAAATCAGTCAAAAATCGAAATAATGCCGTTTGCTAGTAGTAAAAATGGGTAATAATCGCATTCAACAATTTTTTTCAGTCCTCAATTTTATCCTGAAACTATAATTTGCAACAGCTTTTGTTCCATAACAATATTTCTAGCTCGCTTAAAAAACGATTTTTTTTCTATTTTTTGGTAATTTTGACCGTACTTCACAAATTTGTCATAACTCCCTTCATTTGCAGTTTAAATTCAAATTTGAGGATCCCGTTAGAAATAGCATTAAATTTTCTATTATATAGATGCTTGACAATATATTAGTGTTTAGATTTGAGACATGAAAAAGCCCTCTGAATAGCAAATTTTACCTAATTTGAGAAACCTTTAGTTTGTTCGATCGGAAATTAAACAATGAGAACCAATATTTTGCTTCCTCACTACCGAACATAGGGAAGTTTCGTGTTCGTGATTGGAGTCGAACACATTTTTGATTCCAGAATCAAAATTTCTAATTGCTTTTTGCGTTTCAGAGCTTGCTGATCAATTTTGGTTCCGTGTCCGTATGGCAAATCCTTGTCAAGCCCTAAACTGTACCAAATTTTAGTCCGATTCCGTTCAAATTTTCAGTAGCTTGTGCGTAAGCGCAAATGTGAATTTCTTATAACATCAGTATCTCATGATCTTTTTCTGGGGGTGTTGCCTCTGCCGTAGACGGTAGTGGTTTTTTGAGGGCTGAGATATTATCATAGTAGGCTTCTCAAATTAAAGAAAATTATTAGCATTAAAGAAAATTTAAAAATTTGAGAAGCCTACTATGATAATATCTCAACCCTCAAAAAACCACTACCTATCTCATGATCTAGTGGTTCAAACTTGGTTGATAAATGAGTGTATGTTATAGGAAAATGCCCTATACATTACATCACGATTGGTTGAGTGATAACCATTGCGCATGCGCGAAACTAAAATCGATTGACACAGGCATAACTCCGAATCTAATGGAACGATTTTGATGAAATTTTCAGTGATTATGCGGGATAGCTTGTAGAAGGTTCCCTATATCTTACATTGCCGTCACATAAATAATAGTCTTTGCGCATGCGTAAACGTTAATTTATTATAACGTCGATTTCTTATAATATATCAGTCCAATTTCGTTCAAACTCGGGGAGTAGATGGGTATATGTTCCAGAAACTCGGCCCTTCGGGCCTCGCAAGGGGCTCCGCCCCTTGACCCCGCCAGGGGGCTTTGCCCCGCTGGACCCCCCCCCCCCCCGATGTTATTACTTTGAGCCTGACTGCTAAAATGTAAAAAACATGGAATCATGTTTCAGCTCCTCGCTCTCACTTTATTATAGAAATGATCACGACGATTGAGCTCTTGTGAGATGATGATCTCCTAATAGAAACTCGCGAGTAAACATTCACTTTATTATAGAAATGATCACGACGATTCAGCTCTTGAGATGATGATCTCCTAATAGAAACTCGCGAGTGAACATTCACTTTATTATAGAAAGATGCTAAAGAGGCTACATACGAAATTACAGCTTCCTATAGTGTAAAGTATAGAAATTACCTATTAAAATGATTTAACCACCGCTTCACAAATCAAACCGTTCTCGCAATATTCGGATCACCTGCTATGAATCACATAATCGAAACACCAGCTCAATAAAATCATCAGAAATTAACAAGCGGTTGCAATCATGTTCACAATATCAATAATTGAGAATGATCACCTGTGTGTAAACAATTATTCATATAACCATGCTCATAACTCAGCTTGTTGCCACGCACTTCGCAGTAGTTAATATAGTATGGTTGGATAAATCGAGAGCTTTCGAACGAATGGTCAACGAATTTTGTGGGATGAAAAACGACGAAGTATCATATCCCTAGCAACGACTCGGTTGTAAGCGGAAATCATCACAATTATTGGCGCTACTTTCATCTCACTTTATAGTCTCACTTTTCGGCGGGGGATCCATCGCTAAAACATGATTCCATGTTAAAACTCCCCATAAACTATATCGCGATTGGAGGAGAAATTATTCGGATAGCAGATAAAAATGATAAAATCAATACTAACAAAATTGCCGAAAGTGGTTTATTAAGAGTTTTTGGCGATGGTAAGTTGTCAACAATTCTTTTTTACTTAATGTCAACAATTTTGAAACAATTTAACATAATATAGCACGATAATTTACGGAAATGCGCTCATCACATAAATAGTAGTCATTACATAAAAACGCTAATTAATTATATTGTCAGTCACTTATCATCTATTGATCCGCTTTCTTTCAAACTCGGGGAGTAGATGGGTACATGTTCCAGGAAAATTCCTTATGAACTATATCGCGATTGGTGGAGTAAACTAAAAATTGATCGGCTCATACGAAGCTCCTGATCAACAGACCGATTTTGAAGAAATATGCAAGGATTTTGCAGTTTAGCTCCTAGAAGTTTCCCTACAAATTCCATTGCTGTGGGGTTAATAGTAGTGTGTGCGCATGCGGAAACATCAACTTCTTATTATGCCGACCTACCAATGATATCGACTCGCAATTTTTTCTTCAAAAAATTCTATAAGTTGATGTTACAATGTGTGAGGAAGCTATACTGCCCACCCAGCTTGGCAAACATTTTTTCAAGATTCAAGAACAATAAAAACGGCGCCAGAGTCCCATATTTCCAACAGTGTAGTCAATTTTTACTTTTATTTTGCTAATTAGGGAATAAAATGATGTTTTCTTGCAAATCATTGTTATTTCAATGAAATCGAGGGTTTTCTTGAAGAATGACTTTCCATGAAAATACAAATTTTGGGTCGGTTTTTAAGTTTTTATTATTTTTTTATTTTTTATTCTTTTTTTTACGCTTAATTGAATGGTACCACTTGCATACCTCCCCGACCTCGTTATAACCATTTTAAAATTTAACTCACGAATTTGAGTTCATTTGGTATGATAATTTTATGTGTTTTCAGGAGTAAAACTAGTTAGCTGAAAAAAGCTTTCAGCGTGAAAAAATAAGAAGAAATCAACCCCAAACTTTAGTATTCATAGAGGGTCGTTTTTCAAGAGAACCCTCGATTTCAGAGAACAAACAATGTTTTTCAACATTAAAATATCCTTTTCTCCCGTAATTATCAAAGCAAAAGTAAAATTTGACCACACGATGGTAAGGTGAGATTTTGGCGCAGTTTTTGCCATTGTGGCATCTTGAAAAAATATTGATTCTCATAGTTCAATTCCCGATTGAAAAAACCCGAGGTTTCCCATTAGGTATTAGGCAAAATTCGCTTTTCAAAGGGCTTTTCGATGTCTCAAACGCTGATTCTAATAAAAAGGTTGGGCATCTATCCGATAGGAAATTGGATCCCTTTTTTAACGGTATCCTCAAATTTGAATTTACCAAACACATCAAAGGAGATATGAACAATTTAGTGACATAAGATCAAAATCACGGAAAAAATTAGAAGTAAAAAAAAAAAAAAAAAAAAAAAAAAACTCCCGTTTAAAGCGGGTTAAAAAGCAACGTTGGATGGGCAGTAGGTATAGCTTCCTCACACATTGTAACATAGACGTACAGAATTAGTTGAAGAAAAAAGTGCGAGTCGAAACGATTGATAAGTCGGCGTTATAAGAAATTAATGTTTGCGCACGCGCACAAACCCCCAGTTATTTATCCAACAACATTAGGAAAACGTCTAGAATCTAAACCGCTCAAACTTCAAACTCTTATAAAAATCGGTCCATAAGTTTCGGAGTTTTGTCTGCGTCGATCAATTTTAGTATTGCTCATGCGCTATAGTTATCACTCCACTAATCGCGATATAATTCTTGGGGAATAGTCCTGGAACATACCTATACTCATCTACTCCTCAACTTTGACCGAAATCGGACCAATAGATGACAAGAACTCGACGTTATATTACATTACCGTATGTGCACAGACTACTATTTTTGACGGCAATGAAAGTTGTTGGGGACCGTCTAGAGGCTATTCCGCACGATCCCAGAAAATTTCATCAAAATCGGCCCATAAGTTGCGGAGTTTTGTCTGTGTCAATCGATATTAGTTTCGTGCAAGCACAAAAGTTATTAGTCCACCAATTGCGATATAATTTATAGGGCATTTTTCTACAGCATATCCCCAATTACCTACCGAGTTTGAACAAAATCGAACTAACAGATGATGAGAAATCTACGTTATGAGAAATTCACGTTTGAGCATGCGCACAGGCTGCAATTGATTCGACGGCGTAGAAAACTATAGAGGACCGTGTAGAATCACTCGCCTGAAAAATTTCTTCGGAATCGGAATGAAACTTGGTATAGTTTTGAGCGCAGTGGCGTAGCTAAGCCATTTCTTATGGAGGGGCAACAGTCGAGGATTTCATTTTATTTTATAGTTTTGCTATTCATTTCTAGTGCTTGTTGCTGAATATACGAAGACTCTTGATGAGAAATCTACGTTAATTTGAGCATGCGCAAATTGATTCGACGGCGTAGAAAACTATAGAGGACCGTGTAGAATCTGGAATCCAAATTTCGTCGAGGATTTCATTTTATTTTATAGTTTTGCTATTCATTTCTAGTGCTTGTTCATATAAGTAGGTAGGTAGGTGCACAATGGCTTTTTGCAATGATCTGAAATCACGGACGCTTTCATATTCATAAACCTTCCTGTAAATTATTAAAGCATAACACAATTCAGAAAAAATATTATCCTAATTACTAATCAGAACGTGAAAAATTACTATAAATACGAATAGGTACCTACTTACCGATGAATTGAGGAGCACTAGGATTATTATACTATTATTCTAGATTTACTGCATGCAAATTCATATAGCTATGTGGACTTGCTGTCTTACAGGTTTATCCTCAATTGTTACTTCCGCGTGAAAATAACTTTTTCTGGACAATATCATACAATATTGTATTACATAAGCAGGTACCTACCTACGCGAAATGAAATACAGGGCATGAAACCGAGATCAAGAAACATAAAAAAATGTAAACAAACTCAAACCTGCAATGAACTAGGTTAGAATAGAAATATTGCTACACTAGATAATTTTAATCTTTTCTATTAATCTATTTCAATCACCACTGCAGGCTTCTATTTATTATTTTCTGGCTTCATTTTAACTGGGATTTTATTCGTAAATTAATGGTATAATACAACGGGAAACTGTTTTGAAACGAACAACCAAGCTTGATCAAGTAGGCAGTGAAAAGTAGGGGAAGTTCGTAGGGGATTTTGGTGGATACTGAACAATGGATATTTTTCTAGGGAAAAATCGCATATGGGCTCGCCCCAGAAGGTAGTGGGGAACGACTTGATTTCAGTTTGTAGTATCCAAATTTCCGTTTTGTTGACTAGGTGATTTTACTATGCTCCGTGGGGCTGTATAATATTCACGCCATTTGGCCCCTACACAAACGAACCTAATAAAAATGTCTTTATTAAGAGCGACTCAAGACCGCTTGGCCACCAGATATAATAATAATAGTAGTTGTGTTTTACTAATTACATTCTTTAATTGAAGGTGTTAGGTACTAAAGTTGGAAGCGTAAAATTATTAATTTGGCTATATCCATACAGCTCTGCCCACCCTGCCCCTCCTCAAACTACGCCACTGTTTGAGCGTAACAAGGATTTACCAAAGACAGACAGACAGAACGGCACCAAAATTAATCAGCAAGCTCTGAATCGCCAAAAGCAAGTGGAAATTTTGATTTGATTTGACAACAAATTTTCGAATTCTATCACGAACACAAAGCCTTCTCTATCTATGGTAGTTAAACCGGACACCTGGCAGTCCTGCCTGTTCCACGCAGTAGTTTTGATGCGGTTTCTGGATCGGCTCCGATCATCCGCAACGACCGCACAGCCGCCTGAGAAGGTGGTGGAGGACGAAGAACTTGGCGTCTGAGGACAGGAGAGACCTTTGAGGGCGTCTCAGGACCTTTGAGGGCGGCGACGCGACGCCCCCAGCTCGCCCTCGCGGAGGGTTGCGGTAGGGCGGGCGCCCCCTCGAGTCACTCAGTTCCTCCCTCGGTGTCCTTCGGTGCGTTTCGGGCCGCGAATGTCGGCGGGCTTCACGTCCTCCCGCGTCTTCTCAAACTTGTAAGACCGATTTGAGTTTTCTACTATGTGAAAAACCATAAACTACATTCACATTCTTTTTATTTTCAGAAGCTTATATATACATTTTTCAGATTAAATTTAACATTTTTTAAATTGAATCTAATCTTTTCCAAATAGAATTCAACTTTTTCTAAATAGAGTCCAACATCTTCCAAATAGAATTCAATATTTCCAAACAGAATTTTACATTACAAGTTTATATTATATATTAAGAATAAGAATAATGTAATAAGGATAAACTTATAATGATTAAAAGAAAAAAATAAAAAAATAAATAAATTCCTATCCTACCCAGGGATAGTATTGATCATTTGCTGCCTTTTCCGATTTTTCAGATTTTTCTTGGATCAGATAACTTCTGAAAAATGTATATTTTCCAAATAAAATTCAACATTTTCCAAATTAAATTAAACTATTTCTAAATTGAATCCAACATTTTCTAAATTAAACCCAACGTTTCCGATATCAAATCCTACACTTTTCAAACGAATCCAACATTTTCCAAAATAAATTCAACGATTTTCCAATTGAATCCCAAATTTTTTAGATTGAATTCAACATTTTCCAAGTAGAATCCAGCATTATCAAAATAGAATACAACATTTTCCAAATAGAATTTACCATTTTCGAATAGAATTCAACATTACCTAGAATTTTGAAAAGTCAAAAATGAACCTTAATGCACTTTTTTCGTCTTCTTTTTATATGAATTACGTACTTTTTTTTTTTTTTTGGTATATCATTGATCATTTGCCACCATTCTCAATTTTTCAGATCGTTCCTAAAATCATATAACGTCTGAAAAATGTAGGTTTTCCAAATAGAATTCAACATTTTACAAGTTGGACTCAGCATTTAGTGTCCATCCATGAAACAGGTATAGTGATATTCTTTTTAATTTCCAGAGGCACATAATACTATACCAGATCGAATCCAACATATTCCAAATAGAATCCAACATAAAATTCCAAGTAGAATCCATCATTTCCAAATAGAATTCAACATTACTTAGAATTTTGTAAAATCGAAAAAAGGATCCTTTCTATGAACTTTGTTCATCAATTATTTTTCTTGGGATATTATTGATCATTTTCGCCACCATTTTTAATTTGACATTTCCGTATCGTTACTATAGGAGGGAAATTCGGAGGGAAATTATTACAATTTGCATCACACAAAGCGTAACGGAAAAGCTGAAAATTATGTTTGTAAATTATGTTTACGTTAGATCTTCAGGTGAATCCCTTGGTGTTATAGGAGAAAATTCATCACATAACGTTGCGTTATGATGAAATACTTTAGTAATAACAACAATAATCTGGGTTTAGCTTCTGTTTTTTTTTGTGTGCTTGTTTTCCTTTAATTGTTTAAATAGGACTTTTCATTACCCAAATTGAACCCAACATTTCTCGAATTGAACCCAACATTGTCCAAAGTATTTATTCATTTTTCCGGTTAAATTCAACGATTTCCAAATTGAATTTCAATATTTTCCAGACAGATTTCCGAGTCGATTTTCCAATATAACGTATTGTTCCAAAACAATACCATCCATGAATAGATTGAGCTGGAGCTCACCACAACTTCAATTTGGCTGCTAAGTACTCGGTGCGGTCTCGTATTTCTCGCACAGAAAGGAAACTAGTCTCGAAATGATCCCCTATTAGAAAATTGAGAAAGTAGGTAATATCACCCCCCCCCCCCCCCCCCCCCCCCCCCCCCACCAGTATGATTTACTAGGTACTTCACAAGTAGCTCATTTTTAGACCAGTTTCCTCTCACATGTTCCGATTGATTTTGGATAAATGCGACTGGTTTGTTCAAATAAGGGGAAAATTGTTAAGTTTTGTGATGCGTACCTTCCTCCTCCTAATGCCAGCCGCAACTGCTATGCTACCTCTGCAATGAAAATGCATATTATTTCTCACAATTTTTTGTTGGTTTTGATCCCATTTTCATTTAGTGTTTTGGTGGTGTTCAAATTCTGTTTAAGACGAAGAACTTGTTGCAAGGTACCTTCCGAAAAATGAACGTTCTCGGTGTGGTCACGTATTTCTCGCACAGAAGGGAAACTATGGGAAACACTGTGTTCTACTGATCATGAACGTTTACGTATTTTTCTTTCTTTCTAAAATAAATAAGATAAATATAATAAATTGAATACGATGTTGATTCGTAATTTTGAAAATGATGAAATTCAATTTGAAAATGGTGGAATTTAATTTGGAAAACGTTGGATTCAATTTGGAAAACATTGGATTAAATTTGGAAAATTTTGGGTTCAATTCGGAAAAAATGTTGGGTTCATTTTGGAAAATGTTGTATTTTATTTGGAAAATGTAAATTTTTCAGACGATATCTGATCGATCTGAAAAATAAAAAGTAGTGGTAAATGATCAATAATATCCCAAAAAAGGATAATTTATTAAAAAATTCACTATGAAGCTCTTTTTCGATTTTTCAAAATTGCATATAATGTTGAATTCCATTTGTAAATGTGGAATTCCATTTGGAAAATATTGTATTCTGTTTTGGAAAATTTTGAGTTCATTAATTTGAAAATGTTGTTTCATTATCTACAAAAAATTGCTAAAAACCGAAGAAAAGCTAAAAATCCTAATTCATTCAATTCGAATAAAATCATTTAGAACGAGTTTTTTTTTTTTTGCCATAAATTTGGTAGTGAACAATTTATCAACACTAAAGTTTCAATTTTCAAAACAAAGTAACAAAATATTGTACGATAATTTACGAAACTTTGCTCATACGATCATGCTGCATGACTAGAATTTTTAGGACGTCCCTCAGAAGCTATTACATATAGGCTAGGCTTCTTATTTGGAAGGGACGACCTATTGAAATCGATTCTGGGGGTAGGGGACAACCCAATCACGAACAAAAAGTAACCACATACAAATCCATTTCAGACCGAGTCAAGAGGGAGGGGGGGGGGGGTTACAGTTCACTACCGCTTTTCATGATTTTGGGTATAGTTCTAGAATATATGTCAGGAGTTTAAAATTTCATCACGAAACGGGTAAATGAAGGGGATAATACTGATAAATCGTAATGTTTACGCTATTCTCATTTTTTTGATTTTCTCTAGTTTTTAGGACGTCTCGCTGGAGGGGGTTCGTCAATAGAGGGATGACCCATTGGAATTGATACAGGGGGTGTGGGAAAACCCAAAGAAGCCTGGAAGAAAACCGCATACAAATTAGTTTTAGATCATTATGAGACCGATTCCGTGAAAAAAAAAAACAATGTATGTCTGTGTGTGTATATGTGTGACAAATTTTGTCGTCGCTGCCCAGGCTACAATTCTTAACTAATTTTCGAGATTCATTCTTTGATTGTTCCAATTTTAGTTTAGTTGTGTGATAAACATTGGGAATTTCGGATTTGCTATGGTGGTGGGGGTGGAGGGGATGATTAGCGATTGTTGAAGCGCTGCCCATATTATAAATCTTGACCGATTTTCGTCTTATTTTGTTACACAATGAATTCAATATAGTTTTCGAAAGTATGTCAGGATTTTCAAATTTCATCAAGAAAACAGGTAATACTGATAAATCATGATGTTTTGACTATTCTCGTCCGATATTCGTCTTTTTTTTTATTTTCCTTTTTTTTTGTACAACTATGAATTTGGTCTAGTTTTGGAAAATGTGTCCGGAGTTTCAAATTTCATGGAGGAAGGGGGTGAATGAAGGTGTTAATTGCGATAAATCGTGATATATTTACTATATTCTTCGGATTCCCGTGACAGTTTTTATTGCTTGTTCAGACCTTAGTCCAGTTAGAAGTTTCAAATTTATTGTCAGCGAAGGGGATGATTGGAAGGGGGGTGGGGGGGTTGTGAGATATGACATTTTTGTTTTTCTTTCATAGTAATTCTCACAAAAATCATATATAATCCAGTGATTGGGACGACCCTATAATGCATGCATTAATTACTATTTTTTTTTAGTTTTTAGCGAATTTTTCGTAAAAAATGAAGCTATTGCAATGGCTCAAAAAATTTTAAAATCAAAATTTGTGAAAAATTTCTTCATTGAAATCCGTTTTGAAACATTCTGAAATGAATCCTAGAGTTCAGACGCCCGTTCTTGCACAAAAAAATCAAGCTTTACAAACGAAAGGATGAGTTCGTTGGCCAGCACTTTTTGAGCACAATAAATTGGTCAAAATTCAAAAATGTACCAAAAAAATCACTAAAAAATTGTTAAAAACGGCTTAAAATCGTTAATTATATATTATTTTGACAAAATATTGCTCAAATAAAGTTTATTAACTATAAAATAGAACATTAGAAAATTCATGTACAAAATTATGCTGAAAAATGTACTTAAAATCCATTAAAATTAGCTGAAAAATCGATAAAAACGGCAGAACAAGCTGAAAATTTAAAACCTTTACCTATTTGAATAGGAAATTATTATTTAGTATACGTTTTTTGTCATAAAATTAACCATTTCTTTGCACTCGAAATGCTCACATTTCAAAACAGTGTATCATAATCTAGGTAATACAATAGTGCACAATCATCTTCATATATAATTCCGAACGGTGTTTGACATTGTGAAGAACTTCGCGGTCCGATTTCAATGTTAGACGGCTCTTTCAGCACGGCCCCAAGTTTGTTGCATAAGTGTCGCCGCAAATAACGCCGCAAATAGGTATGACTTGTATCGTTACTATAATGTGCTGAGTTCCTGTTAGGTACTAGATTAGGGCTTTCCAAGCCCTAACAGGCCTCTAGTAATACAATATCATACGATCATGATGCATGACTGGAACTTTTTAAGTTGAGGCTTCGGTATAGCTTTGACACATATATATGTGAGCAATTTAACATTTTAGTATGGAAGGTGGCGAATTGAGGGGGTGATAGTTGTACAAAGTTTAGTTTAACTGTTTTGCATCTTATACCCATCAATGAGTTTTTGTTCATTCTAGGTTTCAATCCTGTTTTTTAACGAACCTTGGCGAGTTCTAGTTTACTGACGGTGGAGGGTAAATGGAGGGGGTAATTCCGATCAATCATGATGTTTTCGTTTCCCTCATCCTTCCTTTATTACTTTTTTTTTTAAATTTTTATATTTCAGTTTTGCTGTGCGAAAACATGTTAGGTTATAATGAATGAATGTGGTGAGGGAGGGAGATACCGATACATCGTGATATATTCAACCAATTCGTAAACCAGTTCATACTTTATTATGTTTTTGATTTTAAGAGGAAGGGGGTAGTTTCTCGCAGCACATTCATGTTAGGTTATAATGAATTAATTTGGTGAGAGAGGGGGATACCAATATATAGTGATATATTCAACCAATTATTAAGTCTCAATTCATGTTTATTGTGTTGGTCAAAGTGTTTGGTCCTGTACAATCACGATCTATTCGCTGTACTCTTCAAAATCATTTAAAACCGATAAGTTGGGACGTCCTTATAATGCATGCATTACTTGCCACCAATATTTTTATGTTATTTAGCTTTTAGATGAAGGGGGGGGTTGATGGGGTAATAGCAAAAACAGTTTCTAAAAAATACCTAGTTCTTTTTGCAATGATCACTGAGATATTTAATATGTTAACTTTAGTTTTAGCATATATTCTTTTTAAAAAAATGAAAAATGAGCTATTGTGTTTACTTTATTCGTTGATGTATGTATGTATGTATGTCCTCTTAAAATCGTTTTAAATGCCACTTCCCGACGTTCGATTTTGATGAAACTTGGTATGGATGTAATCTGTATCATGGCGAGGATCATTGATTAGCTGAGTGAACTCCAAAGCCATTTTGTCTTCTATTCGATGCAGGACGCTGAAATTTGAGGGGGAGGCTCAAGGAAAATGCTGAGGATGACAGGGAGGTCATTGGTCTCGTGGGAGAATGTGCATGTGTAATCACGTGCACAGTGTGCAAATTCCGAATTGTGTCTCCTAATCGACAAAAATCTCTGAATAATTGAAAACGTACATAGTTGATGCCACTTATTTAACGTAAGTTAAGTAATGGAAAAGAAAAGTTTCTGAAAAAATCACCAGCTGAGTGAGTTCCAAAGCCATTTCGTTGCCAATTCAATCACATGAGATATGCACTATCATGCGCTATCATGTGACTCACTTCGTGAGCACTAATCTACTTTCTTGGAATTTGAGCACTTTGTAGTCTAAAGATCCTATTCATTTTTGGGTTACATTTATCGTTATGGCAAAATGTTACTTCGGAACGGTAAGCATTTTTCTTGGCAATTAAATACCAAATTGAATAATTGGCTTATTGGGAATATAGTGCCAAATATGCATGGAGAGCACGATAAATCACGTGAGTTAGAACGGGTGTTCATGATGGTGTTTACGTGATAAATGGAGAACGTTCAATGACTTCAAGAAACACAATTACAGTATCTGGATCATCGAAATCTGCTTGACTAGTTCCAAGTGTTTATGTCCGAGTTTTTTGATATTTTATTCCTGCGAGCATCATTTGGGCCTTCATATATGAAGAGCACAAGGAAAAAACGACCTAACTTGATTTTTTTTTCGAAAATGGGGTTTTGATGGATTCAAATATTTATTGGTAGTCGAAATACGGTAGTGAGGTCCAATCGAGGGAAAAACGACTCCAAACCGTAAAAAAACAGCCATAGAAAAAAGATTACAGGGGAAAATAACTTTATGAGCTCGTTACCAGGGAAGAACAACCTAATTGGAATCTCACCGGCTACCGACGCACTGCATTACAGACTTCCCCTTATATTGTCATATTCATAATACGAGGCCACAGTTACTTATATGGAATGTGACAAAAACGTGGTATGGAGAAATCAAAAATTTCTTACAGAGACACCGACTGACTGGATAAAAACATGTGTAAAATCAAGTAGCAAACCGAGCCCATTTGTCGATGAGAAAGTAGTCAGCTACCTAGTTCGAGATCGGAGCACATTCTTCTAACCAACTCATGCTCGAAATTTTCCAATCATGCACCATGATTGCATGAGAAAATTTTCGTTAATTATCGTATTAAATTTATGCTAAACTGCTTTGAAATGTGAGCATTTTAGGCGCAAAAAAAGGTAAACTAGTAATACCATAGCATAAACACTTGTTCTAAATAATAATATGCTATTTAAACAAAGAATTTTTTGCAGTCTCTAGAACATTATAGTTCATAATTGATAAACTTCCTTTGAATGATATTCTGCAAAAAAATTAATCAATCAATAAAATTAATAAATACTTGAACAAACAAATAAAAAATAACCGCCACAATCCCTGAAAATTTCATCGGAATCGGACTGAAACTAGGTATTGTTTTGGTCGTGACAAGGATTTACCACAGGCGGACGCGGAACCCAAATTGATCAGCAAGCTCTGAAATACAAAATGCCAGAGGAAATTTTGAGTTTGGAGGACAAATTTTTTATTTTTACTTCAATCACGAACAGCAAAATAAAATTTAAAAATGTATTGATTTTTAACATTTTTTGCCATTTATAGTGATTCTTTCAACACATTTTTTGAAATTTGACCAATTTAATGTGCTCAAAAATATTTCTTTTAGAATGCTTGATTTTTGCACAACAAGACTAACACAGTGACGGATTAATAGAATTTTGTGGGTGGGGGCGGTACTCTACCGGAAGTACCCCCCCCCCCCCCCCCTACACTCTTTATTTTTTCAATTTACTTTAGAAGTAAAAAACCATTTAATAAACACTCACGATGAAATTAAATGAATAAAGTAAATTTTTGATTAAAGATGAAAACACAAATAAAATATTACCTTGTTAAACATTTTTTGTGTATTACTGGTAAATGTGAAACAGTAAATAATTCTCATCAATCGAAAAACACTGGTTGAAATTAGTTAAGAAAACACGATTCATTTCTTTCTTCGTCGAAACAGTAGATAGGTTGATTATTTAATATGACTATTGATTATGTATTGAAGACAGCACGACACGGACTCAACAACACCTGCTTTGATGATTTTTCCCTCAAGGGCTTCTGGAAATCTCAGTTTACCGACGAAAATTCTGACACTACCCACGTAAATTGATACCGCTGATTGATACCCCGTGGTACCTATGCAGTTTGTGGGCCTACTAAAATTCAAACGAACAAATTAGTAAATTGGCCGTGGCAGATTAGTAAAACCGGTACCAATCATACAAGTTTCCCCACAGTATAAAGTTCCTTCATCTGTACTCGTATTTTTGTCAACCTACAAGCTCGACGGCGTGATTATATTCTGACGTTCCTTCGCAAGAATTTTTTTCTTCTGCCCCCCCCCCCCCCCCAATCCGTCCCTGGACTAACATTGGGATCGAACAAAGAAAGAATTTCAAAAATCGGTTGATCGGAATGGCTTGTGCTACGTCGACAAAATTTGTCACACACACACAAACCTACTCACACACACAGTCATACACCTACGCTTCTTTTTCACAGATTCGATCTAAGAATGGTCTGAAACGGATTCGTATGCGGTTATTTTTTCTAATGCTTGGGTTGTCCCCCACCCCCTGGATCAATTCCAATAGGCGTCCCTCTTATTAACGAAGCCTTGCCTAGATGGCATAGCTTCAGAGGGACGTCCTAAGAGATATGTGCACCATATCAAGCTGAAAAATGTGCTCTACTTTTTAAAATATTTCTCCAAAAATCGATAAACTGCAAAAAAGGTAAAAACCCAATATCTATTTTGAATCAAAGAATATAATACAGAATGATTTTTTTGACAAAATATTATTCCGATATTATACGAAAATTCGCTCATACGACTGCGCTGCAAGACTGGAACTTTTATTTCGATTATTTTTATTGGGCACCTCAAAAGAAAGAACCATGCTAAACGAAAAGGTTGTATTCGATAATCATTAGAAACGCTTGCTTACGAGTCTGCAACACATTGGGACATTTTATGTCTTTAGTTGCAGACTCGTATGTGTTGTAGACTCGTATGCAAGCTCTAAGAGGCACTCATCTGATCCGGACCCTGGGCATCGTCAAGTAAATGTCCTAAAGAGGCTACATACGAAATTACAGCTTCCTAGAGTGTAAAGTATAGAAATTACCTGTTAAAATGATTTAACCACCGCTTCACAAATCAAACCGTTCTCGCAATATTCGGATCACCTGCTATGAATCAAATCATCGAAACACCAACTCAATGAAATCATCAGAAATTAACAAGCGATTGCAATCATGTTCACAATATCAATTATTGAGAATGATCACCTGTGTGTAAACAATTATTCATATAACCATGCTCATAACTCAGCTTGTTGGCCACGCACTTCGCAGTAGTTAACATAATATGTTTGGATAAATCTAGAGCTTTCGAACGAATGGTCAACGAATTTTGTGGGATGAGAAACGACGAAGTACCATTTCCCTAGCAATGACTCGGTTGTAAGCGGAAATCATCAGAATTTAACTGGGACAATTTTCGTTGACAGTTTACGCAACGATTTTTTTGTTTATGTGCCTAAGCAAAGATATAAAATGTCAGAACATCAATTTGGGAAATTGCAGAAATTTACCGGAAACTCGTCGGTTCCCTTCTTGTGACGTGTGGATGGTGAGAAACTCAAGTCGTTTCATCGCAGGAAGCCCGCCCGCTCTTAGCTGGAAAGTTGAGAATGCTAAATAAGAAAATAATTATTATACCTTGAGAGAAAATGAAGAATAAAAAATCCTTCCCGCACCCCCACCTTCCCCCGCTTAGCGCGGAAGTGATGAACAACCGCCCGACCCAAATGAGTGGTGGGCCCGAACCGACCCTCCTCCCGAAAAAAAAACAGGAATGTTGGGGGGCAAAGTGAAGTCGTGCCATAAAATAAATGGCTTATTTACCCATTATGTGGGTTTATTACTCAGGGAAGAGGCTAACCGGGCTCCGCCGCCTCCCTTTTTTTTTCTCCCCACCAGTGGAGTAATTGCGATGAAAACTCTTCAAACATTATCGTCCTTACTGCTTTCCCTACTTTCCATGACGTCGTAATTTTCAGTTTCTGGCATAGCCTTTAGTGAAATGAGGATCCTCCTTGGCTATTTCGTGCTTTCAGAAGGTAGCCCGTATTTTTTCAGAGATTCCTCCCTTTTTGGGTGTTGCTCTTCAACTTTGTCAGGAACATGATACTCTACTTGTTATAAAAAGCGTTTCAGAAAAATATAACGAACCAAACCGTATTGGAGTATCTACGTTACACGCTTATACATTTTAACATGAATATGTCTAATGTCATTATAAAAAAAAGTCCAGTCATGCAGCATGACCCCATGAGCGAATTTTTGAAGAAATCTTCGACATTTCAGTCGCTATTGATCGTGTAGAGAAATTTTAGTTTATGATTTTGATAGAAAAACATGGAATCAAATTATTAAAAATAATTAGGAGGTACTCATACTTTATTATTATCAAGCTAATCTTGTAGGTTTAAAGACAAATGTAGGTAAATATTCATAGATTTCGATGGAGGGAGGCCTTGAGATTAACGTTACTGACGGCCGAGCGGGAGCGAGGCCTTGGGTCTGCGTGCTAGTACTTACATAAATAGAACTTCTTCATAATTTCATGGCTGATATTTTCTAAGCCACAGTCAGTATTGCTACATCAAGTCCTAAAACAGTTGAGCATAAAACATTAAAGAGAGCGACCGAGAGAATCGGAGGACGGAATATTTCACAAAATAAACTCATCAGTTGTGATTACTTTTTTTTTTTAAACAAGCACCTACTACCTACGTTTTAAACAGCATGGTTCTAGGATTGGTTATACAGGGATACTTCCATAAGAGTAGTTCAATCTGAATTTGGACAATGTTTCATGCAAATATTACCGATTTTTACAACTAGCGAACGGCATTATTTCGATTTTTGACTGATTTTTCAACTTTGAAATTTTTGAAAACTTGATATATATTCTTATAGGAAATTTTACGCTGATTCCGAATATACCACATGTTAGTATGCTGAAAAAATTATTTCGCACAACAAATCGCAAAAAACTGGCTATTTTGAGATTTTTGACTACATTTTTAAAAATTTCAACCCGAAGATGTAATCCGATCATGCTGGCCAACAAACTTGAACTTTCGTTTTGTGACCTTAACATTTTAAAATTTTTTTGAACTTTCTAGCACAATTCTACGGACAGTTATCGTCTGGAATGACGCATACATCCATACATATATACATACATACATCCATACATAAAAAAAATGCGCTAAACTTCAGAATCTGATTCAGAATAGTCTGAAATTTCTAGGGTGAAAAGGAAAGAATTTAGCTTACTCACCTGATCGAGATGGTGGCTATCATTGCATTCGTCTGTTGGTGTTGCAGAGAGGCTCCCTCCTAAATTTCCACTTCTTATGGTAAACAGGACAGAATCTTGCACTCTCAGCTGCTTTAGGTGGAGCCTGTCATTTCATTCGTGTCTAGATATCCCAGAGAGCCTTCAAATAACAATAATTCAACTTTGTAGGGTGAACAGGACATAATTTAGCTCAATCAGCTGATTAGGCTGAGACTTGTAACGTCATTCGTCTCTTGGTAACTCATGACTCATGAATGATCTTTGAACCCGACCCCGATACGATTAAAAAATCCTTGACACTAAAATGGCTTAGGGATCATGAGATGTTGTGATAAAATGAGAGCATTCCAAAAAGTGGCGAACGATTTCCCTGCAATGAAAACTAAGGGAATTACACTTCGCTAGTAACGCATTGGTTGTATGTGAAAATAAATAGAAATTGAAAAATTATCTCAATATCATAACTTTAGAAAGAAAAAACAAAGTTTTTGACCCATTTTTAGCTCATAGCATTGATGCCTGTGAAGCGATCGGGCTGGCTAGATTCTAGGACCAATTAGACCCCAAGTGGAGGCCATGTGCGGAAGAGCGGATTTTTCTTTTCATCAAGTCAAATATGGCCTGAACGGTGGACGACGGAGGGATATTGCAGTTTTAGAATCTATTTGTGTGATTATTATTTTGTTCGACTCCAACTTTAGTCTAGTTGTGGAACGAACCTGAGCAAAATCGGATTTGCTATTGTGGTGGGTTGGAGGGGAGAATTACCGATTTTCTCAAGCGCTGCCCATGTTACAAATCTTGACCGAATTTTGTGAATCTTATTTTGTTACATTATGAATTCATATAGATTGGAAAGGTTGTCAGGATTTTCAAATTTCATCAGGAAAATGGGTAATACTGATAAATCATGACGTTTTGACTATTCTCGTCCAATATTCGTCTTCTTTGTTCAACAATGAATTTAGTCTAGTTTTAGAAAATGTTTCCGGAGTTTCAGATTTCATGAAGGAAGAGGATGAATGGAGGTGTTAATAGCAATAAATCGTGATATATTTACTATATTTCTCGTATTCCCGTGACAGTTTTTATTGTTTGGTCGATCCAGATTTTTTCTCCCCACCAGTGGAGTAATTGCGATGAAAACTCTTCAAACATTATCGTCCTTACTGCTTTCCCTACTTTCCATGACGCCGTAATTTTCAGTTTCTGGCATAGCCTTTAGTGAAATGAGGATCCTCCTTGGCTATTTCGTGCTTTCAGAAGGTAGCCCGTATTTTTCAGAGATTCCTCCCTTTTTGGGTGTTGCTCTTCAACTTTGTCAGGAACATGATACTCTACTTGTTATAAAAGGCGTTTCAGAAAAATGTAACAAACCAAACCATATTGGAGTATCCACGTTACATGCTTATACATTTTAACATATATGCGTCTAATGTCATTATAAAAAACATAGTTTCTAGGGTAAAAAGGAGAGAATTTAGCTCACTCACCTGATCGAGATGGTGGCTATCATTGCATTCGTCTGTTGGTGTTGCAGAAAGGCTCCCTCCTCAATTTCCACTTCTTATGTTAAACAGGACAGAATCTTGCACTCTCAGCTGCTTTAGGTGGAGCCTGTCATTTCATTCGTGTCTAGATATCCCAGGGAGCCTTCAAATAACAATTCAACTTTGTAGGGTGAACAGGACATAATTTAGCTCAATCAGCTGATTAGGCTGAGACTTGTAACGTCATTCGTCTCTTGGTAACTCATGACTCATGAACAGAGCCCTTCAAGTGCCATTTTGCCATGGCGCCATCCTTAAGTGCCATATTTGGCCAATTTTTGGGTAAAAAGCCATTTTTTGCCAATTTCTGGGAAAATGCCACGTTTGTGCCATTTTTCGCCTGATTTTCTTGAAAATTTGTGAGAAAAAATTTTTTTTTCTGGGAAAATTCGCTAAAAGTTGGGGTTTCAAGTATTTTTTCAAAAAATTTTCAAAAAAGGCAAGCTAACAAGGGCTCTTTCATGTGGGCAAGCTCACAAGTCAACGAAGGGAATTCCCATCCGACGATTAAGGTCTCCAATGTCCGATGATTACAGCCATTAGTGCTTGAAAAGGAAAGGGTCATTGCAAGGTCATGGGGGGAAAAATTGAAAAAAAAAAAAAAAATTGAACTGAGAGCCAAACAGATGCTTTTTCTTAAATGACTACAGACGTATTTATTGTTCATTATTTCGATATGAATACTATACTTATTCAATTAAATAAATTGGATTGGGCTGATTAGACATGAAAAATGAAATAAAACTTTAAAACCTGGGCAGTTTTGATTAGTATAAAACGGTAATTGAATCCCCTATCAGTTTCATCGTTCTTGACTCAATACCTCACTCTGCGCATGCGCAAACGTAAAAAAGTTTGGATTTTGAAGAATAAATGCCATGTTTGGCCAAAATAAAAGCCATGTTTGGCCAAAATAAGTGCCATTTTGCCATGTTTTTTTAGAGCCACGTTTGGCAAAAATAAATGCCATGTTGTGAAGGGCTCTGCTCATGAAGGATCTTTGTTCCCGACCCCGATTCGATTAATAAATGGCTTAGGGATCATGAGATGTTGTGATAAAATGAGAGCATTCCAAAAAGTGGCGAACGATTTCCCTGCAATGAAAACTAAGGGAATTACACTTCGCTAGTAACGCATTGGTATGTGAAAATCAATAGAAATAGAAAAATAATCTTAATATCATTAACTTCGTACTTTATTTCTCATGAGAGAAGAGCTATGAGCATTGAAAATGGCTTAGTAATTTCCATATTTTTTACTGTTCCAAATAAAATGACAATTAGAAGAATTGTGGTAACTCAACACGACGTGTAACAACAAACTAATATTGAAGTCATCATGGTGGTTCGACAGCATTCGTGTTTTGTAGTTTTCTATAATTTTGCCCAAACAGTGCTTCACATGAAACTGAGTTGTGACAACTCGTACTGATTTCTCCAACCGAACATCATATGATTTATTGCTAGTATATGCAATCATAGCAACACCTAACTCGCTTATAGGTTGCGGGAAGTTTTTTTCTATGCGTAACAAAATTTCGGATTGACCCGTCGACTAAGACATTTTCAATGTCAAAAGTTTTTGGTCCATTTTTAGCTCATAGCACTGATACCTATGAAGCGATCGGGCTGGCTAGATTATAGGACCAATTGGACCCCAAGTGGACGGCGAAGGGATATTGCAGTTTTGGAATCAATTTTTGTGATTATTATTTTGTTCGATTCCAACTTTAGTCTAGTTGTGGAACAAACCTTGGCGATTTCGGATTTGCTATGGTGGTGGGGGTGGAGGGGAGAATTACCGGTTTTCTCAAGCGCTGCCCATGTTACAAATCTTGACCAAATTTTGTGAATCTTATTTTGTTACATTATGAATTCGAAATAGTATTAGAAACTATGTCAGGATCTTCAAATTTCACCAAGAAAATGGGTAATACTGATAAATCATGATGTTTTGACTATTCTCGTCTGATACTCATGATTTTGTTTTGGTCAACTATGAATTTGGTCTAGTTTTAGAAAATGTTTCCGGAGTTTCAAATTTCATGAAGGAAGAGGGTGAATGGAGGTGATAATAGCGATAAATCGTGATATATTTACTATATTTCTCGGATTCCTGTGACAGTTTTTATTGTTTGGTCGATCCAGATTGTTTCTCCCCACCAGTGGAGTAATTGCGATGAAAACTCTTCAAACATTATCGTCCTTACTGCTTTCCCTACTTTCCATGACGTCGTAATTTTCAGTTTCTGGCATAGCCTTTAGTGAAATGAGGATCCTCCTTGGCTATTTCGTGCTTTCAGAAGGTAGCCCGTATTTTTCAGAGATTCCTCCCTTTTTGGGTGTTGCTCTTCAACTTTGTCAGGAACATGATACTCTACTTGTTATAAAAAGCGTTTCAGAAAAATGTAACAAACCAAACCATATTGGAGTATCCACGTTACATGCTTATACATTTTAACATATTATATGTGTCTAATGTCATTATAAAAAACATAGTTTCTAGGGTAAAAAGGAGAGAATTTAGCTCACTCACCTGATCGGGATGGGGGCTGTCATTGCATTCGTCTGTTGGTGTTGCAAGAGGCTCCCTATTAAATTTCCGCTTTCATGGTGAACAGGACAGAATCTTGCTCTCTCAGCTGCTTTGGGTGGAGCCTGTCATTTCATTCGTGTCTAGATATCCCAGAGAGCCTTCAAATAACGATTCAACATTGTAGCGTGAACAAGACATAATTTAGCTCACACAGCTAATTAGACTGAGGCTTGTGCCGTCATTCGTCTCTTGGTAACACATAACTCATGAAGGATCTTTTATCCCGACCCCAAATCGATTAAAAAATCCTTGACACTACAATGGCTTAGGGATCATGAGATGTTTTGATAAAATGAGAGCATTCCAAAAAGTGGCGAACGATTTCCCTGCAATGAAAACTAAGGGAGTCACACTTCGCTAGTAACGCATTGGTTGTATGTGAAAATAAATAGAAATTGAAAAATTATCTCAATATCATAACTTTAGAAAGAAAAAACAAAGTTTTTGACCCATTTTTAGCTCATAGCATTGATGCCTGTGAAGCGATCGGGCTGGCTAGATTCTAGGACCAATTAGACCCCAAGTGGAGGCCATGTGCGGAAGAGCGGATTTTTCTTTTCATCAAGTCAAATATGGCCTGAACGGTGGACGACGGAGGGATATTGCAGTTTTAGAATCTATTTGTGTGATTATTATTTTGTTCGACTCCAACTTTAGTCTAGTTGTGGAACAAACCTGGGCAAAATCGGATTTGCTATGGTGGTGGGGTTGGAGGGGGGAATTACCGATTTTCTCAAGCGCTGCCCGTGTTACAAATCTTGACCGAATTCTGTGAATCTTATTTTGATACATTATGATATTCATATAGATTGGAAAGGTTGTCAGGATTTTCAAATTTCATCAGGAAAATGGGTAATACTGATAAATCATGACGTTTTGACTATTCTCGTCCAATATTCGTCTTCTTTGTTCAACAATGAATTTAGTCTAGTTTTAGAAAATGTTTCCGGAGTTTCAGATTTCATGAAGGAAGAGGGTGAATGGAGGTGATAATAGCGATAAATCGTGATATATTTACTATATTTCTCGGATTCCTGTGACAGTTTTTATTGTTTGGTCGATCCAGATTGTTTCTCCCCACCAGTGGAGTAATTGCGATGAAAACTCTTCAAACATTATCGTCCTTACTGCTTTCCCTACTTTCCATGACGTCGTAATTTTCAGTTTCTGGCATAGCCTTTAGTGAAATGAGGATCCTCCTTGGCTATTTCGTGCTTTCAGAAGGTAGCCCGTATTTTTCAGAGATTCCTCCCTTTTTGGGTGTTGCTCTTCAAGTTTGTCAGGAACATGATACTCTACTTGTTATAAAAGGCGTTTCAGAAAAATGTAAAAAACCAAACCGTATTGGATTACCTACGTTACACACTTATACATTTTAACATATATGCGTCTAATGTCATTATAAAAAACATAGTTTCTAGGGTAAAAAGGAGAGAATTTAGCTCACTCACCTGATCAGGATGGAGAACGTCATTGCATTCGTCTGTCGATGATGCAGAGAGGTTCCCTATTAAATTTCCGCTTTTTATGGTGAACAGGACAGAATCTTGCTCTCTCAGCTCCTTTGGGTGGAGCCTGTCATTTCATTCGTGTTTAAATATCCCAGAGAGTTTCCAAATCACAATTCAACTTTGTAGGGTGAACAGGGCATAATTTAGCTCACACAGCTGATTAGGCTGTGGCTTGTAACGTCATTCGTCACTTGGTAACTCATAACTCATGAATGATCTTTGAACCCGACAATCCTTGACACTAAAATGGCTTAGGGATCATGAGATGTTGTGATAAAATGAGAGCATTTCGAAAAGTGGCGAACGATTTCCCTTCAATGAAAACTATGGGAATTAGACTTCTCTAGTAATGCATTGGTTGTACGTGAAAATCAATATAAATTGAAAAATAATCTCAATATCACAACTTTAGAAAGAAAAAACAAAGTTTTTGACCCATTTTTCGCTCATAGCATCGATGCCTGTGAAGCGATCGGGCTGGCTAAATTCTAGGACCAATTAGACTCCAAGTGGAGGCCATGTGCGGAAGAGCGGATTTTTCTTTTCATCAAGTCAAATATGGCCTGAACGGTGGACGACGGAGGGATATTGTAGTTTTGGAATCTATTTGTGTGATTCTTATTTTGTTCGATTCCAACTTTAGTCTAGTTGTGGAACAAACCTTGGCGATTTCGGATTTGCTATGGTGGTGGGGGTGGAGGGGAGAATTACCGGTTTTCTCAAGCGCTGCCCATGTTACAAATCTTGACCAAATTTTGTGAATCTTATTTTGTTACATTATGAATTCGAAATAGTATTAGAAACTATGTCAGGATCTTCAAATTTCACCAAGAAAATGGGTAATACTGATAAATCATGACGTTTTGACTATTCTCGTCCGATACTCGTCTTTTTGAACAATGAATTTGTTCTAGTTTTAGAAAATGTTTTCGGAGTTTTAAATTTCATGAAGGAAGAGGGTGAATGGAGGTGTTAATAGCGACAAATCGTGATATATTTACTATATTTCTCGTATTCCTGTGACAGTTTTTATTGTTTGGTCGATCCAGATTGTTTCTCCCCACCAGTGGAGTAATTGCGATGAAAACTCTTCAAACATTATCGTCCTTACTGCTTTCCCTACTTTCCATGACGTCGTAATTTTCAGTTTCTGGCATAGCCTTTAGTGAAATGAGGATCCTCCTTGGCTATTTCGTGCTTTCAGAAGGTAGCCCGTATTTTTCAGAGATTCCTCCCTTTTTGGGTGTTGCTCTTCAAGTTTGTCAGGAACATGATACTTTACTTGTTATAAAAAGCGTTTCAGAAAAATATAACAAACAAAACCATATTGGAGTATCCACGTTACATGCTTATACATTTTAACATATATGTGTCTAATGTCATTATAAAAAACATAGTTTCTAGGGTAAAAAGGAAAGAATTTAGCTCACTCACCTGATCGGGATGGGGGCTGTCATTGCATTCGTCTGTTGGTGTTGCAAGAGGCTCCCTATTAAATTTTCACTTTTTAAGGTGAACAGGACAGAATCTTGCTCACTTAGCTGCTTTGGGTGGAGCCTGTCATTTCATTCGTGTCTAGATATCCCAGGGAGCCTTCAAATAACAATTCAACTTTGTAGGGTGAACAGGCTTGTAACGTCATTCGTCTCTTGGTAACTCATAACTCATGAAGGATCTTTGAACCCAACCCCGATTCGATTAAAAAATCCTGGACACTACAATAGCTTAGGGATCATGAGATGTTTTGATAAAATGAGAGCATTCCAAAATGTGGCTAACGATTTCCCTGCAATGAAAACTAAGGGAGTCACACTTCGCTAGTAACGCATTGGTTGTATGTGAAAATAAATAGAAATTGAAAAATAATCTTAATATCATTAACTTCGTACTTTATTTCTCATGAGAAAAAAACGCACGGTCAAAACGCGGCAGGCCGCTCGTACTTTCTTTCTTATGAGAGAAGAGATAAATATGAGCATTGGAAATGTCTCAGTAATTTCTTTCCATGTTTTTTACTGTTTATTTCCTTAAATAAAAATAACAATTAGAAAAATTGTGTTAAAATTGTGGTAACTCAACACGACGTCTAACAACAAACTAATATTGACGTCGTAATGGTGGTTCGTCAGCATTCGTGTTTTGTAGTTTTCTATAATTTTGCCCAAACAGTGCTTCACATGAAACTTAGTAGTGAAAACTTGTACTGAATTCTCCAACCGAACATCACATGATTTATTGCTAGTATATACAATCATAACAACACCTAACTACGTTTTTTTCTTTGCGTAACAAAATTTCCGATTGACCCGTCGACTAAGACTAGACGTTCAACAGCACGTCCAACCCCCCACCACGAGTGCCATCTAGATCCAATTCTTCTTCATATTCGACCTCCGTAACATCATTTTAGGTGTAAATCTGATCTGTTTGTCTAACTAATCTGTATTTTGCTAAAAGGATTGATTTAGGATATTTTTTTTTATTTTTGAGATGCGAGCTTGCGAGCATCCAGACCACCAAACTATAAAAATCAGTCTTATCTATTACGTAGGCCCGTTTCGTTATACGGAGGCTGATTAATATACGGAGGCTGGTGGTGGGGGGTATTACGGTGCTCTTGAACGCCAAGTGTCGACTAAGAAATTTTCAATGTCAAAAGTTTTTGGCCCATTTTTAGCTCACAGCATTGATGCCTGTGAAACGATCGGGCTGGCTAGATTCTAGGACCAACTAGAACCCAAGTGGAGTCCATGTGCGAAAGAGCGGATTTTTTTCATCAAAGTTGAAGGCCTTTTATGGTCTGGACGGCGTACGGCGGACGGAAATTGCTGCTTTGAAATCTACGCACCTTGAAAAGTAAAGTGACTAAGTTTGGGAGAAAATAAATTTTAACATGTATCATGTTTTAGCCCTGGGGTCCTAGCAAATTTTGCGAGTCAATTTTTTTCCGCGCACGAAACATATAGTGTTACAGTGATTTCCGCCTACAACCGAGTCGTTGCTAGGGAAATGGTACTTCGTCGTTTTTCATCCCACAAAATTCGTTGACCATTCGTTCGAAAGCTCTCGATTTATCCAACAATATTATGTTAACTACTGC
Source organism: Adelphocoris suturalis (assembly GCA_030762985.1). Lineage (NCBI taxonomy): Eukaryota > Metazoa > Arthropoda > Insecta > Hemiptera > Miridae > Adelphocoris > Adelphocoris suturalis. The sequence goes on from CM061040.1 coordinate 11,683,426, forward strand.
GAAGTGCGTGTCCAACAAACTGAGTTATGAGCATGGTTATATAAATAATTGTTTACACACAGGTGATCATTCTCAATAATTGATATTGTGAACATGATTGCAACCGCTTGGAATCGAGGAGAAAACATGATACATGGTTGAAATTTTTGGTTCTAGAACAGAAATAATTATACAAGACGATTGGATTGGAAGCGGTAAGTCGATGATAATCCTAGTGCTCCCCAGTTCATGAGCATTTTTGAAATGTGGATTTCTCCAAATGAGAAAAGGTGAACATCTAGATGAGAAATTTGATGTGTTTGGTGATTTCATATGTTTGACAAAAAGCGAGCCGATTATGAATGATTGTGAGAATTATATTTTTTTCCCCATACAATTACAAAGGCTTATTATTGGAAATAATAATAAACCAAAAACGTATATGAGAATGATGAGCCTTTTTGAAAAGGTAATACACATGGATCAATGTGGGCCATTCGATAAACACATTGGTAAGTAATGCAATCAGAGACCCATCAAGTTAAAGGCCTTTTACGGCCTGGACGGCGGGCGGCGGAGGGACATTGCAGTTTAGGAATCTACGCCCCTTTAAACCTCAAGTGACAAAGTTTGAGATAAATAATACTTTTTTTTTCTATACGATTACAAAGGCTTATTATTGGAAATTATAAACCAAAATAAGCGTCGTTTAACGTTTTAGCACGAAATTCCTTCAGATTTTGTTAATTGAATATGTCAGGAATGCATCCATTCGATCCGTTTGGCGGGGAATGTTGAGTAAAAGTCTTGTGTGAAAGTAAAAGCCGTGTGCTCTGACTACTAAAACGCCCAACAATTTTTCTTTCAACGTAGTCCCTCTATAGACGTCAAGGAATGAGATTATGATTGCCGAAAAAATATGCGAAATTCCCGGAAGCTCCTAGGCTACAATAAACTCGACGCTTCAATAGGAGAAAAGCTCTTTTCACCTAGGTTTGTTAGTGATTCTTAGGAAAAAGTGGAGTAAGGCCTTAGTTTAAAAAATTGAAACATCGTCTCCAGATATTTCAGTCTATATAATATTCAGATTATAAGTATGCGGCCCGAACTCGTAGGAGTGTTTTAGCATGGGATATGCTTTAGCCTTGAGCTAACATCCCAAAAACGTTACGCGATATGGGTGACGCAGAAGTGTCACGAAACTTTCTTATGATTTTCACGAACAACCAAGCCGTTGCTGGGGAAATGAAACTTCTTTTGTTTTCATAGGACAAAAATCGTTCTCCACTCGTTGGAAAGCTCTAGATTTATCACGCATTTCTTTCGTACTTGTTCTTCTATTTATGCCGTAGTTTTATATTTATTTATATTATAAATGGATATAGTAAAAAACAAAAACTGACGGTAGACCTACGATTCTACAGTCAGATCATTTAATAATGATTAATTGTACACATTATTGGTTCATTTTGGTTACTCAGCAATATTAGTTTATAACTGAGCGTAATAAATCAGCTTTCTTTGACTCTACAGAGACTTAGGGATTATGAGATGCTGTGATAAAATGAGGGCATTCCAAGAAGGTGGCTAACGATTTTCCTGCTATGAAAACTAAGGGAGTTACACTTCCCTAGTAACGCATTGGTTGTATGTGAAAATCAATAGAAAACCCCACCGTTACGTGACGCTCGTGACGTGACGAAAACAAATGGAGACGTCTTGTTAATCATTATTAAATGATAACAATGCCGCTTGTTTTGTTGTCACTTGGTTAAGAAGTTAATCTTAGTTATAGTAATTGTGGACGCGCACCATAACAGAAAATTACCTACCTAGGTACTTCCTTGTAACTTCGATTGGTAACATATTTATGCCCCAGTTTTAAATTTATTTACAAGATATTAATCCAATAATGCGATGTTATAAATGGTTAGTAAACAATATTGACATTTTATGTCTTTGCTCTGGCACATAACTCGAAAACCGTTACCAAATTCGTTACCAAATATTCTGATAATTTCCGCTTACAACCGAGTCGTTGCTAGGGAAATGGTACTTCGTCGTTTTTCATCCCACAAAATTCGTTGACCATTCGTTCGAAAGCTCTCGATTTATCCAACCATATTATGTTAACTACTGCGAAGTGCGTGGCCAACAAGCTGAGTTATGAGCATGGTTATAGGAAAAGGAATTATTTACCCACAGGTGATCATTCTCAATAATTGATATTGTGAACATGATTGCAACTGCTTGATAATTTCTGATGATTTCATTGAGCTGGTGTTTCGATGATTTGATTCATAGCAGGTGATGCGAATATTGCGAGAACGGTTTGATTTGTGAAGCGGTGGTTATATAATTTTAAATGGTAATTTCTATACTTTACACTCTAGGAAGCTGTAATTTCGTATGTAGCCTCTTTAGGACATTTACTTGACCATGCCCAGGGTCCGGATCAGATGAGTGGCTCTTAAAGCTGATTTCTATGCTTTACACTCTAGGAAGCTGTAATTTCGTATGTAGCCTCTTTAGGACATTTACTTGACGATTCCCAGGGTCCGGATCAGAAGAGTGGCTCTTAAAGCTAATTTCTATGCTTTACACTCTAGGAAGCTGTAATTTTGTATTTAGCCTCTTTAGGACATTTACTTGATGATGCCCAGGGTCCGGATCAGTTGAGTGGCTCTTAAAGCTAATTTCTATACTTTACACTCTAGGAAGCTGTAATTTCGTATGTAGCCTCTTTAGACATTTACTTGACGATGCCCAGGGTCCGGATCAGATGGGTGGCTCTTAAAGCTATATTCTATGCTTTACACTCTAGGAAGCTGTAATTTCGTATGTAGCCTCTTTAATATATTTACATTACATTACACACTTTTTTTTTTTTTTTTTTTTTTTTTTAACAAGCACCTACTACCTACGTTTTAAACAGCATGGTTCTAGGATTGGTTATACAGGGATACTTCCATAAGAGTAGTTCAATCTGAATTTGGACAATGTTTCATGCAAATATTACCGATTTTGGTTTATTATTTCCAATAATAAGCCTATGTGATCGTATAGCAAAAAATTTTTATAACCCCCCTCAAACTTTGTCACTTTACGTTTCAAGGTGCGTAGAATCCAAATTTGAAATGCCCGTCTGCCGTTCGCCGTCCGCCGTCCGCCGCCGCCGCGCCGTCCAGTGTCCGCCGTCCGCCATCCGGGCCATAAAAGGCCTAAGAATTGACTTAAAAAACCTGTTCTTTCGCACATAGACTCCATTTGGGGTCTAGTTGGTCCTAACGTTTAACCATCCCGATCGCTTTACTCGCATAGATGCTATGGGCCAAAAACGGGCGAAAAAGTGTCTTTTTCTACGCGCGCACGCCTGGCACGCTTGGCAGGGGGTCACGGTGGGTGGTGAGGGTGGTGAGCGGGGGGTGGAGTGAGAGGAGGCGCCGCGGCACCATGAGGTGGGTACAGCGTTCCTTCGAGGCATGAATATATGTTTTTTTCTAGGTCATATTTGTGTGTTAATACCAATGCTTTTCCTACGCATATTTAATAACATATCCTCTCGACTTTTCGTACGTACTTAGATAATGATATTAATAAGGCAATAACTATTTGAATAGATAGGAGCTCAAATCGAAAAATATAAACATGCGTATATAATTATAGAAGTATAGGTTGTGGCAACTCGAAATAGGACACGCCGAGGAGTCTGGACGGGCCTTATGACGTACGCAAGCCAACTAAAACTACGATCATACTCAATTGAAAAAATAATAAACCTTTGTGAAATAATTTGCAGCGTTTTACAACTAGCGAACGGCATTATTTCGATTTTTGACTGATTTTTCAACTTTGAAATTTTTGAAAACTTGATACATATTCTTATAGGAAATTTTACGCTGATTCCGAATATACCACATGTTAGTATGCTGAAAAAATTATTTCGCACAACAAATCGCAAAAAACAGGCTATTTTGAAATTTTTGACTATTTTTTGAAAATTTCAACCCGAAGATGTAATCCGATCATGCTGGCCAATTAACTTGAACTTTCGCTTTGTGTCCCTAATATTTTAAAATTTGTTTGAAGTTTCTAGCACAGTTCTACGGACAGTTATCGTCTGGAATGACACATACATACATACATACATACATACATACATACATACATACATAAAAAAATGCGTTAAACTTCAGAATATGATTCAGAATAGCCTGAAACGGATTTCTGCATAATAATTTTTCAAAAATTCACATTCTACAAATTTTGAGGCGAGAGCAATAGCTTAATTTTCTTCAAAAATTCGCTAAAAGTGCAAGTTCCTCATTCTTTCAGAAAGTCTTAAAACGGATTTCAATGAAGAAAATGTTCGAACAATAGAGTCATAACCCTGCGTCGACCACGTGGGAGCTAGAATAATAGTCGCCCACGTGGGGTCCACCAGGACCCCACTCACATTTCTGGTTGTGCCGCCCTATTGTTGCATGGGACTATCGTCAAAACATCATGCAATCAATTCTGAGGTGTCTAAGAGGGTAGTCTCCTAATATCGTGTCTATGGTAGCAAAGTTGCAGCTTGTAGCTCCGAAATTACATGGGCCAAAGAATTTCCTCATCTAAGAAAACCAAAAACGCAAGAGAAAGGAATAAAAAGCAAAACGTTAAAGTCTTTTATTTATATCAGAACGAAATATAAACTTTAGTCAACTTTTTAGGCATATAAACTCTAAGAAGGCCCATTGTTTTTCGATAAAATACGGAACTTCAGCCAACACAGAACTTTTTCGAAAATTGCCTTTTCATATTGCCTTTTTGCATGGTGCCTACGGAAGTGAATTTACATTTAGTGAGCACCTCCGCTAATACGTATGACGTGAACCAATTGTTTGCAGTCACATTGCGATTGGTATTTTTCATGTTTTCACAACAAAGAACTCGACGGACACTGAATCCTCGTTAAGCAAGATTTCGTCCTCCACTTCACTGTCTACTAGTATGGATAAAAAACGACTGATTCACATTCCACTTTTTCCATGGAGCAAACAGGAGAACTAAGTAACCACTACGTATGTATGCTCAAACGATTGAAAATTAAGACAAAACATGTGAGTGAATGTGCCGAAATTTTTTTTTCACGGAAGTCCACGTGGGGTCTACTCAGACCCCAACAACGATTTTCATCAAACAGAAATGAATTCAAAAGGTACACTATCCTGGAGGACCATTGCTACCTCGCCAACCTCTGGAGCAGTACTGAGTAGGAAGCTACTCGAGGAGCAGGCAGTGAGGGGCAAAGTGGCTATAAGGGAGGGGGGGGGGAGGTGCTCATGGGGTCCACTTGGACCCCACGTGGTCGACGTTGGGATAACAATAGTTTGAGAAGTAAGGATGGGTTAGCATGTTATAGGGCATAAGTAGGGGTTATAGGGTTATAAGTAGGATAGGTAAGTTTGTTGGAGAGCGCTTTTTGAGCACAGTAATTGCACATTGAAAACACTTTAGAATCCAGGATCGTTTCTGATGGAATTAAATAAAGGAAGCTTTTGGAAATCTTTATTTTGAATACTTTTCTCGATGAAATAATTTTTGATTTACACATTAAACCAACGATGGAGTGAACATTTCAAGAACAATCAAGTATTATATTTAGAATCGATTTCGTTTCTTTTCTTCCTCTTGAGACAGTATGGAACACGAGGTTTTATCAAGATCAACACGTTTCCGACCCACGCGTAAAAGTGAATTACCCAAGTTACTGGGAAAGTCTAAGTATCGCGAACTCGATAACCAGTTAGGTAATCGAGTTCTGAAAGCGCCCACAGAGGGGGGGGGGGGGGGGGGGGCTAATCAAACGCCTTCAATTCAACTCCCTCGGGACTGAATTAGCATTTTGCCTCTTTGGAAATTCTTTTCACAGTGATTTTCGTCTTCTTTCTCGTCGGGCGCCTTCTCATTTTTGGAAAGAAATAATAACGCTTTGCAGGTCGATGGGATCTTTCGGAAGATCAACTGATTTATTTGGCTATTTCGGAATTCTCCGCCACAAATTTAAAGATAGTTCCTATGAAAATGCAGCAAATATCAGTTTCATTTAATCTTAAAGAAAGCAACAGGGAGCAACAATTTTAATTACAAGTTGAAGTATTTTAATTACCGATGAGATCTTTCGGTAGATCAACTGATTTATTTGGCTATTTCGGAATTCTTCGCCACCAATTTAAAAATAGTTCCTGTGAAAATGTAGCAAATATCTTATCAGTTTCATTTAATCTTTAAGAAAGCAACAGGAAGCAAAAATTTTAATTACAAGTTTAAGTTCCAATCATGCAGCATGATCGTATGAGCGAATTTTTATATATTATTGAAGGTACTACATTATGTTACATTGTTTTGAAAATGGATGACTTTGAGTGAAAAGAAATTGTTAACAATCAATTTTACGGCGAAAAAAAAAAAAAAAAAAAAAAAAAAAAAGTTTTAAATAACATTCTTCAATTCGAATAAGATTTTAGATTCTTAGTTTTTATTTGCAGTTTTTATATTTGTTCAGTAAATATTAATGAAATTTAGGTACATTTTTCAGCATAATTGTGTGCTTAAATTTTTTAACATACTAGTTCATTGATGATACACTTGTTTGACTAAATTACTGCTAAGATTTATAGATTTAACTATTTTTCACCGTTTACAGCCATTTTTAATGGTTGTTTGAGCACAGTTTTTAAAATCTGACCTGTGTTGTTGTGTTTGACAAATTTGACAATTTTTTTGCTAATATATGTATAGGTATATGAATATTTAATGATTACAAAAATTGGTTCATTTGGTCTTGCTATTTATCTCATTTTTAATTGGCTTTAAGTGTTAAAAATAAAGTTAAATGCGTTATTATCTCGTTTGCATTTGTTGAATTTGTACTATCAAACCTGACGACACAAATTTTAAAAATATACTTATTTTTTCATGGACTGAGAACGTCCCTCTGAAGCTACGCTTTGTCGATAGAGGGACGACCAATTGGAATTGATCCATGGGGGTGGGGGACAACCCAAGCATGAGTAAAAAATAACCGCATACTTACCCGTTTCATACATTTTAAGACCGAATCCGTGAACAAAAACATATTAGTATGTGTATGTGTGTGTGGGTTTGGGTGTGTGCATGCGCATATGAGTGTGTGTTCGTGCGTGTGAATGTGTGTGTGTGTGTGAGCTCATCTGCTGAGTTCGCTGCTGCACTGTATGAGTCAGTAGATGAACTCCGACAGTGCTCTGAATAACCTATTTCTACCCAGTGGGTGGAATGGGACTTCAGAGGGCATTGGGACTCGCGACTATCGCCATTTTCACGCCGTCCGGGTGAAATGCCATTTTCACGCCAACTCGGTGAGGTGTTCAAGGAGTAGTCGCGGGACAGTAGACACTCTTTGCCGTGCCTGTCGGGGTAAAAATGAAAATCTTAATCATGTGGTGCAGCAGTGTCCACATACTCAAGGTGGCCATATTTTACGTCACGATGCGGTTGCCAAGCAGATAACAGGCGCTCTGTCATCCAGCGGTTGGGATGTCGAAAGGGAGATACTGTACCACATGCCGAGTGACCGGGGCAAGAAGCCAGATATCGTTGCCATCAAGCCCGATGGGTCTGCCATAATCCTGAATGTCCAGGTTGTCAGTGGCAGTGTGGACATGGAGCAGACCTGGCGGGCTAAGAAAAGTACATATGATAGGAATGATCTGCGACAAGCGATATCTGAGCTAAAAGGAGTGGCACCTAATAACATCAAGGTCATGGCCGCGACCGTGTCATGGCGCGGGGTGTGGTGCGGGAAAAGTGCCACGGAGTTAGTCGAGTTGGGCATCTCAGCGGGAGTGCTCCGTGGTATCACCACCCGCGTCCTGAGGGGTTCTTACTTGAACTGGTGGTCATTTTATAGGGGCACTTCCTTTCATCCCACTCTCCCTTCTCTTCCTTCAGCTTCCTTGATCCCAAGGGCCGGCGTCGGGTAAACCTTTGCGAAATTCCCATTTCTTTTATTTCTTTTTTTCTTTTTAACCTTTAATGGTGTGCCCCCTCCGCCTTTAAGGGAAGATTTGTAAAAAAAAAAAAAAAAAAAGGCGTGTGTGACACAAATTTTGTCAATGATACCCAGTCTACAATTTTTAAACGATTTTCGAGATTTTATTTGTTCAATTCCAATTCTAGAGCAACAAACAATGGAAATTCTTAGTTTCAAGATGGAAAAGAGGAATGGAGGGGGTTAAGCCTAAAAACGTGTTTTTTTTCTCGAAATATTTGGTCGACGCTACTCAGGCTACAATTCTCGACCGACTTTCATGATTTTTATTTTGGTCCATTATGAATTTGATACAGTTTTGGAACGTGTGTCAGGATTTTGATAATTCATTAAGAGAGAGGGTGAATGTAGGGGGTAATACTGATAAATCATGATGTTTTAACTTTTCTCATTCGATTTTCGTGATTCTTTTTTCGTTCATCTATTTCATGAATTTGGTCTAGTTTTCGGAAAATGTGTCAGGAGTTTCAAATTTCATGATGGAAGGGGGTGAATGGAGGGGGAAATTGAGATATACTCGTATATTGATATCTTTACTATATAGGTACCTACATCTGTGTTCCGTGACAGTTTTTAATGTTTGTTCGACCCAGTTTTTAGTCCAGTTATGCAACCTTGGAAGTTTCCAATTTACTGTCGTTGAAGAAGGGGGGGGGGGGGGGGTCGGAGAAATCGCTGTAGTTTTATTTTTCTCTTATTTTAATTCTCACCAAAATTATATGCAGTCCATTCATAAGGGATTACAGGACATTTCGTCCCCCAAAGAAAAATGCGGACATTCCGTCCCACTCTGTGGAGTGTCTACCTGGGTCGGGTTTGATAATTAGTCTCCAAATATTTCTAAACGGACACTTCGTCCCACCTGAGAGAAGGTTTGTAAAAAGGTATATACAGAATAACTTATCATATTTTAAACCTTTTAAACATTAGAGATTTACAAAAAGCTTAATTTTTGGTTTATTATTTCCAATAATAAGCCTATGTGATCGTATAGCAAAAAATTTTATAACCCCCCCCTCAAACTTTGTCACTTTACGTTTCAAGGTGTGTAGAATCCAAATTTGAAATGTCCGTCCGCCGTCCGCCGTTCGCCGTTCGCCGTCCGGGCCATAAAAGGCCTAAGAATTGACTTAAAAAACCTGTTCTTTCGCACATAGACTCCATTTGGGGTCTAGTTGGTCCTAACGTTTAACCATCCCGATTGCTTTACTAGCATAGATGTTATGGGCCAAAAACGGGCAAAAAAGTGTATTTTTCGACGCGCGCACGCCTGGCACGCTTGGCAGGGGGTCACGGTGGGTGGCGAGGGGGGGGGGGGGGGGGGGGGGGGGGGGGGGGGGGGGCGAGCGGGGAGTGGAGTGAGAGGAGGCGCCGGCGCCGCGGCACCTTGTGGTGGGTACGGCGCCGGCGTTCCTTCGAGGCATGAATATGTTTTTTTCAAGGTCATATTTGTGTGTTAATACCAAAGCTTTTCCTACGCATATTTAATAACATATCCTCTCGACTTTTCGTAAGTACTTAGATAATGATATTATTAAGGCAATAACTATTTGAATAGATAGGAGCTCAAATCGAGAAATATAAACATGCGTATATAATTATAGAAGTATAGGTTGTGGCAATTCGAAGTAGGACACGCCGAGGAGTCTGGACGGGCCTTATGACGTACGCTAGCCAACTAAAAATACGATCATAAAAAATAATAAACCTTTGTGAAATAATTTGCAGCGTTTTAAAATCCTGTATTACTAGGATAAATCAAATGAATTTTCTAATTGCTATTAATACTTCTGTGAAAATAAACAAAATATATGTATATATAAATTATAAATTTATTTATAGCCTATATTTCTATCACTTTCCGGAATTAGATGAAACGAGCCAAATAATATTAAAAAATAATTAGAACAGTATTTTGTTACAAAACTAAAGAGAATGGTCGTTGCTCAGTACCAAGAAGTGGGGTGGTTTACCCCGAGGACAATGAACTGCTTTAGTCACATTCCTGGAATGCCACGAAGAACAAACGTCTAGAAAGGATTATGCAGCGATACGAGGAAGACAGAAACTTGAGATCCTGTCTACGAGCACTGTCCCACTCTCAGAATCTGGAGTAAACTGGCCAACTTTTTAGTTTATTAAGTAAAATATAAAAAAGACCAAAAAACAAAGACAAAAAAACAAAACAAAAACAAAAAAAAAATGACAAGAGCTTAACCACAGCTGATTTTGACAAAAAAAAAAAAAAAAAAAAAAAAAAAAAAAAAAAAAAAAAATGACAAGAGCTTAACCACAGCTGATTTTAAACACGCCAAGATGATTATAACATTTATCTTGCCAGTTCAAAGCCTGGATAAAGTGTGATGGGAATCAGATAAATTATTCTATATAAGGACCTTTTTACAACCCTTTTCTCAGGTGGGACGAAGTGTCCGTTTAGAAATATTTGGAGACTATTTATCAAACCCTACCCAGGTAGCCGTTCCACAAAGTGGGACGAAATGTCCGCATTTTTCTTGGGGGACGAAATGTCCGTGGGACGAATTGTCCGGACACCTTGATAAGGATGTCCCTGTAATGCATGAATTACTTACCAATATGTTTATCAAATGGCCCACATTGATCCATGTGTACCTACTATCTTTTCAAAAAGGCTTATCATTCTCATATACGTTTTTGGTTTATTATTTCCAATAATAAGCCTTTGTAATTGTATGGGGAAAAAATATTTTCTCCAAAAACTTAGTCACTTAACGTTTCAAGGTGCGTAGATTCCAAAGCTGCAATGTCCGTCCGCCGTACGCCGTCCGGGCCATAAAAGGCCTTTGACTTGATGAATAAAATCCATTCTTTCACACATGTACTCCACATGGGGTCTAATTGGTCCTATAATCTAGCCAGACCGATCACTTCACACGCATCAATGCTATGAGCCAAACATATTGGTAAGTAATGCATGCATCACAGGGACGTCCCTATCACACATGGAATAAACTGAGGACCTGATTGATTAAATTTATTTGGAATGCTCTTACTTGAATCAAAAACTACTTAAAATTTTCAAATCTGAACCATAACGGGTATTTTGAGAGAGGGGTGGGGGTGGAATGGGTGTATCTTGAACATCACTGAATGAACTGATGACCTGATTGGTAAAAGATGTTCGGATAACAATAAAAAACCACAGCCTACTTAGAGATTTATTATTTCAACCCTTAGGGCTGTTTTTGGGGAGAGGGGGTTTGGAAAGGGGTATCTTTGACTACACTGAACCAACTGGGGATATGATTGTGCGAATTTGTTTAGATTACGCCAACCTCAATCACAGGCTATTAAAAAATTGTCTAGCCTCAATCGTAGGGATGTCTTTGTGGTAAGGAAAAAAGGGAGGGGGAGGGGCAGGCACGTAGCCAGGATTTTGCCTCGGGGAGGGTCCAGATCCCATCCCCCCCCCCCACCCCCCACCCCCCATTCTCTTCCCATTTCAATAAATTTTAAAATACGAGTTTTAAGCTACAGGAGAAGAAATGTTTTACAAACATGATGAAATACTGTCTTTAATAAGGCAAAAATATTTAATAGGTAGGTATATAATAAGGATTTTAGGTGACAGTTAAAACAATTTTTTACAATCATGATAAATCTTGATCTTTATACAACAATAAAAGTTCAATTTTTAGGTATTTAGTTGATCATAAAATGTTTATAGTAAGATTTTTCTGTTTGCTTTTAAAGACATCAAATCCAGCACGTTATCAGCCGCGAACGACAGTGGATAATGAATTGACATCATGGTCAAATGAGAAAGGCGTTCGTTACCCATCTTATTTCTAAGGTATTTTTCTAATCTTAATTTCTAAGGTACTGCAGGATCCCGTAACGTAAAAGTTAGGAAGACATCTAGGAACATTCTCCCCGTAGGATATCGTAAGGAGTGTGGGGCGGAATACAGAACCCCGTGACGCACATAGGATAGATAAATTCCCCCTAGACTGCAAGATCCCATGAAGTAAATTTATGAATTTTCTAATCCCGGAACGGATGGTGATGTGTTGTGTGAATTTCGGCTCCGCAAGAAAATCGATTTTCGAAGCGTTAGATTGCGTTTTTTTTTTTAAACCAGAAACCGATGGAAAACGTACCAGACAGGTTCACACTACCAGTCATAATTCTTCAAATTCTTCTTCGAAATTGAGTGCCAAATTCGGTCTCATTCACTGATTCCAAATATGTTAAATTCATTATTGTTATTGTTGTGAAATCGTAGGAGCATCGTAATTATGTAGATCAGTAACATGGATGATACCTTGGTGAATAGTCAAAGAGACAATGCAACCCAATGTCCCCATTGTTCTAGAGGCTTTACAAGAAGAGAACTCACTCTACATATACGCTCCAGACTCCAAATATTACGAACCTGAATACCAACCGTGGTACTTAAAGTATAATATCAATACCAAATGCTGATCCTATTCAGAACTGTTTCATAAGAGGCTTCGGGGGCGGGATATTAAATTCTCCCGGAGGCTGGACCACATTAAGATGGGACATGCTGTAGCAGAGAGCCATGCGTCTGCAAGGAAAGCAGTACGAGTTACCTCAGGGAGCGGTCGGCGTGTCACTCCTTGCTGATGAAGTGAAAGGGCTAGCCGAGGGAATACGAGATTCGGAGAGAATTTTCTTCCTCTGTAGTACTGTCCTCCAGAGAGAGAAAGGAATCTCTTCAGGGGAAGATGTCAGAAGGCTTCTGAACACCATAATAAATACACTGCCAAGGAAATGGCACATGAGCTTCCTCGTGACATTCACAGTACGTCACCATTAAATTCCAGAAAACTAGAAACGACCGCTTCTGGCATCAGGGAATTAATAAGGTGGGAAATTGGAAGCTGAATGGTACATATAATAAATTAAATTAATAAGGATCATGACGTAACTGATAGGGGACCATGTAGAGCTATACCCGCACGATCCCTAAAAATTTGAAGAAAATCGCATCAAAATTGTGGAAATTACGGCTGTTGCAAGGACCGTAACAAGAATATTTCGTTCACGCATGCGCAGAGCGTACCGCTAATGCAATTATGATGATTGTCTTATGGGACCTCAAGGGACCTTACCCACATCATCCCTGAAAATCTGACTGAAATCCGTTCAACATTGACCGAGTTATGACCGTCACAAGGAATTCACGTTAGCACCTGCGCAGAAGTTGATAGGGGACTATCTAGAGCTTAACCCGCACGATCCCTGAAAATTTGGTTAAAATCGGATCAAAATTGTGGAAGTTATGGCTGTTACAAGGAAATGTGGACGGACGGACAGACAGACAGACAGACACGGAACCAAATTTGTTCAGGAGGCTCTGAAACGCAAAATGCGAGTGGAAATTTTGATATTGGAGCAAACATTTTTTTTTTTTTTCATTTCGAAAGTGAAAACAAAGCTTCCGCTGCCTTGCAGTCTCGGAAGCAAAATGTGGAGTGCTGAAAGGTATGAAGAGTTGCTACACGGCAAGGCTTACAAGGGTCGTTCAGGTATAGTGATAGAGGCGTTGATCTGTCTTTAAGGTCGTATACATGGCCCATGTCCGAGTACCGAAATATCTAACTTCTTTTCTCAGGAATCTTACCTCTACGTATTGGAGCTATTAGCAGAACCTATGAGTATTATAAGAATAATTTCTGAAGAATTTAACATCAGACTAATATTCTCTGTTGGTAGTTCGTGCTATTGAAATAATAGATACTACCCTAACCATGAATAATTTTTTAATTCATCAAAAAATTTCGGGGGGGGTCCGGACCCCATGGACCCCCCTCTGGCTAAGTGCCTGGGGAGGGGGTGGTTAATTGGAATAATTTGGTCATCACCGAACGAACTGGTGATCTGATGTTCGGGCGGATGAAGTTGGATTAGTCTGAATGTTCTTTTGGTTTACCTATCAAGAATATTTTTAATCTGAAATATCTGGTTGTTTGTGGAGAGGGAGTGGGAGTTGATCTCAGTAGTTTGGCCCTAATAGGTAATTTATAAGTAAGTACTTTAAGTACGGACTTTTGGTTTATTATTTCCAATAATAAGCCTATGTGATCGTATAGCAAAAACGCTGCAAATTATTTCACAAAGGTTTATTATTTTTTCAATTGAGTATGATCATAGTTTTAGTTGACTAGCGTACGTCATAAGGCCCGTCCAGACTCCTCGGCGTGTCCTATTTCGAGTTGCCACAACCTATACTTCTATAATTATATACGCATGTTTATATTTCTCGATTTGAGCTCCTATCTATTCAAATAGTTATTGCCTTAATAATATCATTATCTAAGTACGTACGCAAAGTCGAGAGGATATGTTATTAAATATGCGTAGGAAAAGCTTTGGTATTAACACACAAATATGACCTTGAAAAAAAAAACATATATTAATGCCTCGAAGGAACGCCGGCGCCGTATCCACCACAAGGTGCCGCGGCGCCGGCGCCTCCTCTCACTCCACCCCCCCCCCCTCACCCCCCTCACCGCCCACCGTGACCCCCTGCCAAGCGTGCCAGGCATGCGTGCGTGCGTAAGTCTAACAAAGCCTTGAAATGACACTTTTTCGCCCGTTTTTGGCCCATAGCATCTATGCGAGTAAAGCGATCGGGATGGTTAAACGTTAGGACCAACTAGACCCCAAATGGAGTCTATGGGCGAAAGGACGGGTTTTTTAAGTCAATTCTTAGGCCTTTTATGGCCCGGACGGCGGACGGCGAACGGCGGACGGCGGACGGCGGACGGACATTTCAAATTTGGATTCTACGCACCTTGAAACGTAAAGTGACAAAGTTTGAGGGGGGGTTATAAAAATTTTTTGCTATACGATCACATAGGCTTATTATTGGAAATAATAAACCAAAATTTGTATAACCCCCCCTCAAACTTTGTCACTTTACGTTTCAAGGTGCGTAGAATCCAAATTTGAAATGTCCGTCCCCCGTCCGCCGTTCGCCGTCCGCCGTCCGCTGTTCGCCGTCCGCCGTCCGCCGTCCGCCGTCCGCCGTCCGGGCCATAAAAGGCCTTAGACTTGACTTAAAAAATCTGTTCTTTCGCACATAGACTCCACTTGGGGTCTAGTTGGTCCTAACTTCTCGCCAGCTCGATCGCTCCACTCTCATGGGTGCTATGGGCCAAAAATAGGTGAAAAAGTGTCTTTTTTCGTATATTTCAAGTTGTATAGAAATTGGAGATTTATGAGTGAAAAGAAAATGTTAGCTATTAATTTTATGGAAAAAAAGTATTCTAAATGATACTCTTCTATTCAAAAAGAGATTTTGGATTTTAGGCTATTTTTTGCAATTTTATAGATTTTTTAAAACAAAATTTAATGAAGTTCAAGTTTTTAGCATAATTTCGTACATAAATTTTTGAATGTTCTATTTCATAGTTGATAAACTTTATTTGACCAATGTTATGCTAAAAAATATCAATTTAAAGATTCTTAGCCATTTTCAGTGATTTTTTCAGCACATTTTTTGAAATTTGACCAATTAAATGATATCAATATACAGTATAGGTTACACTTTTATGTGTTGGAAAGATGACTTGGTAATAAATTATTTTGTTTATCAACTATATTAAAAAGCCTAAAATTGTGAGGTTCCGCTGCTGTAATGGATTGAACCCATTTGTGAGGTCCGAAGCTCCGAGTTCCGATACTAAGTATACTATAAGCGGCGTTTAATAATTATGGACCAGAGATCTACGTAGAAGGGCTGTCTAATACATGAATAATAAACCTTTGTGTAATAATTTGCAGCGTTTTTGAATCAGATCCATAGGGGTGTCCCAAAATGTGATCGGTGAAGGGGGGCTTGCGTATATTCAAGTCAACCTGTGCAACGCTTGGGTGTCCCAGTATATTATAAACGGGGTTTAATAATTACTGACTAGTAATCTGCGTAGAAGGGCTGACTAATACAGAAAGGATAAACCTCTGTGTGATAATTTGCAGCGTTTTTACCGTATATGCGTGTTTTTAAAGAAGTCAGCAATGTAATCATTAGCTTCATTTTACTCATCCGGAAACCAGCAAAACAATCAAAATTTGTTCATTACCGCAGCACGTTCAACCTGAGCAATCTAGGACGCCTGGGCTCGACTTCTCCTCGTAAATTCGTAACCCAAGGAGCTGCGGAGCCGTCGTAGTGGGAATTCATTGCGGCAGTTGGGAAGCCGAGAAGACGACACGCGGCAGTTAGGAGGGCTGAGGGATCGCGGTAATCTACGTCCAAGAAATGGAGGCCGGAAGGTCAGAGCTGGCCGGATATAGCACAGTGGATTGGCGGGACTGAATAGGCCTCGGAGACACAGAAAGGCTACATAATGGGAATTCCTTCACCTTTATGGGAAAAGACGTGGAGGGATGAAATGCGCCGCCCGTTCTGTAATTTTCACCTGGAACTTCGGACACCTCCCTCACCCCCACCCTTCAACTCTCACTCCCACCCTTCAACCCTCACTCCATCGCCACTGAAAGAAGTTTTACTCTTTCTTTCTTGTTACAGATAATGTGCTGACGGAAGAACTCATTTCGAAAATGAAACGCCATCATCAAACCTAAGGTAAGCATTATGAATATTCAGTTTTTGAAGCGAGATTGCCGGTATTTAAAATATTCGAGTTGCTTCATTATTTTATATTGATTAAATCCTTGAAATCATCAATCCCCCCTCTCAATCTATCTCCGTCTCTACTCTCTCTCTCCTCCATTTGTATCCCTATCGATCCCCGCATTCTCTCTCTCTCTCTCTCTCTCTCTCTCTCTCTCTCTCTCTCTCTCTCTCTCTCTCTCTCTCTCTCTCTCTCTCTCTCTCTCTCTCTCTCTCTCTCTCTCTCTCTCTCTCTCTCTCTCCTCTCTTTAAAATTTTAATAAGCATATTTGCCAAAATTTTTTGATAAAGTGGTGTATTCTAAATTCTCAACTTTCATAGAAAATAATTCTATAATAGATGAATACCAGTCTGGCTATAAAAAAAAATTTCAGCACACAAACCGCCTTAATTAACATAACTGATGATATCAGAAAGAATATGGATAATAGTGAGCTTACCATATTTGTAAGCCTAGATCTAAGTCACGCCTTCAATAGTCTAGAACACTCAATTTTTCTGTCAATTTTAAATTCTATAGGCTGTAGTACCTTAGTTATATCATGGTTTAAGTCGTATTTGTCAAATCGTAAGCAATGTATTCGAACTGCCAAAGGCAACATGTCTTCATGGTCTACTCTTAACAGAGGTACGCCTCAAGGCACTACATTATCAAGTATTATATTGCACTGTAGTGTTTTTTTGCACTTTACTTAAATCGTATTTCTGATGCTATTTTAACATGCAAGAGGAGCCTTTATGCAGATGACTTACATTTATATACATCAACAAAAATTGATCAAATTAATTCGAACGTAACTTGTGTGAACAAGGACCTTGAAAATTTGAATGATTGGTTTAAAAGACATGGTTTGGTTGTGAATCCACGAAAGAGTTCTAGTATTATATTTGGTCATTCCCGGCTGCTGGCTAATCTATTAATTTCAGATGTTCCAAAATTGAAAATAAATAATGAATATTTAGAATACCAAAATGAAATAAAATGCCTCGGCCTCATTTTACCAAACAATTTTTCGTGGACTAATCAGTCAAATGTCATTTGTCGAAAATCGCGAGCCCTACTATATGCATTTAATAAGCTGCTAACATATAGATCTCTCAATGTAAAAAAAATGTCTTTTTCATGCTATGCTCATGTCACATCTTCTCTATAGTCTTTCCGCTATGTGCGACATGGATTATGAGTGCAAACTAAAAATGCAACGACTTTTGAACTCAGTGGTAAGATTCATACTTAATCTGAAATTTGACGATAGGGTTCAAGACAAATTTAAGCGTTTAAAAATATTAAAAATAGAAGATTTAATTCAGTTCAGTATTTTAACTACCATGCATCGTATCGTGTCTTCGCAAAAGCCATCGTATTTAGCAGTGAAATTCTCTAAATTTGCAGAAGTGCACGATGTAAATACTAGAACACGAGATGTTAATTTTCGCTTGCCTTCATGTAGAACTACAGCCTTTCATGACTCATTTTTGTGTAAATGTATTCTGTATTATAACGGATTATCACTAGAATTAAAAGCAATAAAAAATTATGGTACTTTCAAGGATAATTAAACAAAAATTTTAATTTCGAAATATTAGCGCAGTTCTGTATAAGATTCACCAGTTCATCCTGTTTATTTTTCACTTTTTTATATTATAAATCCGCCTTCTCAAAGACAAGCCCAAATTGTATGTTTAAACTCTAAGTCATAATGTTATATTCGCTATTGTAATACGCAGACGTCTATGTTATTTTTATTAATTAAGTAATTCTGCTTAGATGTAAGAGTGGTCGTGTGCGACCAAATCTTGCCAGATTTTATAAATAAAGCGATAATCAATCAATCAATCAATCTCTCTCTCTCTCTCTCTCTCTCTCTCTCTCTCTCTCTCTCTCTCTCTCTCTCTCTCTCTCTCTCCTCATATTTATTCATTTTTCACATTTTACTATCTTTGGTGGTGAGGGAAAAAGGTACGTCAACATGTAGACAAATGAACTGGTGAGAACATACTAACTACTGCCTTATAAATTGCGACAATCGGATCAGCTGATATAATTGGACTGCAATCCTATCGTCAAGAAATCGATTTTATTACGACTTTCGTCACTTATAGGTAAGAGTAGTGAAGCGTAGGTAAATAAATATGTATATTAATATATTATATTTTATTAATGTTATTTTGGGGATGCGTTCAACGATATATACCAGTGATCTGCGTAGAAGGTCTTAATGACACAGAAGTGATAAACTTTTGGGTAATCATTTGCACCGTCGCCCCAAAAAAATCAATATCATCTATAAAAATCAAATTCTGTACGAATTTTCGTAAGAACAGTATGCGCGACCGAAATTATGAACCGATTTTGATGCTGTTTTTCTACAGCATGCCCTTTAAACACCAAAGAGAAACATAGGTTATATAGAAATTTTGCAACTCACCCCTTTCAGTCTTAAAATCACCACTGTATTGTAAAACGCGTTAGCTTCTTGCCTCATTCTAAACTTCACTTCAAAAATAACTGATTCGAAAATTTCATTACATACCATCATGGTGGGTTTTAGGTGTGAAATACTTTTGATGACAAATTCAAACATTGACTATTAAGGATTCTACAATAGTTAAGACGATTTTTCCATAGTTATAGTGTCACCAAGTAACTCGAAAATGCACAATAATTTTCTGAAACCAATTCAAATATTTCCCAAACAGCTTCAAGTACGTACCACAATTCTGACCCAAATAAAATTGCTCTGGCAAATACAATCGACTAAATTTGTACTACAGCACTTACCGCGTCAAACTAACGCAAAACCACAACCAAAAAACATTTTCTAACGATCACTTTTATACGAAATGATTTAGATCAACACCTCCACAACTTTCTTTGCAGTAGTAACTACAAAAGTAGATAACTCTCTACTTAATAGATAGACGCATAGTAAAATGGCCTTTTTGAGGAACGTTGCTCAAAAACGAATTTACGGATTCTTAGTGCATATATTCTGAAAATGTATAGACTGAAATATCTGGAGACGAAGTTTCAATTTTTTAAACTGCTTCCTTACCCATGTTTTTCTTATGGATCACTAACAAAACTAGGTAAAAAAGCAGTTTTTCGGCGATTGAAGCGTCGAGTTTATTGTAGCCTAGGAGCTTCCGGGAATTTCTCATATTTTTTCGGCGATCATAGTCTCGTTTCTTGATGTCTAAAGAGGGACGCTACGTCGATAGAAAAATTTTTGGGCGTTTTAGTAGTCAGAGCATACGGCGTTTACTGAAAAACGCTGTTTTCGAGAGATAATCATCTCGCAAGTTCCCCCTCAACTTTCCTTGCAAAACGGATCAAATGGATGCATTCCTGAGATATTTAATTAACAAAATCTGAAGGAATTTCTTAGGACAACGTTCGACCCCATCCAAAAGACTCCTTCTACGAACAAGTTGCGGTAATTTTCAGTGCATTTTAGCGAATTTTCGTACATTAAACTATTGCAATGGCTCTACTGAAATGAAATTTTATTAATTTTTGATATAAATTTTATGTTATATAAACTTAATAAATAAAGTCAGATGCCCAAAAGTAAGGTCTTCCTCCCGGGTTTTCCTTGAGAAGACGTTTGCAAGTATTATAAGGAAGGACGATAGAGCCTATATATTATACAGGCTTTAGTTCTTTATAAAGTTTTATTACCTATACTGTTTAGTGATGCCATGTGCACTTCTCTGCTGTGCAAGAAGATGTTAAAGGATCACCAAAAATAACGGGAAAAACAAATGTTTCTTAAATTTAGTTGGTAGGAGAGTGGAAACTGCTCTACTCCCTTGGAGGAAGCAAAACGTGACGTCACACGCTAGTCAGCCAATCACAGCGCCTTCACCCTATCCAGAGTTTTAAATTCAATTTTTATCGAAAAAATAATTTTTTTATTGGGTTTCGTTATATGTTCGTGAATTGGAGACGGTCTAGAGTCCATTAAAAGGGGGTTCAGGCCAAATTTCAGATGAGTGCAAGTTCTTCATTATTATAGCCTTACAAATACACGTTCACGTTGTACCTATTGTTCAAGTTCTTGTGTATTATACTGCAGGGTGTCTGAAGTGGGATCTGTTAAACTGAAAGAGTCAAACACGTCTTCCGCATCATCCCCCATGCTAAGCAGCAGTGTACTTACTTGAACATTATCAGGTTCGTAATCAATCTGGAAGTTAATCTTTATCGTTCGAACCGACGGCTCCACGAGTCCCATGTTAACTGATTCCCTGAACTATAATATTTACCAAAAGGAAAAGTGGTGAAAACGAAGTTTGCCTGTTTATTACTATTAGGCCGGTTTCTTACCGTGCTTTCTTCTGTGCTGACTGCTCTGGTTCCCTGTCCTCTTCAGAACCTGATGTCTCTTGCCTCCTTGTCTTCCCTTCTCTTTTCGGTTCCCGTGTTTTTGTCATGATGTCAATCCGACATTTTTGACACCATGCCTAGGAAGGGTTTCCGCAAAAGTTTCGTTTCCATCCGGAGTTACGTGGATAGAAAAAATTAATGTCATACGCAATTTCAAACACGGGAAAAGGGATAAGGGAAAAAACAGATATGACCAACGGCATGGTGCACATAAAGAATCTCCGGAATTCAATCCTGGTAAAGCAGTTTGAGTGAGAGACGTGGGTGGGCGTGAATGGAACCATTGTTGGCAACCATGACAGTCCTGCCATCTTACCTGCCTCTCTTTAAATCAAGATACAACCAGGTTAGATTACTACAGCCTGATCTTTCTAGGGAAGATGGAAGACCTCGCAGACCGGTGCGGTTATGAGGAGAGGATGTGATACACGTTCTGAGACACGGGAAGCTTGGCAAAGGACATAATTAGTTACCATCGAATTCTTTGCATGGACTTAATTATTATTGCATTACAAATACACGTTCAAGTTGTATACGCGTTCAAGTTCTTGTGTATTATACTACAGTAACCATGACTGTACGAATACTAAGTTAGGCGGGACAAAGTCCGTCGGGTCAGCTAGTTATCTAATAAAGGAATCTCTTAGTAGCTCCATATAAATGATGATTTTGAATATAGAGAGATCTGTTTCTGCGTTTCCTATTCGTAAACCTCAATTCTACTACTAATACTTCCGGGCGCATGCATAGTTCGTTATCCCTATTTGTGGTGTACATCAAGCGTGTTCCGACTCATATCACGAAGGATCTACCAGAACTTTCTAATGAAACTAGTAAATATGTATCGTTTATGCTAAAGGCTTATCTCAAACTCCATCCTACGGGAAAGGGGTCTCACTATTCAGCTTTTGGAGAGCTGTTGAGAGCGTGCGTGAATAGATAAAGTTAAGGTAGGTAGCACATCATTGATAATATCTCCGGTCTCTCCCCATTTTAACAGGTCCCGTTCATGTAGGGAAATACGATTTCGTAGCTGTCTCCCCCACTGCAGGCCTTTTCAGTGTCTGGGAACGAGCTGAATGGAGCCTCAGCTCACATTCGGAGCTTGAGAACGCTGAAGAGGAGGGGAATAGCATTATAGGGAATTGTACTCGAATCCAAAGGAGAGCGTATAGCCGGTTTGCGCAAATCACATAGGCCGCTCCGGTCGGTGAAAGGCTTGTGTGGCAGGACGAGAGGCGAATTGACGCGGGACATCCGGCGGATTGACGCGGTGTTTGAGCGGTGACAATCCAAAGTCCTCTCGCGAAGCAAATAGGACCAATTCAATCGACGGATCGATGTCTTCACTCCAAACGACAGTAACGAAAACCAATACCGTCAGCTCTTAACGAACACCGATTTTAGGTGCTACGGAATGCCGACGCTCCCTCACAAACCTCCATGTTCGTCTCCTGCCACCACACCTGGCCGTTCTAACTTCTCCAATTTTCCCCACGATTTAAATGACTGTTTTCAACCGCGCCATTCTGCCCTTCGTTGAATAATCGGTTCAACAGTCACTTTCTATCTGCTTTCCCCCTTATTTTATGAAGTATTGCTAAGAGGGGCACCATTTAATATTCAAGCCTCGTTTCCCAGTCTTCTAATTTAACTCTTGGTCGCAACTATGATGCATGTTCCGATAATGAAATCTTCAGAATTACATATTATTGTATACATAACGATTTATATTGTACCTGCCGTGACTGTATTTGTATGTCGGGCTCATGTTTATCTCGGAGCAGGAAATAGTAGGAAATTCATATCCCAGCCGTCAGGTCGCACCCCTGAGCTAACCACATCCCTTCCGAAATCCTGGACCCTCTACTCCCCAAACGGCGATTAGGGGTCACAGTTCGCGCTCGGTAAACACTCATGCCACTACTGCTCAACCTCTCTTACCAAACACAGGCTCCGTCCTTAAAACTCACTAACCCCCCTTTAACTAATATAAAATTTTAAAATATCACAAATACTCTATGTTCAAGCATATAATATCTTACTGAAAATACCCTTATTACAAGGTCTATAAAAATTATTCCTAAGAATTTGTTTTCTCAATTAAAAAATTAATATAGCACATATCCATTCAATGAGAGTTATCTTTCACCCTAGTAATTTTCTATCTCCCAAAATTACTCCAACATTTCCGTAGTTTAGGCTCAGCAGGCAAATCAGCTCGCGAGTGTTTCAAAAATCGCTCACATAGGTACCCCAACTATCGATCTCCAAAAAA
Source organism: Adelphocoris suturalis (assembly GCA_030762985.1). Taxonomy (NCBI): domain Eukaryota; kingdom Metazoa; phylum Arthropoda; class Insecta; order Hemiptera; family Miridae; genus Adelphocoris; species Adelphocoris suturalis. Next base: position 11,706,800 of record CM061040.1, read on the forward strand.
TACTCTAAGAATTCCGTAGGTTAGGCAATTCGCTCACGGGTATTTTTTCAGGAATTTTTAGTAGGTAACCAATTTTGTACAAATTAAGACCACATATAAGAATTCTAAAACACTAAAAATTCATTTAATTTCAGACCTTCTCGCAGGATAAGCTCAGCAGATACTCTTACTCACAGGCATGTTTTCGGAAAGGCTAGTAGGTAGTTTCTCCCTCATTTAACAAATAAATACCATAACACAGAACGCACGTTTACGAGAGTCGTGAAAGAACTATACGTTTTTATTATATATACCCATACTATTGTATGGGGTGTCTCTCTAGCTAAACCCCCCCCCCCCCCGTGCCCGCCTTGTGAAAGCAGTAACCCAGCTTGTATAGCAGGTTCACTCTTAAACCCAAAAAATCTACACAATATATATATGATAGATGTTTTTAAAACGATAAGGATAATCGATAATAAAGTAATTAGTGGTAACTTATTGAGTAAAAGTTCGGTATTGATGGACATACAAACAGTCATGAAAAATAAGCCAAGAAACAAATCTTTAAATGGCAATACCGCATGTTCCACGGAGTGTCTATATTCTGTTTCTGCAACTAACAATCCAGCAACAAATGCACCATCAATAATGAATTTTTGAAGATATTAAATTACCTCGTGTAATACATTTGGTTCTTGGCCGTCGTGAGGTGAACATATCGTGCTGATGGTGCTCCACCGTCGTGTTATTGTTTGTGTTGTGGGCAGTTCCGGTATCTAGTGGCCTATGAACTAATGCACTACCTGTGATACGGAGGTTTCTCGCGGGAATCACTAAGTAGCTCCGGCTGTCCAAACTATCATCATTACTTTTCTGTCGGATTGACAAAATAGAATTATGGAAAGCTTGGATCTGGAAAAGCTACATGGAGGTGTGAAAGTTGTTGCAATAAGAGCAAAAAGCCCAAGGTATATCTGAGGAGGGGGGGGGGGGGGAAGCAACTCCTGTTCATTCGGAATCTGAATCAGATGGTGAGTCAGATAACTCGAGCTCAGATAAACCTGCCGACATTAAGGTCGGGTTTCACGACCTCGAGCGTGTACGAGTTACCGATATCTTAGAGATGGCATCACGAAATGCGTTTCTCCGCTCCGAGATAATCGTGACCCCTGGGTTTACGACCATGTTAGCTCCCAGATTTTATTCCCTACTTCATCCAGGTATTAAGTGCTAACTCCAAAAGCTACCACAGTTGTTGCACTAAAACGTACGCCATATTGTTTTATCACTACAAAATCGTCTTGGTTATTAAATTACTGTTTGATTATAATACTTGCGTTTATTCTTGATTGTTCATTTTGCTCGTTAATTAATATGGGATATTTATTTCAATTTAACATCGTTGATAACGACGATTGCTTGATTCGGAAGGTTCGTTGTTAACTACTGGGTTCTGTGACCAGAAGCCTCACGCAACTTTTTGTGGGAACATAATAAAGATGCATTGGCAGGAAGTATCCAATATATCTCAACATAAAATGCTTGGAAAGGTTCAAAAATGTAAGTTAGGAGTGAAAAACCCATGTCTCACAATTAGTATCACATTATTTTTCCTGTCATTCTGAATGTCAAGTAGTAAGATCCCCAAAAGCTGCTAGAAATCCATAAACGAAAGGCAAGAGTAAGTATTAACAAATACGATCAAATTCAGTAAGGGAAAGCGCAACTTGTTTTTGGGCTTTATTGACTCATTCCCAATTGATCTCTACCATCCCTAATAGTGAGATCAAGTCTTGGGTTCAATAATTTTAGTTCTGGCTTGCTAAAAAAAAAAAAAAAAAAAAAAAAAAAAAAAAAAAAAAAAAAAAAAAAAAAAAAAAAAAAAAAAAAAAAAAGCCACAGTTCCTTTGAGCCTGACGGCTAAAATTAAAAAACATGAATATGCTTTAGCCGTACACGACTCACTCCTCCTCGATTCTCTGAACCCGACCCCCCATCGGCCTCTGAACTCTGTTTATCATTCAAAACAAAAAAATGTTTTAGCTCCTCGCTCTCACTTTATTATAGAAATGATCACGACGATTGAGCTCTTGTGAGATGATGATCTCCTAATAGAAACTCTTGAGTAAACATTCACTTTATTATAGAAATGATCACGACGATTGAGCTCTTGTGAGATGATGATCTCCTAATAGAAACTCGCGAGTAAATATTCACTTTATTATAGAAAGAGGCTAAAGAGGCTACATACGAAATTACAGCTTCCTATAGTGTAACGTATAGAAATTACCTATTAAAATAATTTAACCACCGCTTCACAAATCTAACCGTTCTCGCAATATTCGGATCACCTGCTATGAATCACACAATCGAAACACCAGCTCAATGAAATCATCAGAAATTAACAAGCGGTTGCAATCATGTTCACAATATCAATAATTGAGAATGATCACCTGTGTGTAAACAATTATTCATATAACCATGCTCATAACTCAGCTTGTTGGCCACGCACTTCGCAGTAGTTAATATAGTATGGTTGGATAAATCGAGAGCTTTCGAACGAATGGTCAACGAATTTTGTGGGATGAAAAACGACGAAGTATCATATCCCTAGCAACGACTCGGTTGTAAGCGGAAATCATCACAATTATTGGCGCTACTTTCGTTGCACTCTCGTGGGACATTTTTCTGTAGTTAGGTCACGGCTAAAGCATATTCATGCTAAAAAGTACACAGTGCGCTATGTTGGAAGTTGCTGAAGAGATACACACTTGATAGAGGGGGAAATGTGTGGCCGTGTATTTGGGTCTTCATAAAGCTTTCCAGACTCCTGCCTTTCAACTTAGTGAGCGTTTTTGTGCAGTATGCTATCTGCCCACGCTTTGTGGAGAGCTATTTAGCTAATAGAGACCAGGTCGTTAAAGTATCGGGTTGTTTGAGAGACCCCATGTTCTTTCACATATGGAGTGCCCCAGAGAATGGTACAAGGGCCTTTACTGTTCCTCATTTAAATAAATTCTATGCTTACTTCGAACGTTTCTGGAAACATTATATATTTTGCAGATGATACTGTAATTCTTCACAACGGAAAAACTTTTGAAGAAGTAATTAAAAAAACAGAGAATTCCATGAAAGTAGTTAACTCATGGCTACGTAGCAACTGCTTCGAATTGAACATCTCAAAAACTCATTTTGTCTGTTTTCATCTTCGCTCCATTAATATACCAAAGTTCTTTAAAATGTCATCAGATGGATGGATATATAAACAGGTCTTGTGCTTGTTCTGTAATAACTCAAGTCAGCTCGGTTAGGTCCATATCTGTGCTGTGTTGGATCAGTGTTTAAACTGGAAGGACCATATCACAATTTTATGCTACAGGTTGAGGAGATTGACAGGAATTTGTTTTGAAGTAAGGAGTTTTCTTTCAATTGACAACTTTAGAAAATTTTATAATGCCCTTGTTCACTCAGTTTTGTCTTATGATAGCGCTGCCTGAAACGTACAAATTTATTGAAGCAGGTGTATTTGAAATTAACAAGTTTTATACTCGTGGTTATGGGAGTCTGAAACTCCCTTTCCGTTTAACGTCTTCATGGCCAAAGCTCTCGTATGTACCGTGGTGCCAAACTCTATAATGACCTTCCTTCGCAGGTCAAACAGGCGACATCCTAAGGCTCTTTTAAGTCAGTAATCAAAAAGTGATATATATCTAGTAAATTTCATGTTAAGATTGTTTATTTGGCTGAAATTTAATCTCAAATAGTTGTGTATTTATCAACGAACTTATTGTTACATAGGTATAAGTTTTATTTGTCTTTCTAGTTTTTTTAGTGAATTAAAATTTGAATTAGTGATTAAGCATGAGAAACAATATTTGATTTCTTTAACTGTTTGGTTAAGCTATATTCATCCACTTAGCACGAGGAAATGGGGGAACTGCATTGAACCTTGTTTTGTTTCATGCTGTAGTTTGTCTTTTTATCTAATAAATGCATGAATATTTTGCAAAAAAACATGATTTTGGGGTATTTTTTACGCTGGATCACGTAATAATGTTCATTTATTATATATATTTTTATGATTTGTACGTACCTATTACGAATTTAGATGATGATTGGCAGAATACAAAATAAGTGGAAAGACCAAGGTTCACAGCAAAACACAAACTGAAACTTTATTCTTAGAAACCAACATTTCATAATAAACATTACTTGAACACGTGACGTAACTAACTGGCCGTTAGGGACTCCCTAACACCACCCCCCTCCCCTTCTTCTTCTGCGTTGCGGAATATCACTAGATGATCAGCGTGGACTACAGTTCGGCGTCCTCTCGGTAAACATATTCGGTAAACAACATCTGACAATTTTTTCACAATCCTGCATGGCCCAATCCATGGAGACTGGAGCTTGGGGCAAACCCCGACCCTGCGTCTAGGTCGGAAATACCAGACTAGATCATCTTCCTGGAAGCGTGGTTCATCCTTATGTACATCGTACCTCCTCTTCATGGACTCCGCAGCTTGTAGTAATTTCTTACGAGCCAAATCATGAACTTCTAGCAGTTGTTTTTGTAATAGCTGGGCGTATACGGAGCGGGGCCTTCTCCCTGGAACAGAACCTACCAGCAAATGTACCGGAAGTACAAGTTCAAGTCCCATAACCAGCTGTGCAGGTGACTGTTGAGTGGATGCATGTTCAGTCGCTCTGTAAGCCAGAAGAACTGTGGGGAGTTTCTGGTCCCAATCTCGTTGGTTGTCACCAACGACTTTGGCTAACATCTCCCAAAGCGTTCGATTGAACCGTTCCACTGTACCCGAACTCTGTGGGTGTAGAGGTGTGGCCCGGGTCTTATGGATGTCAAGGAGAGATAACACTTCTTTAAACACTTCCGACTCAAAATTTGACCCCTGATCAGAATGTATCACCCTGGGGACACCGAAACGGGATATCACGTTGCTGACCAGTCCTCGTGCAATGGTTTCTGCCTTTATGTCAGCAACTGGAAAGACTTCAGGCCATTTAGTAAAGTGGTCAACAACTACTACCATGTACTTATTTCCTTCCTCTGTCAATGGAAGCGGTCCAACAACATCTATTCCCAGTCTTTCGAAGGGAACGCCCACAGAATAGTTTTGTAGAGGTGCTTTATTCTTCTTTCCATTACCACTTCGACGACCACATGTCTCACAAGACTGACAATGACGCTTCACATCACCATGAACTCCTGGCCAATAGTATCTAGAGCGGATTGCACTCAAGGTCCGCCTCCGACCAAAATGTCCACAACGATGAGCGTGTGACATGACTTCTTTCTGATAGGCTCTTGGCACCAATATTTGTTCAAAAACATGCGAGCCATTCTCATTTTCCCATTCCCGAAGCAGTAATCCATCCCGCAGTTTCAACTTGTCAAACATAGCCCAAAGGGTTTTTGTTTTCAGTCCATATTTTGCCACATCTTGCCACACTGGTTTTGTTTGAGAGATTACCCACTGGTACACTGGCATCAAGTCTGGATCCTTTTTCTGTGCTTCAACCCAATCGTTCTCTTTGACCTCCACCTGCGCTGTATTTACCATCACCAATGCATCTCGTTTTGCTTCTTGCTGGGGGCAGTACTTGCATTCATCTGTGACACATGGACGTCTGGACAGAGCATCCGCGTTCAGATGTTTCTTCCCTGGCGTATGTTCCACCTTGAAATCGTATGACTGGAGCTGTTGAAGCCAGCGAGCCCACTGGCCATCTGGTTCTTAGAAGCTACGGAGCCACTGGAGTGCAGCATGGTCCGTTCGTACAAGAAACTGTTCACCACAGCCAAGTCCATAGGAATGGAAATGTTGTAGGGCGCCGATCAGACTCAATAATTCTTGCCGGGTGGCACAGTAGTTCCGCTCAGATCGGGACATACACCTGCTGAAATATGCTATCACAACTTCCCTACCCTTTTGGACTTGTGAAAGTACTGCACCAAGGGCTTTGCTACTAGCATCTGTATCCAAAATAAAGGGTGCTCCTGGGATTGGATGAGCAAGTATAGGAGACTCCGTGAGTGCTTTTTTTATGTCTTCAAAGGCTGATGCACATTCTGAGGTCCAATTAAATACTCTTAGACAGCAAAGCATAGAGAGGGAACGATCGTTGAGCAAAGTTTTCAATGAAACATCTGTAATATGTGCATAATCCCAAAAATGTTTCTATGTCTTTAGAATTTGTAGGAGTTGGCCATCCCTTCACCTTTTCTACTTTAACTGGATTTGGCGCAATGCCATCTTTGGACACCGTAAATCCCAAGTATGTCACCTGTCTAGCAAATAGTTCACATTTCTTTGGGTTCAATCGCACATTTGCTGTCCGGAAGATAGAAAACACTCTTTTCAACCATTCTATCTGCTCCCCAAATCCAGGCGTATCCACCAAAACATCATCGAGGTATACTTTTACTCTTCCCTGACGAATAGCTCCATGCAGAAGTCCTGCCATAGCTCTCTGAAAGGTCGCTGGAGCATTGCACAATCCAAAGGGCATGACTGTGAACTGCCAGAGGCCCCTTGGTGTGCAGAATGCCGTTTTCTCTCGGTCTTTTTCCTCCATTGGAATCTGCCAGTAACCTGACTGTAGGTCCAAGGTAGAAAACCATGCACTACCTGCTAAACCTCCCACAAGCTCATCGATTTTGGGTAACGGATGCGAATCCTTCTTCGTGACATCGTTCAATTTTCTGTAGTCTATACAGAAGCGCGTTGAGCCATCTTTTTTTGGCACCAAGACGATGGGACTCGCCCATGGGCTTTTGGAAGGCTCTATAACACCATTACGTTCCATCTCCATTATCAACTTGTCCACTTCATCTAACCTATGGGGTGGGATACGAAGAGGTGACTGTCGTATGGGCACATTATCTCCAACATTAACGCTGTGAGTACAGCCTACAATTCGTCCCATGTCAGTCCCATCCTTTGAAAATACATCATCATACTCCAACAAGATTTGTTTGGCTTCTGTACGCTGTACTGGGGTCAAACCACTGGTACATCGCTCGAACAGAGCCTGGATGTGAGTAGGTACTCCACCGTTGTTTTCCACTAACTCTGCCAGGTCAGCGTCAAAAGATGATAGCTCTTGCAACTCACTCATGTTGGCTTCATCGTCATAATTGCCCATTAACACTCCAATATCCGATCCCCATATACGCTTTCCTTCGAGAATAATAGCTTGATCTGCAGGGTCGATGAGACACTTGAATTTGGCCAAGAAGTCCAAACCCAACACGCACTCTTCATGGATGTTAGCAACTAATGCCCGATGTACCCGATTCTGTCCATCTCCCATGTCAAAGCCAAGATCCACCTGGCCCAAGACTGGCAATGACTCACCTGAAATGGATCGAATTGCGCCTTTGGCTGCACCCATCACTAGCCCTGTTTTCTCGATAATACTGATATTAACAATAGTCCTAGAAGCTCCTGTGTCTACCACAAGCTCGCAAGGGACACCACCGATTGCCCCCCTCAGCACAAGCGACTGGCTTGACGTTGCCCGGTACACCATTGGAGTATCTCCACAAGTTTGAACTGCTACATCATGATTGGAGAGCAGGGGCTTTTGTGTCAAGGCTAGCCTATGCCCTACTAGTCTAACCTCTGGTCGTTTCCCGGCTCAGGAAAAGCAAGGCGGGCGGGTGCTTTGATAGGAGGATGAGGACAACGTGCAGCAATGTGTCCCATAGCATCACAGCGCCAGCATCGTGGTTGGGGTCTCCGATTGGGATTCTGCGGACGAGCCTGTTGCCATTGACGTTGCTGCTGGGGATTCTCTCGAGTAGCTTCTGTAGCTCTAGCTGTTAGGTACCTCTCATGGGACTGGGAATTCTCTCCATCACAATCAGCATCTCCCCTCCTTGCTGGAATAACAGGGTGTGACATTTGACAAACAGCCTCCAACCTTAGAGCAGAATCTAGAGCCTCATTCATCGTGCGGGCTCCTGCACTCATCATTTTATCTCGGAGACCAGGATCTCTAATACCCCTCATGAAATGAAAGAGCACAACATCTTCAATTGCTCCGCCCCTTACGTCAGCTGGCCAAGCTCGGCGGGCGAGACTCATGATTGCCTGATGGTAAGCTTGGAGATCCTCCTTAGGCTGTTGGACTCGGGCATAGAGAAGCGTAAGGTTTCTCTGTGCTTGATGTCTGATGCCAAATCTCTTTCTTAATGCCTCGGTCAAAGCGAGATATGATTGAGGATTTTCTACTTCAGTTAGGACCTCCAGTGCCATTCCTGATAACACAGAGCTCAATGTCGCTGCTTTTGAAGAGTTATTCCAGCCATTATGTTCAGCAATCAGCTCAAATTGGCGATAATAACTTTCCCATTCCGTGCTTCCATCGTAGCGTCCTGGCTTGAGCTTAGTTTGTTTACCCATATTTTCTGTTGGTAATTCTCTTCGTTCTTGATGTGCTGAAGCCCACTCATCCTGCATAACTTCGCTAACCATATGCCTAACATTTGACATGCACTGTTCCTGTTGGATTTGCCAGAGATCTTGCATTTCCCCCAAAACTCTCTCTACCAAGACGTCTACTTCTGACAACATTGGCGCTACTGGTGCACCAACTACATCGGCTCTACCCTCATCTTCCCTGCCCCGAATCTGCTCCACAACATCAATTGGATCCCCAGTATCATCCTCATCTTCGGGCACCTGAGCCCTCCCACGACGGGTCGCGCGAGTGTCCATAGCTCACCAGACCGAAACACAAAGATATAGGTAGGGTAATATCCCACCGCTGTCACCAGTTTTATGATTTGTACGTACCTATTACGAATTTAGATGATAATTGGCAGAATACAAAATAAGTGGAAAGACCAAGGTTCACAGCAAAACACAAACTGAAACTTTATTCTTAGAAACCAACATTTCATAATAAACATTACTTGAACACGTGACGTAACTAACTGGCCGTTAGGGACTCCCTAACAATATATCCTATTTTTAGGGCGGAATGGGCTTGTTTAAGGTAGAAACCGCACCAATTTTTGCGCACTCAAAAAAATCAATTTAATAGATTAGTCATTTATTTTTATAATTTTTGGTTACCTATATCAATTTTCTATTGAAAACTCAATTGTTCACAACCATTTTCAATAGAATTTTCAATGGTTAGTGTGGGTGTTGAGTTGAAGCGATCTAATTTTCGTGGACAATAAGAACCTCCGAGAAGTATTGCTTATTTATTCGTGAAGAATGTTCTGTATTGACGGAATGTATTGCTGAGAACTATCTGGCCAATAAGCTATTTATCTGTTTGAACAATGACTTCCAGCACAGTCCTCATTTCTGTAACTACGAGTAGTAGGTAGTAGTTGGTCCTCTTGGCACCAGGCGATGGAATACTGGATTGTTTGCACTCAGCTCAGCCTGAGCCCTTTGAGCTGGGGGAGCGAAATTAAAAGTAAACAAACGTTCTGAGAAAGGAATATCCTGGGGAAAGTTGGCGGAAACGGATCCCGTTTGGGTTGGTTAGTCCACATGTGGCTTCCGAGGGGTTTCTTCCTAATCGAAAAGACGGGTGAATCATTCCTTCCACACGTATTTTTTTGTGTTGGGAAAAATTAACTTTAGCCGTCATCCACCACGATATAACGCCTTGAAATAAACAGAAATGTTTGGTTACAATCATGCAAAGGAAACACTGACCTACTTATAGTATAGCACCTTCGAATCCGCTAATCTCAGGGTTGGTACAGTTCACCCGTACATTTCTGATTCACAGGGCCGGTCTGAGGCGAAAATTGCAAGTGAGCCAGACTCGCATTTTAGTCCCCTGCTGGGGTGGATTCTACACCCCCCAGGCAGGCTAAAGAGCCCTGATTTTTTTTAATTAGTTCAGAAGTTTGGCCTATATATCTGAGGGATGCATAGCTAGTGGGGTGTGTTAGGGGATTGGTGGAATCACATGTGTTGTTAGTTCTGCTTTGGGTATTTTGGTTTCGTAGATTTTGGGCGGAACTATTTGGATTGTTGGTGTTGATTATGGATTCAGTAGATGTAGCGTTGTTTGAGGATTTATTGAGTATAGTGATTGTTTGGTATATGATTTTTTTAATGAGTTGTAAGGGGTAAGTTGTAAGGGGTAAGTAAGGGGTAAGTTGTAAGAAAATTGTCCTTATCATAGAAAAATCAAACTGTTACAGACCTATTTTTAGTGATAATTAGGAATAACTACTGATCCCTTGTCTATTCTTTCTAGATAATTATGCATGAATAGGACCCAGATCCTGGGTTGAAACGTCGCAATAAAGAACAAAAAACTCAAGACTAGACTGGTCATTCTACAATCCTGAACACATTTTTTGTGCAATTTTGCGTCTTTTAGAACATTAAATTTATGCCTCTCAAATTTATTGTTGGTTGACTTGATGGGTTCAATACTCTTTCTTTTACCATAACCCACTATTATGTTAAGTAAACTAATAGAAGCTTCTGTCCCTCGTCACACTTATATTGCAAGTAGTCTCAGAACAAATAGGTAATGCGGGAATCACAGTCCGCCGGACCTAAGATCAATTCCTTATCTCATGGGTAAAAGAAAAGTTCCAGTCATGCAGCATGATCGTATGAGCGAATTTTCGTAAATTATCGCATTCTATACTGTAAAATTGTTTCGAAATTTGAGCCTTTGAGTGCAAGATAATTGTTGACTATTAATTTTATGGCAAAAAACGTATTCTAAATAATAATCTACTATTCAAATAGAGGTTTTTAATTTTGCTTTTTTGAAGTTTTTATAGATTTTTTAGCAAATTTTAATGAATTTTAAGCATATTTTTCAGCATAATTTTGTACATACATCGAATGTTCCATTTTATAGTTAACGATATTTAAACAATATTCTACCAAAAATTATGAATTTAACAACTTTTAGCCATATTTAGTGATTTTTTTGTAAATTTTTTGTAATCAGACCAATTTAATGTGCTCAAAAAGTTTTGGCCAACCAACTAATCCTTTCGCTTAGAAAGCTTGATTTTTTCGAGCAAGAACGGAATTTTATCTCAATCATAAGGAGAGTTATCGTCTGGAATGACACATAATTTTATATATATATATATATATAGGTATATATATATATATATATATATATATGAAAAAGCGTTAAACTCTAGGATTTGTTTCAGAATGCCTCAAAACGGATTTCAGTGAAGAAATTTTTTAACATTTTGATTTTGAAATTTGCCGAGCCAATAGTTTCATTTTCTACGAAAGTTCGCTAATATACGTAGAATCCGGCCCCAAACTTAAATTTTTTTTAGTGCTTCATATTTCACAAAAATCATCGATTTCATAGGAAAAACCATGTTTTCCAGCATACAAACATACTTTTCTCATTTAATTCGCAAAATAAAATAATAATTGATTATACCATTGAAAAGGTAAGATTGTCGCCAAGTTTTTCCTGTAACGTGGGCGGGAATTCAAGGGGTTGTGTATGCCGTCTTTCAATCTAAAAAATGCGAGATTTTCATGTTTCGACAGTTTTTTCACTTTGGTCTGGATTTGTGATTACTAAATCCGCATTTTTTCACATGTTGCGTAACCTATCCAAAAGGAAATTTAACGCTCTTTCCAACGGTATTCTCGAATTTGAATTCGAGAATAGACTCAATATGGAAGGGAGTTACTGATTTTGCAATGCAAGGTTGAAAACACGAAAAAAATCTTGAATCGTGAATAACTTGAAAACAATGCCTCTAAAAAACAATTCTCTATGAGACACTTTTTGTAGTCCTTGAGCTGTAGAATCGATCCTTGAAGTAACGGGAAATTGAGTTGAGACACCCTGTAGAATAGACGTATATACCTTCTTTGGGATGTCGCCTGGTTCTTTGAGGTTCAACTACTCACAAGTACCTAGTCTTTCTGATTCCACACGGCATTACTGAACAGAACAACCCATGATATGCTTTGAGGAGTACACATTGAGAAACATTTGAAGCGTTACGTCCCAGTTGAAAAAGGTTCTTTGAAAGTTTTGTGTGAACACGTTCCAAATGTGGATTCCACCGTTAATGTGAGTCTTGAAATTATTGATATCTCAATCTGGCTCGGAAGAAATTGAACATTAGTGCGGGAGATGGTGCCGCTTCATTGCATTTCTTATGGTGTGGTCGTCTATTCTAGGCCTACTGGCATGGGTAATTTCTGAAATGAGGCCTTAGTAGCGCAGGTCTTGGTACAATACAGGTAGTGGAGGCCCTTCAAAGGGTTAGTTCGATGATTTTCCTTTCAATGGCTTTCACGTCACCAGTTTTTGATCAGTTTCTAGAGCTGCCAGGAAACTCATCGAAAATAATTGTCATCTTTCCAGTTTATATCGTAATGTTTGATTTATTGTTTTCAACGACTTTCCCATCCATTCAGTTTTGATCAGTGTCCCACTCCTTGAGGACACTCATCAAAAATTCTCGAGTTCGGACTTTTGATGAGTTTTTTATTATGAGTTTCTAGGCACCCATCGCATTCACGTTAAGCACAACTTGAAGACCCAACAGCCTCATGCAGTTCCACATCCTGGATCGGGCTCTTGAAATTTGAACACTTGATTTGTGGATTCAGCTTCTTTTAAAGTGAATTATGTATGTGAGTTGTTCGCTTTATGTTTGAAGCCCTGAAACTTTTCCTCCTGGAATGCCACAAGAATTTTGCTTGTATTGCTCGTCAGCATTATAGCATGAAATGTGCCCGTTGGATCAGGGAGACTATTCCTCGTTACCAGGGCACCACAATACTCAGCCCAAAAGTAACCCTTCCCGGTCGATCTCCATCGCTTCTATCTTTGGAAGGCGCGAGTCTGGCATACTTGCCGCCCTACTAATGTACTGAAGGTACAAGTCCAAAGTGAACTGAAATAACGTGCACAGCTCCGTTTCAAGGTAGATCAAGTAATTAGGGAAACATAAAGGTAAATAAAATAGAAAAAAGTTCCAGTCATGCAGCAAGATCGTATGAGCGAATTTTCATAAACTATCTATCGTACTATAGTATGTTAAATTGCATTGACATTGGAGCAATTTTAGTTGACAGAAATGGTTAAAAACCAATTTTATGGCAAAAAACTTATTCTAAATAAAATTCCACTGATTCAAAGGGATTTTTGATTTTTAAATTTTTTGCAGTTTTTATAGATATTTTAGCAAATTTTAATGACACTTAAGTACGTTTTTCATCATAATTTTGAGCAAAAGATTTTAATGTCCTAGTTAATCGTTGAAAATTTTGTTTTGACTTAAATTCTGCAAAAAAATAGAAATTTAACAATTTTTGGCCGTTTTTAGCCATTTTTAGTGATTTTTTGGGTACATTTTTCGAAATTTGACCAATTTAATGTGCTCAAAAATTGTTGTCCAACAAACTCATCCTTTCTTTTGAAATGCTTGATTTTTTGGCGAAAGAACGAAGTTTTTATCTCAATTCTATCGAGAGTTATCGTCTGGAATGACACATACATATATATATATATATACATATATATATATATATACATATAAAAAAGCGTTAAAATCCAGGAATCATTTCAGAATGCCTCAAAACAGATTTCGATGAAGAAAATTCTTGAAAATTTTTATTTTAAAATTTTCGGAGCCATTGCAATAGCTTTATTTTCTAAGAAAATTCGCTAAAATCGTCATAAAAAACAGTAACTGCACTGCCTAAACACAAGCATGTTCCAAGTAACCCCTAAGCTGAGCACCATAACCCAATTTTGCCCGAACAATAGCACTGAAAACTTGGAGCTTTGCTTGTAAAGGAATATGGTTCCTAAAACTCTTCCCAGAAATATATCATAGTCAGTATGAGAAGGATGTTTTATTGAATTGAATGAATGATTGTTTAGTATGCGAGTGTTCTATTGAGTGTTTGGCTTTGTGTTTCTGTTTTGTTTGCTTGGTAGATGCGGTGGAGGGCTCTCGGACGGCCCGGGGGCGCTCGTGCCTAGCAATCCCTCCCTGAAACGATTAATTCATTAATCGCGTTTAAGGGTACTCATTCAGAAATGGATGGCCACCCTCGGGGGGTTGGGTCCAGCCTTGACCGCCGCCTTTTTGGGCTGATGGATTGGTGCATTCGGCCTCCATCTTTATTTATTTGCATCAAAACATCAGTAGTTCTCATCTTTTTTTTTTCTTCTTTCTGCTGCATTGTACCTAAATATAATGTTTTTGTTCGATGTACTAGAGTATGTATATGTATTTTCATTATTATAATCACTTTTATTAATTTTTGTTCTCGAAAAAAAAAATTTTTTCTCTCTTTTCATATTATTTATTGCACCAAGTAATACAACTTATTAGCAACATTTCTTTGACAATGAATAATCGGTGACTGAAACAAGACTGTGACACATAACACATCCTATACATCATTTCAGCTATTTAGTGTCTTCAATGAACACGATTTGCAGGAGCGCACAGCACTACACTCACTGAACAAACTTTCATGAACACATCACCACCTCCCTATTACCACAGGTCGTGAGGTTTTCGTCTTTTCAGTCGTCTGAGCAGATCATCAACGTCCTGCAGCTTCACAACCTCCTCGTTGATATGACCTTGGAGCCTCTGATGATGGGCTATCGCTTGAGTTTTCATTACTTAATTTATTGTGGGAATTTCGAGGTCGTTATGGACATCATTATTGGTCGAGTAGCGGTACGCATCGACGCATGACCGCAGTACTTTGTGCTGGAATCGCTTTATAATATCACGATTACTTTGAGAGGTGCAGCCCCAGAGCTGTGCACCATATGTCCAGACTGGCTTAAGGACCTGATTGTATGAAGTTAATTTATTTTGGATAGACAATTTTGATCGTCTACCAATCAACCAATACATTTTTCGGAATTGGGTGTCCAATTCTGTTTTTTTATTTTTAACATGCGCTCTCCAGCGGAGCCTTGTATCCAGAGTCATACCCAAATATTTTGCCTCATTGGCATAAGGGATGACTCTGCCATTCAGATAGATTGGTATATGTTTGATTTGGCGGTTGGTGAAATCAACATGGACTGATTTTGCCTCATTCATCTTGATTCTCCACTTAATTGCCCAATCATGGAGATTCTCGATGGATCTTTCAAGTTTTGAGGTCGATTCTCGATTGTCTTCACCAATGGCAAGAATAGCAGTATCATCTGCAAATGATGCCAGGGTGTTCCCCTCGTGTTCAGGCAAATCGCTGGTGTAAAGGACGTACAGGAGTGGGCCGAGTACACTTCCTTGTGGTACGCCAGCATTAATTATTTTTGCTTCCGAGTAAGCATCATTTTGTTTGATCCGGAAGTATCGATTTGATAGATAAGAGTGAAGCAGTTCAACATATTTGGCTGGAAGCAATAGTCTGAGCTTATGGTCCAGTCCCTTGTGCCAGACTTTATCGAACGCTTGAGTAACGTCGAGGCAGTCAGCTGAGCAGACTTTTTTATCTTCTAGGGCTTGTTCAATAATATGAGTGATACGGTGCACCTGATCTATAGTGGAATGCTTATGGCGGAACCCAAACTGATGTTTGGGGATGAGGTTTCTTTCTTCTACGATTTTAATTAGACGTGCATGCAGCACTTTTTCAAAGAGTTTTGACAGTACTGGTAAAAGTGATATTGATCTATAAGACTTTAGCTCTTCAGGAGGTTTACCTGGCTTCAATATCATAATGACTTCAGCGAGTTTCCACAGTTGAGGAACATAACGTAACTTGAGAGAGGCATTCATGATTTGCGTGATCTTTACAAGTGCTTTTCGTGGTAGGTATTTGAGAACTTGACCGGTGATCAGATCATATCCAGGTGCCTTCTTCGGATTGATCTTGGTATTGATGGTGTTTTGAACTTCTTTGACAGTGATCAGTGGGATGTCAATTTCTTGTTCTAGCAAGGGAATTTCTTCAAGGGATTCTTCGTCAGGGCGGCCAGGATTGGGCATGAAAATATCTGCAAGATGATGAGCAAAAGCATCAGCCTTTTCTTGGTTGCTTTTTATCCACTTGCTATTAGTTCTATCTTTAATAGGCGGTGCCTGAATGATAGGTCTCTTCAGATGCTTTGTTGCCTTCCAGAGGGAGTATTCAGTGTCTCGATGATTGGTGAGCGATGTGAGGTAATCTTCTTGGGTTTCTTCTTGTATTTGCTCCATCATTTTCTTCAGTTTGTAGTCGAGTTGGTACCATTCAGTTTTAAGAGCGGGGATACGTAGTTTTTGCCATTCACGCTTGGCTTTTCGTTTTTCTCTGATCATATTTATAACTTCACGTGGATAGTTGATGCCCTTCAGCTTTTTCTGTTCTTCAGGGGTGTTTTTCCATGCCGCAGTTTGGATAGAGTGAACAAGTTGACTTAACTCTCCATCAACTTCAGCTGGAGTTGTTAGTGGCACACTGAGATCTATATATTGATTTAAGTTGACTTTAAACTGATCCCAGTCTGTCTTTTTGTTCACCAAAAAGACCCAAAAACTGGATTATGAGGCTTTAGAATGATGGTTTCACTTCGCGTTAGAAGTATTGGCGAGTGGTCAGAGCTGAGGTCAAAACAGTCCTCAACAAGTGCATAGTTCGCTGAAATATTTTTCATGATAAATAAATCGATTAGATCAGGCTTCTTCTGGATATCCCCTGGCCAGTATGTTGGTTTCCCAGTTGACAATGGTATACAGTAATTTGATTGAACATATTTAAGGAGTTCTGTACCACGAGGTGTACAAAGTCGTGAACCCCAATGCGTGTGTTTTGCGTTAAAGTCACCGCCGATTATGAAGCGATTTCCAAGTAGGGCAAACACTTCAGCAAATTCTTTTTCTTTTATGATATGCCTTGGAGGAATGTAAATACTGGCAATATTAGCTTCAAAGGATTTCGTACTAAGTAATGGTGATTGCACAGCTTTGAAACTTTTCTGTCTCTATTTTGACATATTCATGATGTTTTATATTATCTTTGATCAGTACCGCGCTGCCCCCTCTTGCACTATTGCTGGGATGGAGTGCATCGAAAATGATGGCGATTGTCATACTAAGGTGTTACGACAAATTCGCGATTTAATTTGAAGATAAGAGGGGTTGTCGAAGTGGCACTCATACATTTGGACGTGAGTGCCATTTCGTATGTGAAAAATAGGGTTAAGGGTGCCACATAGGTAGTATTATTTATATATACCTATTGATCTTTGATGTGCGCATGAGGATTATCGAATGCAGATATAGTAAGACATCAAGTAGTAATAGTTTGCGATGTTTCTTGTCCTTTTAACCATATCCCAACTGTACTGATGACATGATTTGATTATACGAGAAAAAAAGCGATACGCCCTTAGGAGAGTAACCCGTCTCCTGAATTTTCAACGACTCAACCATTATACAAATGGGTGTTTTCTTCGTTCTAATATAAGGAGGGCAGAACAGTGGCTAGTGAACGCTGGGACTTTTATTCCAGGGCGAGCGGGACTTATAGTGCGCCCAGTTATTGTCACTGGGCCATTAAAGACCTGGGCGGGGATCCAATCGAAACATCTCAACTTTTAAACATTCATTCTGGAGAGAAAAGTCGGAGTGTTTCGTCAGAACACTTCTATTTCCAAGTTTACCGGTCTTTGGTGTCTTGGGCGGAGCTGTGGTTTATTTTAATGAGAACGATTCAATGTTGATTTGAATCCCTTTCTCAATGTTGATGAAGTACCCCAAAAGGTGAGAAAACTGGAGTTTTCTCAGGTTGATTTATCAAACCGAGAGAGAGAGAGAGATAGAGAGAGAGATAGAGAGAGAGAGAGAGAGAGAGAGAGAGAGAGAGAGAGAGAGAGAGAGAGAGAGAGAGAGAGAGAGAGAGAGAGAGAGAGAGAGATGATGTCTCTTAGGATTAATTGAATAGTGTGGGAAAAGTGCAAGGATTTGCTTAATATCTAACAACATAAGTCCTTTAAAAAAAAAACAGAATAAACATGAAATGAAATGAGTCTTGTGATACATGTGATATGATGTCACCAAGTTATCGAACAATTTAATGTCTGTTCAGGAAATCTTATATGCCTGCAACATTTTTCCATGAAACCTTTCTTAAAAGAACCAACCGACTTGTGCATAACAAATGAATCATAAATTTTCGTTATAAATTCGAACAGCTTGAACATGGAATGACTGGCTGTACGCTTCTGTTCTATGTTTCGGAATTCGAAGCAGGTTATCAGCATTTCATGAACATCACGCATGAATTCAAATTTAGATCTCAAATAAACTGGTCTTCCATATTTCAAAATTTTGAATAATAATAGGGCTGTTCTATATGTTCGCCATTCCTTTATTTTCAACCATCCAACTTTATCATAATATGGCGTTACATGGCCATAAAAAGGGATGTTAAAAATAAATCTCATACACGCGTTCTGTGCTCGTTGCAACTTAATCATCATCTCACCTGTCAAATTACAATAAGCTAGAGCAGCATAATCAATAATCGGGAATAACCGTGTTGAGGTAGACCAAAATTACCTTACATTTGGCAGGAGTTATTTGCAACCCGTGCTCAGCTCACCACTTCACCAGTCTAGCAATATCCTCGTTCATTCTGCGAATTCCATTTTCAATATCATGATAATCCGTATGTTTATATAACTGCAAATCATCTGCGTACAGCTGGTATTCACATTCCTGAAAATTAATGGATATTCGCGATATATACAGAATGAAAATTAGTGCGGATAATACTGATCCCTGAGGTATGCCCGCTCGATTACAATACCAACCAGATTCTGAACCGTCACTTGCTCTGATCAGAGAGAGAGGGGGAGGGAGAGAAAGAGAGATTGATTGATTGATTGATTAAGCATTTTATTTAACCACCAGGGGCAGGATAGGGCCTTTTGGCCCTCTCTTACTCCTTCCCTGGCTACAAATATTTTACAAAATCCTCGCTACAATCAATATATATATATATATATATTTCATTACATAGTATTTAATTTTTTAAAAAGTCACAATATTCACTTCACTTTGTAATTTCAACTAAACAACTTAAATAATGAGATAAAAACATACATAATTTCTTCATTGATTAAATGTATAATACATTCTGTTCATATTTTGTTTCTTACATTATTTTCAATATTCAGATACGTAATATTATACTTTTCAATTGTCATGTATATATTCATTAAATTAATTTTATTTTTATTTCTATGTATAGTTTTCTAAATTGTTCATTAATCTATATTATTTTATAACATTTGATAAACATTTTAAATTATATTCATTTCTATTAGGATGTATATTTTTTAAGTAAATTTGTTTTAAATTCTTCTTTGAAACTCTTCACCGATTTATCAAAATCAAATAATTCAAAATTTTCATTATATATTTGTGTACCTTGGACTAAAAACGATTTATTGAAAATAGCAGTTTTATACATTGGAATCTGAAGCATTCTGTTAGCATTACGGGTGTTTTTCGAATGAATAGAGTCCATAGTTTTAAATTTTTCGTAGAGATATGTAGGGGTTTTAAATTTGAGAATTTTGAAAGCCATTGTGGCCAGTGCTAGTTTTTTACTGTCTCTAAATTTCAGTATGCCTAATTTTATATAATATGGTGTAATATGTGCATCGATAGGGGCTCTAAAAATAAATCTGATTGCAGCGTTTTGCGATTTTTCTATTGCTGCCACTTGATCAGCATTAAGGTCACAGTACGACAGTGTGGCATAATTTAAAATGGGGAATAGCAGTGACTGAACAAGTTGCACACGCACATGTTGTGGGAAATCCACAGCCATTCTGCGTAACTGGTAGATTCCACCGAACATTTTGCTACATATTGTTGCTGTTTGTGTATCCCATGATAGTGAGTCCTGAATCATGATACCCAGATTTTTGATTTCGTATACATATTTTAATGGCGTCCCCTCAATTTCAATTTTAGATACTGTATTATAATTTATGTTTTGTAATATTTTTTTGTATCCTAGTATGATTGCTTTACTTTTTAGTGGGTTTATCGCCATCCCATGTGCTTTGCACCATGACACTAGTTGTTCAATATCGAAATTTAGTTTTGATACATTTTGGCTGAGTTCTGCTAAGCTAGAGGATAAGTACATTTGTAGATCATCAGCGTAGCTAATGTGTTGACAGAAAGTGAAAGCGTTTGGCAATGAATTAATGTATAAGGAAAACAAAGTTGATGATAAAATCGACCCTTGAGGAGTACCAGTATATACACTCAACCAAGAGGACAATTCTCCCTCTGGGCCTTTAATGCATTGTTCTCTACCCGTTAAATATGATTGAAACCACAACCCCATCTGGTTTGCTACACCAACTGATCTTAAAATGTCTAATAGGATGTCGTGCCGAACCATATCATATGCACGGGAGAAGTCAATCGATGCAACAATGGTCACTCTACGGTCATCCATTGCTTTCCTCACATCATCCAACAAGGCTATGAGTGCTGTTTCGGTGCTATACCCCTTTCTATACGCAGATTGTCGACTGTCAATGATATTATTTATTGATAGGAACGACATAAGTGAGAGAGAGAGTGAGTGAGAGAGAGAGAGAGAGAGAGAGAGAGAGAGAGAGAGAGAGAGAGAGAGAGAGAGAGAGAGAGAGAGAGAGAGAGAGAGAGAGAGAGAGAGAGAGAGAGAGAGAGAGAGAGAGAGAGAGAGAGAGAGAGTGATATAGAGGGGGGTTAGAAACCGAAGTAATTCAAAAATTACAACTGCTGAGAACTTCAATAGTCGGTCGAAAAAACCGATTAGAAAATGAATTGACGTCATAGGTAGAAATTGCTGAGGTTCAACAGGTCGCACAGTGTTTCGACTAATTTGTTTTAGGTGAAAAAAAGGTAAAATAAAAGTTTCGAATAAAAAATTAAAAAAAAGTGTGCCTTATTGGGTTGGCAGAATAGCTTCCTCACAACTCAAATGGTCTATATGGCATTAGCTTAAATTAGTTGAACTCGCAGATTTAAAGCAAAGTGTAACACTATTTAATACATGTGTACTAACAGATCAAGAAAAATTGAAGTTATAGGAAATTTAAGTTTGCGCATGCGCACAGACTACTATTAATCCAACGTTCGATGATGTTCATGGGAGACCGGATAGCGGCTAACCCCAACAATCCCCGAAAACTTCATGACAATCGGTCCATGATTCTCGGAGTTTTGTCTGTGTCAATCAAATCAACTTCTGAGCATGCGGAACAGTTCCTACATTGCCAATCGTGATATAATTCATATTAAATTTTCCTGGGATACATATTTTTTCCTGAAAATCCACTTTTAGTGATTTTTTAAGCACATTTTTAAAATTTGACCAATTTAATGTACTCAAAAAGTGTTGGCTAACGAGCTCACCCTTTCGTTTGGAAAGCTTGATTTTTTGGCGCAAAAAAGGAATTTTTATCTCAATCCTTAGGAGAGTTATCTGGAATGATATATATATATATACTAGAGGCCTGTTAGGGCTTGGAAAGCCCTAATCTAGTCCGTATAACAGTAGTACCTAACAGGAACTCAGCACATTACAGTAACGATATAAGTCCTACCTATTTGCGACGTTATGTTACCTGGTGCAAAGCTAAGGCGATGTTATTAAATGATTAAAAAAGAGGAAATACCGATAAAAATGTAAGTAATGTATTTAAATCAAAATAAATATCACCAGTTGAGGTGGTCCTCGCCACTATGAGACTAAACAAAAAGCTGAATCGGAGAATTCAGAATTCTATCTCGAGACGATGGTGTAATTCTATCTCGAGTCTTCTTCGTTTCTTTGTAAGCGTGTGAATCTGCGCGTCCGTGTCTTCTATCTCCTTCTTTATGTCGTTGATTGTATCTTGATCGGTAGTACTCGTAGATGTCGAACTGGTGTTGAGTTGTGTGTAGGAAATGCTACAGCTGTCTTCGTCCTGATGTGTCTGGTACCACTCCAGCAAAGCTAGTGCTTGTTCTATGTCTGGATTAATTTCGAGTGTTGTGTCATGTCCAATTTGTGCTTCGAATATATTTTTGAATTTTTTGGTTGTAATGAGGTGTGCTGCCACGATGTCATGTGAGTTGAAATTGAATTGTTTCCCCCATTGGATAAGATTGACGGTTCCGGTTTTATCCCTAACCGGGATTTTGTAGAGTGTCAACTCTTCTTCATTGAGCAACACTGTGCACACATTGGCGGGACCAACGCAAATTACTAAAATGTTGGCAGTGTTGACGTTTGGAAGATCGGCGATGCTGGTATAAATATATGCCTACTGGTTGAGATCGTTTTGGGATGGAGTGATTCTCGTAGATGAGGTTATTTGCATTTCCAGCTCTTTGCTATAGGAGCTGTATTTTATCTCAACGTTTTTGAACAGACAGCTCTGAAGAGGTTCTATTGTAAGTTTCTTCCGAAAAGGAAACACCTCGTATGTACATGCCAGACGCGTCCTGGAAGGTGAAGTTGAAGAACTTTCCGCTGCGCACGTGTTGAAATGGCCTTTTGTCGATTCGGCAGCGAAATGCAAAGCTTTACAATTGCTACACTTCATTTCCATTCGGCCAAGGACGTGCTCTTCGATGATCGATTTGTTTGCCAAATATCAACGAAATAACCACTCCAGGGAATCCAACAGATAATAGTTCCCCATCGAGGAGGGTGGAAAATCTTTGAAAATTAATAAGAGAATACCCGTAGGTACCTCAAGATCGATGCGTCTCACTGGTTTTCTTGTTAGAAACTTACGCGTATTTTCCTGCCCAATCATTCCAGTTTTCACATAACTCAGAACCCCAAACGTAACGGATGTTGTGTGAAAATGTGCTAAGGTCACGTGGCTTTCAACTCATACTCTCGCCTTTTCCTGGCTCTTTGAATACGTATAAATGAGGTGGGGGAATATTTCTCCACACAGGATACCTACACATGGCTGTGTCGCCACAATAGAACCGAAGACCTCAAAAATGTTGGCTAAGATCAAACGTGGAAATTAATGAAGCCGAATGGTGTTTTAAATCTAAAGGGTTATTTCCACTAGTAGTAATTATGAAGTAAAATGATCATTTACGTACCTTTCCGAGAAATGGTGTTTTGTTTTATAAACTTTCAAGTTTTAGCAAGTGGTAGTTTGTTGCGAACCACACAAAGGAGATACCGAGAAGCGATACCTCGAAACGATGTCATTACCGTTTGACTTCACAGAGGAGAATTTTATTACTCGTTTGTCAGAAAATTACTTAATACTCCCTTTTCCAGTTTATTATTTGGTACTTATCGAATGAGAAACCATCAGGTATTCATATCTTTTTTTGTTTTAATAAACGTGAGCATATTTTAAAATTATTTTTCTGTCAACCGTATCGTAATGGTACGTTTGTTTAAATACATCAACCTCACACCATCAATAATCGTATGAGCGAATTTTCAAAAATTATCGTATTATTATAATAATGAAATTGTTATTAAAACTTCGGAACTCTGTGTACCCACCCATTCATAGTTAACTATCGTTATTGTGTGTGTGTGTTTTTATTTTTTTTTTAATTTTTTTTTTTTTTTTTATATACATAATCTGATATCAAAACACATTTCAGGACTTCTTATTTTTTGCATTATTATAATCGAAGTTTCGGCGCCTCTTGATGAAATGTAGGAATGTTTTTCACCACGGTTTTGTGCACGCATATTTGAATATCCTAGTCCATATTTTAAAATTTTAAAACGTTTTTTGAAGTAAAATTCTACAAAAAATAATAATGTAACGATTTTTTACCATTCTAGTGTTTTTGACATGTTTTATGACCTTAGGAGGACCCGTGATTTGAATTTTGGTTGAGTGCAGGACGGCATTTTTTCAGGATCGCGAGGCGAGCAAACGTAGTCATGGTAGGTAGTAACATGCAGGTAGTAACGTGTGGAGAAGAGACTATCAAATTTCGTAAACATAAAACGTGATTCGTTTCGTTTTTTCTTTTAAATTTGAATAAAAAATTTTAAAATTTGAATCAGAAACTACTTTTTTTAAATTAAGGCCATTTTTTGAAATGTAATCAATTTATTGTGCCTAAACGTGATGTTCAACGGTTGTTTTACTTTGATTTGGGATGCCTAATTTTTTTGGCAAAAGAACGGATTTTCTCAATCCAAAGGGGAGTTACCGTCTGGAACGACAAAATGTATGCACTTAGGTAGCTGTGAAATACCGTCAATACCCAGGTATCTTTATAAAACTAATTTAAATGAAGAAACTTTTGGTTTTAAATTTTTTTGATTCATTAAAATAGTTCCATTATTTACGAAAATTTGCCAAAAGCTATATCTTTGGTCTTTCGCTTTTGATCGTCATGGTTTGCTACAAAACATTTTGTAGGGCCTCAAAGGTCATCCCGGGGAATGAAAAATCTGAGGAAACGGAACTATTCGGTTAGATCAGCTTTCCGTTGCCACAAATTCAGGTTTTGAAGGCACCATTTTGCCTGTTGGAGTCTGTAAAAACTAAACTGCTCTGTCGCAGTGGCACTGTGGCAGAATAAAATATTCACGCAAAGCTGGGATTTCACAGACAGGGTGGGGATTGTGTGCTCAGCGGCAAGGTCAGGAGCCTCCAGCTAGTCTCACTAAGGAGATGAAACAACAAATATGAAAGTTTATCCGATCGGCATATTGATGTGTAAATATTGAAGTTTTTATCTAAACGGGGGACACCGCATGGGAAAAATGCTGAAGTTTTCCTGACTTTTCAGTACACACTCCCTTCCAATAACCAGTGTATTGGTTTTTGTTTGAAAATGTCTATCATCGTTTTCCACCTCCGAACAATCTATGGGATCGGAAAATATGTAGGTGGTCACGTCAGGATAGCCCTGGCAACCTATTCCCAGCTTCGAATATCTTTCCGTGAGGTTTTTCGGAGAAAAAGCATTATTTTAGTGATGTATTTATGAATACAACCCACGCAGTAAGGATGATAACTGTACGGTTCCACGAAAGTCGGGAGCAATATTGTACTTGAAGGAAGAAATAATATATATGTAAGGAACAATGGCTCTAAGTAAGGTACGCTACCCCTACGTTGTTGAATTTGAAAAATTCAATCACTTGTGTTATGCTTTATTAGGTTTATTACTTTCGATGACTAATGAACCTTCGTAATCGACCAAGAGAAAAAAGTTCTAGCCAAGCAGCATGACCATACGCTAAATGGTTATTAAACTTTTACATTTTGTAGGCAAAGGACTTCATTATTCAATTAAGCCAAAATAATTTCTCCAAATAGTATTGTACTGCAAAACCAACTTTAGGAGGACCCAAAACAATTTTTAGCGCACTTTAAATAAATTCGAAAAAAAAAAAATAAAAATCTTCACGTGTGATTTCGCACGATTGAATACAAAAATTTCTGAATGTTCTTATTTATAGAATGTCTGTGTGTGTGTGTGTGTGTGTGTGTGTGTGTGTCTTTGTGTCGTGTCTGTGTGTCATTCTAGACAATAACTCTCCTTAGGGTTAGAATAAAAATCCTGTTCTTGCTGCAAAAAGTCAGGCTCTTCAAACGGAAGGATGAGTTCGAGTTGATGAGTTTCGATGACCAGCACTTTTAGAGTACATTAAATTTATCAAATTAAAAAAAAAAAAAAAAAATGATCTAAAAAATAAACAAAAACGGCTAAAACGGCCAAAAATTGATATTTATATTTTTTTAGTAGTTTTTTAATTAAAAAAAAAAAAAAATCATCAAGAAAAACCAGAAAAATTAAAAAAAATTTGCACAAATTCTTTAATATTGACTGAAAAATCTATAAAAACTGCATAAGGATTCAAAATCTATTTTGAGTCGCCGAATATTATTTAATATGAGTTTTTTGCTATAAAATTGGTTTTTAATAATTTCTTTGTACTTACTTAAATTGTTCACATTTCGATCGGTACAATTTAATAGTACGATAGAAAATTTAAGAAAATTCGCTCATACGATCATGCTGCATGACTGGAACTTTCTATTGTGTTCACGCTTCATTTTACTATTTAACGTTGACAGAATGTGAAGCCACGTTTCAAATAAACATAAATATAATGCGAAAAATCTCGAAAATACTCAACCATGGTCTTGATGCATGACTAGACATTTTTTGTGACAAAAATTTGACAAATATAGTTTAAAATGAACTAATCTGTGAATTCTAAAACGGCGAAATGCAATATTTATAAGGGATAGTTTTTATGTTTCTGTAGTACGTTATCAACCAAAAGTCACGTAATTAGCAGAAACACAAACAGAAATGGTGCAGGTTAGCTTATAGTGACAATTTTATATTGTCAATCAAATATTGTCAATAAATCAACCATGGTTGATAGAATCTTGAGATCAAATTTGGAAATTATATAACGTATAGTTTTTCAGGAATCAAAATTTTCCTTTGCATTTTGATTTTCTTACTGAATCGTCATTTGAGCCCAATACATTATCCAGAGATTATTTGGATTGAATCCAAAATCGACTTAGAAACGGTGTAAACTTTACTTATTGAGCAAGCTTGGCAGACCCCGAACGTTCAAGTAAGTCGACAAATATTGGTTAGACTAGCAGTGGTCTGTAAATATCGAATCATCGTGTAATGTTGAGTGGAAATTGATAAAATCAGCAGCTTATGTTGCGAGAGTGAGTTAAATGAGGATTACTTTCGAAATTGTGTAGGTCAAGATAAATTAATTTCCCGATAGTGAATACCTACCTATCTTAATCGTCCAGTGAATAGGACCTATGTCGGATATCCAGGGATACCTACCATGTTTCATACTAGAAAACGCATTGAGAAAATATTGATATCTCAACAAATTCATTCAGGAGTAGGATTGCATTGTTATATTTTCAAAACTGCAGAATAGTATGACTCAACTTCTTCCAGGTAATCAATTAATACTTGAGCAAAATTCAGTTGAGAGCTATTAGGTTAATTTATGAAAACAAAACGCTGCAAATTATTCCATAAAGGTTTATTATTTCTGTATTGGATAGTCCACCAGTCTATTATTATTAAACAAAGTTCATTATGCATTAAATATCATTCACACACACAGACACACACACACACACACACACACACACACACACACACACACACACACACACACACACACACACATTCACACGCATTCACTTTTTTTTTTCATTGTTATTATTTTTTCCCTTATATCTGCATAGGTATAGACGTCTGCCGAAGATAAATTAATTAAATTTATGTAACACACCAACACTTTCCTAGTATTTAACACGAGTTGGCTAACTAACTTAAAATCAATATTAGGTAGAATATTTATATGATCCACCTATACTTCAAAAGTCCACCTATAGGTGGCAAAAGTTGTACCTAATACACCCAGCAACGTGAATTGAAGCTTTCTTAATATTATTAACTAATCAGGTGATAGAGCGTAGCGATTACAAGGCGATTTTCGCTATATTCCACCAGTTATGATTTGCCACCATTACATACATGTTGTTGATTTTTTTCCCTGCTAATGTACTATTCCATAGGGGGAGCAAACGGATGGACTCACCCAGGGTAGTTTCATCAAATTTTTCGGGATGATGTCTATAAATTAGGCACAAAAACATATTGCTGTTACATTGAAAGTTTTCAAGATCTCGATTTTTCAATAATTCGGCCCTTAATTACTACCCTTTCGGGGTTGATCAAAATTGATGCTAATGTTTCTGGCGCACCCTCAGCTTATGTACGGTTTTTGAGCGAAATTGTATAAATCTTGGTTCAGTAGTTTTGGATAAAAGCTCTGGAGGGTGGACGGATTTTTTTAATCCAACTATTGGAATTTACGCACCTTGAACCGTAAACTAACAAACTAACGAAAACTGGTGCCATCAATTCATTGATTGTGTAATGCAGTCTATTGCAATAAATTGTATATCCGTAAAATTACCAATTGTCGATTATGAATGTAATTTCCACTTCTCCTTGCTGCAGTCCTGGATGGCCCTTAAGCGGAGATAAATACAGTAGAGAGATGAAGAAGAGGTCGAGAAATGGAGAGCAGGAGGAAAAAATGGCACAAAGTGAATATATGAAGGTCATAATTCCGCGGACGAAACTCCTCTGTAATTTCGCAAAACCCGATCCTCATCCCACCACCGCGAGCTCGTGAGTTTTCACGGTTCGGTAGTTTTTTTGTCTTTTTTTGTTCTTTCTCCAGGACGATTTTCCGTCAACGCCGTAAATAAGCTAGTGCGATCTGGAGAACAAAGAAAAACGATGTAGCGGTGCTCTACAATTCAGAGGGAATTCCGACTGTAATGGAGGTCGAGGGAGGTCGGTCCTCCACATTCTTACTCGATGGACTGAATGTGACATTCGGCTCGTGGCATACCTGAAATCCCGAACGGAGCGGTATACGACGCATTCCCTCTGAATTTTTCGGCATTGATGATTGATTGACCTTGGTGAGCCCGATAGGGGTGTATTGTTTCAAATATTAAATTTTTTTTGAAAACTTCAATGAAAATTATCATCTTAGTCTACCTCAACACCTTGAAATCAGAAAAAATTGATTAAATCTTTTAGGGACGGAGTTTTCGGAAGCTTTTGTATGGTGAACTTTGGGCCCATGGTCTTGGACACGTCCGCCAGTCTTCTCAGAGTGAATTAATTCCACTTTAATGCGATTATTTCCCTGTTAACCTAACAGATGACTGCAGTGCTCAGACCAAAGTACTGATTAAATTCATGGTATGACAGATCCGTTTCGTGACCTTCACGTTTGCGTAATTTCAATGTATTTTATTTAGGATTTTGGACCATCGGACAACTTAAATACTTTTCTACTCATTGCCTTCAACTAGAAATGGAAAATAAAAAATAAAAGTAAATCAAATGAAGTTAAATAACGAGAATACCTAATAACAAAACCTCATTGTTCCGCCATTTTGGGCAGCGGTAAAACAAAAGAAAAAACGCTACAAATTTTACTTACCGGTTTATTATTTCTATATCGGATAGTCCTTCTACGCAGAATACCTGTAATTTATGAGACGAAGTCTATTATACAGTAGGTATCTAGAAATATAGGCATAGGTGTAAAAGCCTACAGAAGAGAAATTAATTTAATTAATGTGACACACCTACAGTTTCCTAGTATTTAACTCGAGTTGATCCACCAACATAAAATCAATTATATAATGTTTCATATGTTTCACTCGCCTATGTCCAAAGGTCCACCTACAGGTGACGAAATACCCCCGTTACGCGAGAAGTGAAAATTACATTGGAATTACGTCAGCTGATACGAGCGTCGTAGTTACAAGGCGGTTTTTGCTATATTCTACCATTTAAGATTTGCTCCCACGTTGTTGTTTTTTTTTTCCTGTCAAAGTTCATAAGAAGAGCAAACGGATGAATTTACTGCGACCAGGTTGGTTTCATCAGATTATTAGGAATAAAGTCTATAAATTAGACATAAAAAACATTACTGCTACCTTGAATGTTTTCGAGACCTCGATTTTTCAATATTTCACCCCTTCGTTACTACCCTTTGTTAGGGTTGTATGATATTGATGCAGATGTTTTTGGCAAATCCGCGGCCTGTGTGATTTTAATGGTTTTGAAGAAGAGCTCTGGATGGTGGATGGCGTAAAAATTTTGAAGGGGGGGTCGATTACTAAGGTTTATTACTGATAATAATGAACCAAATTGATTTAAAACGGTCCTTATTGAAAAAAGAGCATTTACATTTCCGAATGGAATTCAACTAGAATGAGGGAATGTCTCTGGAAACACAACATGCATGAGGAGGGACAGGGGGCTTGCGAAGACCTATTGACAGCTAACTTTATTGAATATTTATTCTACGCCCCGACTCAAAAATGCAATTCCAGTAGTCATTCCTACAATTATGATTATATATTATATTTGTTTATTTTATTATATATGTTTTTATATTATGATTATGAAATTGTGAAAATTCAAATTAAGTACCTAATTGAGCAGCCATCAACATTTCAGAGAATTCGTTTAGATTACAGTCATATTACTAGTTTCAATATTTCAAAAGTAAAAGAAAGAAATCATCAAACATTCGATAACATAGGGACTACTAAGAGCTTGTTATCAGTATTCTTGAAGTTAGCTTAGATTCGGTATACATTTGCGCATGCAATCATTAAAGTGATTCCTTCAAAATTGCTTGGTAGTCCTCATTCACTCTTCTTAGAATGAAAGAAAACATTTCTTAAAGAAAGCTGACTATAGTATGTGATGGAGATCACAAAGATTTACATAAATAGACAAATAAGTATAAAAAATATAGGTTCCTATTCTAAAAGCAATGATTGGAGCGAATGGAAAAGCAGACGAATATGAAGGACGATGGATGTTTTCTGAATGTGGGAGCGTTAGAAATATGTCTTTATGTAGATTTCTCTCAGATCCACAAAGGAGTTTACGGAGGGCTCTGTTGATTCCATTGCCGGCGGGAAAATGTAATCTTCTCAAGACTCGATGAGAGGAAGCACACATGGATTGGTGCATATGTTTACCAGAAGAATATACCCGGAAGGAAGGAACCTGCTTGTTTGTTTTTAGCAATCTACTATTAGTGAGCCAACTCCTTAATCAATTCTTTAATGCTGGAAGCTTATGTTAATTTTACATTGACAACATATATCAAGTCCTTCGAATAAGGACCTTAGGAATAGCTCACTTGAATTTGAAGCGTTGTCTAAATTTTGTTGTTTTTTTTTTACAAAATTTGAAACGAGGTGAATGCATAGACTCTGAATAATAGCGAACGAAGTGTACTGGCTGGTATTCGTTAGCGTGTGTGCGTCTACCGCACTATAGGCAGCAATTTTGGAGCTATCAACTTGGTGGGTACACTCTATTGACATCAGGAATCAGCTGCATTGTTTTTGATGACGTGTCGACGACAGGAACTTGCCGTCGGTGACAACGATCCTCGTCAAATAAACCAAAAATGGAGTTTTTAATAGTTTTTTCCATACAGAATCGACTGTAACTACTGTATAAGCTTAAAAGTTGACGACAATCATCGTCAAATCAACAGGAAATCTTGTTCGGAATCGTTTTCGATAGTGTACATCACATAGAATGGTCAATAGAAGCGAAGTCGAGTGCATGATACTAGACATCCAGTTTTTCAAACTTCTTGAGGAACCTGGTCAATGGACCAACTAGTTTCTAACCTTATACTGGGTTATAACGTTTCTTTATTCGGACAGTTCAGATTATAAAAAGCTTTATAAAAAAGGCCTTCTGTCCTTAAATTGGTTTTTTAAATTAAACTCCAACGTTTCTTCCCGGGAACTGGGGCTTCTTCAGGGAGATTAATATTCAAACATTTAAAATATCTACTTACTTCGAATTTAAAGTTTTTTTTTTTTTTTGGAGAAACGTTGGAGTTTAATTTAAAACGACAATTTAAGGACGGAAGGCCTTTTTTACAGCTTACAATGGGTGTCCCACTAAATCTCCGCCCCCCCTTTCCTCCTACATAACTACCTTAATACATGGGTTCGAAGAAAATCATAGGGTTGAATGGGTGGTGCTGGGAAAACGTTGCATGTCGTTTTTTTCTCACCAAATCGGCTTTTGATGGAAAAATGTTCCATGCCGCTTGCCTGATTGAATCCAACCTTACATTTTACACCGCTTGACAGTTTAAATTGAGTTAGGACATTGGGAATGATACTCGAGTTTGGTGGAAAAACTTTCCATGTTGTCGCGCGTCTTCCGAGCAACGCTGCAACGCTACAATTTATTGCTTGTTGTGCGGTTTTGTTTCTTGAGCATTCGAACACTGTAAAGATGTAAACCTTGTTCCCAATTGATAATTATAGGAGGCAAAAGTTGGGGTCCCCGTTGATTTAAAATTTTCGAAAGGAATAAGGGGGAAGGGGGGAGGGGCTTACCATTTGAATTTTCTTCTAACTCATTTATTAAGGAAGTTAGGTGTGAGAGGGGGAGAGGGTGGATAGTTAGCTGAATACTCTGTATAGGTCCATCGATTTTTCGAATGTAGGTATATTCGATCTGGTGACATGGCTAATATCGTAAATAGACACAAGATCTGAGCGTTCTGTGTGGGGTCACATGTCTGGATCGCTTCCTGCTGTGACAGTTCGCCGTGTGTGTTGCCGTGTTTTTCCCGGGATGGGACTGATGAATGTACAGCGACCCGGGGGATCACATTTGATTCATCAGGAATTCAACGGGAACTCATAAAAACCACTGCCTACTCTTATAATTTGTATGATTACTACCTGTCGATATAATTTTGATTTCGACCAGAACATTTAACCTTGAAATAATTGACTGGTACTGTCGCTATATGCTACCGACACTGTTGGAGTTTGCTAACTCCATTGTCCCATCGGTGCTTACGTTGTTTTATCCAGAGAGTCAAGAGTTCTTTAATGGCAAGTCACTGTGAAACCCACACAAAAATACAATAGAGCAGAATATATTCTAAATAAGTTCTATAAAAAGAATATACAGCACAAGCTACTACTTGCCCACCAAGGAAACGTTCAAAAGAAATTAACCGTTCTCGGGGGAGTTCTCAAAACAGAACATACATGATGTACCTATGTGATTGAATTTCACTCGCAAAAAGGGATCAGTAATCCTGCTCCAACAAAAGTAAAAAAAAATATAATTGGAAAATTTCATAAAGAAATGAAAAATATTACGATAAGTGAATGTTTCAGAACATATGAGAATTGAAATAATAGAAAATTAAATAGCACTCTTTGAACAAAATTTAAAATGAGAAAGCTTGTGGAACAAAATACAGGGTGTCCCACGGAAAGGTTACACCCCTTTCATTTCCTCTGAATTCCACGTAACCTATTGGGACCAACGCTATTCTTCATAATTTTTTAAGTAGATCTCAGGATAAATACTTTCTCCCGCGTCACTTGCACCACTTGCACTTTTAGAGCATAAACTTTGTTGTTTAAAATGGGAACCCCCAATTTTTTTTTTTTTTATAGCAGATTCAAATTCTACGTGACATTTCATGAAGAACTGACCCATCACTCGATTTTTTAATTGCGCGTAAACGTGCGCGATTCCGCTGTAAAAGCGCAAAAACTGTGAAATGCTGAGTTTTTGAAGATATTCAATTGCCACATGAAATACATGATTTTGGGGTACTTTTGATTTTTGATCATCGTAATGATGTTAATTTATTGAGCATTTCAACACTGACTTGGGAAAACACCTAAAAATCGACCAGAATCGCACTTATAACTCATTTCTACACAGCACAAAGCTTACTAAAACGTAGTTTTTTCGGTGTTTTCTCAAGTTGGTGTTGCAAATATCAATAAATGAACATCGTTACGAGATTCAGCACGAAAAAAAATACCCCACAATCACGCATTACATATGTGTTTGTCAGAAAACACTAAAAATTAACAAGACGTTTGAAGTTTCAACTAGACTAAAAATTACTAGGTAGAAATTTAAAAAAATGTTTGGTTCCCCATCTGATGCAAAATTTATTGTTGTTTTTAACGGAATTTTGATTTTTCACTTTACTTGGCCGAATGAGAAAGTTATGGTTCTTTTAGTGAGGCAAGGTCAAACACACGAAAACAAAATCTTAGAAGTGATAAAACTCAGTTTTTTAGTGGTGTAAAAAAAAGTTTGAGGACAAAAAATGTTGTAAATGAGTTTTAGAATCGATCCTTGATGTTTTGACGTATCTTTCTTGGACACCCTGTATAATTTTTTTATTCGATTTTCGGATTCTACGCATCTTCAAACATACAACAACAAATTTTTAGGGGGGGGGGGGATGGGGGTTATTTATTTATTTATTTTGTAGAAATACTAAACCAAAAATCCGTTTGTCCGCCAAACGCCGTTCGGAGCTATTCTCTGGAACTACTCAGGCAAAGCTCAATCAGAGGACGATTCTGAGGACGAAAACGACGAAGAGGATGAAGCCGACGACGAGGCAGTGAGTGATAATCGAAACTATGGCGATCGGGTGCAAGGGCCCTGGGTATTTGGATTGTGCTGCCGTCAGAGCTTGCTCGAACTTTAGATTTTTAATAGTAGGAAAAGGGACGGTGCAGGTGCAACTTTGATTCCAATAAAGGAGAGAGAAGTTAAACTAGGGACCATCATCTCAATACAATATAAAGCAGATCGGAGTGGGGCTACTGTTAGATCGGCAGTTGGAAGAAGAGTGATGGAGATCAACAATTATGGCACACTCCATCGACCAATTCTTCTAGAAAACGGAAAGCACGTCCCTCATCGCCTAATGACTTTAGAATTACCTCTGGAACATCGGCATCAAAAGAAACATGAGGAAATGTATGTTTTTATGATAATTAAAGCTGTAGGCAAACACAGCCGACAGCCCGTGTAGGCAACACGGCCCGTGTATGTAGCATATAAAAACTGTTCCAATTTACTAAAAGTGATCCTTTATCAGGACCATTGTTGCTAATATATTAGATGAGTTTTAAGTGTAAATGCATACACCTCACTTTTCAATTAATTGAAAATAGTGGAGAACGGACGGATTTTTATTCATCAATATCGAAAGTATAAAGTTGTTTTTCCTAAATCCTCCACAAAGGTTCATTTTCGGAAGCAGGGAATAAGTGGAATACTCACGTTTCCGAGAACAGCTGTTATAACAGTATCCGTTGGCCCCAAAAAGTACGTGCGACAATGTAAATATTGAAATCGTAATTTTCTATGTTGTTGATAAAAGAAACCTACTCTATCCGTTTGCGTTGCCGTGCGTTGAAAATCTCCGGTTTCGTTATTTTATTCCATTTTATTTGGAAGTTTTTCCCGGTTTAATACGGTCAGCGCTTTCTGAAACTCACTCCACAGGAGGTGAAAAAATACTTTCGCTACCCATCTATTTTGTCATCACTTGTGGGGTTATTCGGAAGTAGGCGTTTCCTGTAGGTGGAAGTTATTTGCTGCCAAACCCTCTCTCCGTTTACTTGGAGAAAGATGAGAAGATAGTCTTTGAGAAGTTTTCTTTCCATATTGTTTCCACACCCTCGGAACTCTCTTATTTTCGTTCTTGTTATGTCCGTTACAGTTGAAGACATCATATCATGTCCGTGTTTAGAACGGGCACACCAAGACAAATACTGCGATCTGTCAATGAACTGAATCGAGTCCGGTAAAGTTGTGTAGGCCCATCTCACTATCAATGACGGCCATGGAATGATATTTCTACTATCATATTATGCCTATATTTACCACGATAGAGTCATTAATTTCTAAAATGGGGAATTGATTAGATTTTGACATGAATCATTTCTTTAGGATGACCCGAGATTTGAATTTTAGGAGGACCCCAGGATCGCAGGACCGCGAGACTAGCAAACGTAGTCATGGTGGATAGTAATATTTATGTGGGTAGTTAATCACAAGCGGAAGAGGGACTATCAAGTAATAATCTAACACGAAATAATTAAAATGATTTGAAACAATAATTACCTTATTTTAAATGATTTTCAGTTCAATTAGTGAGCTCAATTTTAAATTCAATTATTGAGCTTAATTTTCTCATTTTTGCTGTGGGATGTTGAAATATGACAGGGAGCTTCTCTGGGACATCAAGAAACGAATGAAATGATGGGCTGACTCCTGATCATCTGAGTGAGCTCTCCTTTCATGATCTCTCCTGATCGTGATCTCTCCGTTCACCGTAGGAAGTTGGCATTGACAGGAAGCCTCAATGGGACGTCAGGAGACGAATAAAATGTTGGGCTCTTCCCTGATCAGCTGAGTGAGGTGAATTTCCTGATTTTCGCAGTGGGATGCTGAAATTTGACAGGAAGCCTAAATGAGACGTCTGGAGACGAATGAAATGATTGGCTCTTTCCAGATCAGCTGAGTAAGGTGATGAGCGTTACCCTTGTATTCATTTTATATTTTTAAATGGAAGTACGTTTCATTCTATGAAATTTAATACCGTCTGCACTCTCCTACGTTAAGTAGTTTTATTTCTAGGATTTTTCAAAGTTTACACTGATGAAATCACGCTGGGTGTCCGGGGGGGGGGGGGGGGGGGGGGTGTCTCGCCCAGGGAGGTTTGCTTTGACGTCACCAGTGCGGAAAACTTTGAAAAATCCGTCCAAAGAAAACTATTCATCGTAGGAGAGTGCGGTTGATGTCAAACTTCTTAGAATGCAATCCTCTTCCATTTAAAATTGAACACCATTTTTGCACGCATGGGTAACGCTCATTTCTATGTTCACATTTTGTCATGGTAGTTAATAACATGTGGGTTGTTTATAACATGTGATGAATAGACTATGAAATAATTGAAGTTTT
The DNA here is from genome assembly GCA_030762985.1 of Adelphocoris suturalis. NCBI lineage: Eukaryota > Metazoa > Arthropoda > Insecta > Hemiptera > Miridae > Adelphocoris > Adelphocoris suturalis. Next base: position 11,743,158 of record CM061040.1, read on the forward strand.
TATTATCATCTGAGTGAGCTCAAGGGTGAGTTTCTTATTTAATGACATTGTTGGTACTCAATTCTTACTTCTTATGTCGTCTTCTACCCAGCGGTATTTTACGAACGGAAGACCATCCGTTCCTTTCGGATGTCGGAAACTGTGAACGAAATTAAGGAATTGTAAGTAATCACTGTCAGTAAAAAGAAGTACCCCTTGAGAAAAATCGTTACCGAACGTATCGTTTTCGTTCAGTACAGGATGCATCATGCACAGGAAACCGTCCGCGAAATCTATAATTCCTAACAGCGTCCATGAGCCCTTCCATTTCAAATTCCGCATCTCGCCCATCCACCTTCATCAAACCCTTTAAAAACCCAAATACTTACACAGCTCACTTTTTTACCAGCTTTTGAATTTTGCACCTGAATTCTGTGTAACTTCTTCGCTGTACGTTCGAGCTTTCCACAGCCAAGGTTACTTTTGTCTAGAAATTACAACATTACTTTTGGGATTCTCTCCTTTACGACCACAGGATGCCTTCCGTCTTCCTTAACTTCTCCATGTTGTTCTGCTTATCTTGCTTGAGCTTATCCACTTTGTTTCTTGCAAGGTGACTCATTAAGAATCTCACCACCTTCTCTTTCGCAAAGCGTTCTTCCTTTCACAATTTATTTTCCAAAATCGTGGAATGTGCTACTTCCTGAATAGAAAGAGGTACAATGATGACTTGAACTGTACTCGTTGAAGGGCGTAAATCTGCTTCATCATTTGAAATTGAAGTTTGAGAAACTTCAGCATTCATTTGGTTCTCAGAGAGGGTAAAATTAACATAATTTGACGAAGTTGGAGTGAATGGTCTTCATAATCCCCAAACCTCTGCATCCCATATTTCCCGACAGTGTCCTTTGGAAATATAATTGCCAATTGACTCGTGAAAAACGACTCTTTCAAGCTATCCATCATATTCGTAATTCCGAGCATTTACTATGCAATAAAATATACTCGTACATATTATAGTGATCAAACTATTTCGGAAATTACTTGACCATTTATTTTCTTTGCTGTGCTGTCCAGTTGTGCTTTATTGATTGAAGAATTATTCAAAGTGACACGGAGCGTAACCTGATTGATTTATCACTTGTTTAAACAGAAGTAAACGTTCTAGAGACACTACTTCGTTCCTCCCCTAACATCCTCTCATCTCCATCACACGACTTTCTATAAATGTTACTTTTGTGATGATAGACTGATCTCGGCGCACTGGTTATACCATTTTGCGTGACAGTCGAGTCTTGCTTGTGGGATCGTATTCGGCGCCTGGCCGATTAGGATAATAGAAGCCCAACCCACGAAAGTAAAATACAGGAACAATTCCTTTTTCCCAATTTGTAAGTCCAAGACAGAACGCTGCCTAATATTGCAAAAAGTTTAATTATTTCTGTATTTTATAGCCCTTTTATATAGCTCGGTGATCTATAGTTATAAAACGTAGAGTACCTATGGCAGATTTCACGATACACAACTCGATTTTCGTGTCTGGTTAAAAATGGTAATTTGTCAACCTGTTATGTATAAATAAAGCGAATGACCTTCCTATACACCATTATCAACGTTTGAGGCCAGGGGATTGATACTCCAATCGAAACGTGATTTTGATTTAAATTCTGTGAAGTAGAATTTGTTGTTTCATTTGTTCCTAATAATTCAAGGATAAAATTATTTTGAGTTTAAACAGTTTTTTTTGTAGTAATTACCTATGTTTAATTTTAGCTAGTTCTCGTAGACAAAGAAGCTATTGCAATAATTCAAATAATTTTAAAATAAAAATGTTCGAAACATTCTCTATTGAAATCCGTTTTGAAGCATTCTGAAACGATTCCTGAAGTTTATTCTTATCCATAGGTATGTATTCAGGGTGTCCCGCATAAGGTGGTCAGTATTTCAAGGTTTTCTTAGTCTATGAAATCGAGGGTTTTCGTGAAAAATGACCCCCTGATAGAATGCGAGTTTCTACGTATTTTTTCACGCTGAATGGAATGTTAACACGTGAAGATCTCCCCAACTCCGTTATAACTGAGTTTTATATTTTAAGTAACAAGTTTTACCCTTAAAAATAAGTAAAATTGAACGTAACAAATAAACTAAAAAGTATTTTGTTGAAGTGAAAACTCGGTTATAACGTAGTTGACGAGATCTGCGAGTGTTTCCATTCGAATCAGCGTGAAAAAATACGCAGAAACCGGCCCTAAACTCGTATTTTAATAGGGGGTAATTTTTCACAAAAACCCTCGATTTAATAGAAAAAAAAACACGTTTATCAACCTACAATCACACTTTTCTCCCCCAATTAGCAGAGTAAAACAAAAACTGATTATACCGTTGAAAAGCTTAGATTTTGGGCAAGTTTTTCCTGTAACGCGTACGGTCATTTACCATTTTATTTCAATACTTAACGCACCTTAAAAAAAAAAAACATTAATATGTTAATAGTGAGAAATTCTTGTGTTTAGTCCATTTTTTCGCCAACTTGACTTATTTTAAAAAGAATTCAAATACCATTTAAATACCTTAGAGATTGGAAATTTAACACTCATTGTAATGATATATCGATTTTTAAGTTTACATTGCATTTGGGGGGGGGGGGGGGGGGGTTGGCCATTTTAGAGATGTAAGATCAAAAACATGAACAAAAACTTGAATGTGAAAAAACTGGAAAAATAAAGGGTTTGAAAAAATTGGGGTGAGGAACTTTTTGTTGGAAATTAGTTGTAGAATCGATTCCTATAATCTTAGTAATGTTAAGTGTGTGCACCCTGTATAGGATACGGAACGCTTGCAAATTATCGTAACATGCGAAAACTCCATGAAGTCCTTGTTTTCGGTCCAGCGAAGGTAAACAGTTTCTACGCCAACGATGTTGACTTCCTACCACAGGAAACTTTCAAGTTATTCGAGGGGACGAGGGAGGTAAAGTTAAATAACGTGGCCTCCATCAGCCAGCTTCTTCGGGATTAAAGGTGGTAGTGAACAAAGACGAATTGATTGAAAATATTTTATCGGCAGGTGCCACACCGGAAATTTGCGGTTATCATCAGGAGGATTTTCCGTGAGCGAGCAAATTTACTTTTCAGATCAGGCTGGAGGAAACAAGTTATATCTGTTGTACCGACGCTGTCTTATAAAATGCGACAATATGGTAACTAGAAGGGCCATATACTTTGTCCTCATAAATCTTTTACAAACTTGGCGTTGGTGCTGATAAGTAGGGAGGTACTAAAGAGATGAGCACGCGCACGCCTCTGTTACTTATTTGAATTTCATATCATCTTCGGCCGCGTTGGAAGGAATCAAGCTTTTTTCAACATTATTTATTTTTAATACAAATGCCTAGTGATTTAAAGCAATAAAACCGAATTCAGGTAGAAAATTATTGTTTCGGCCACTTTTCCATAGGTAAATTAAAAAAATTAATTAAAATTTTAATTTAATTCACTTACCTAAACTGACTTAATCTAATTTATTCTAATCGTGAACTAAAATTATAAGGGAACAGTGTATTCACTATGTATTAAACTTATCAAGCTTATTGCATTGGTATATATTGGCAATTAACTCTTCCTTCAGCAATTGCCGCAAATAAGTGGTGAACGATTTGCCTGCTATGAAGGGAGTTACACTTAGCTAGCAACGCATTGGTTGTACGTCAGAATCAATAGAAAGAGAAAAAACCCGTTGCATTTTAGTAGATTCACATTTTTCCACTCATGTAGGCCAGCCAATAGACATATCCATGTCAAAATAATACACTTTTAAGTTTACATACACATTTACATACTCGTTTACATAAACTTTTGTCGAAGTTGATGATGATGGTGTGGTGGCCAGGTTTATAGTTTGTAGTCAATATTTCTAAAGTCCTATCAGTTTATCATTTGCAATCTTTCTTTTCTTGTTCATATTCATAATGTTCCCATATTCGTTGTGTTACATTGGACTGATGGATTCTATGCAGTATTGTGTATTCATTGAGTATATTTAATTATGTTAATTCTGTATAATTGGGCTAATTCCCGTTAGCTAAGTCCGGGCCTGATTCTGGGGCTCGAAGGATTTCATGTTATTTAAATCGGAAGGATTAATGTACCTAAAATTTATATTCATTAACGATTATAGATCTCCCTAGAGTAAACCAGGATGTCGATAACATCGCTATTGAAACATTTTCTAATAGCAGTACATGTAAAATATACTTTCTTTGACCACGCCGATCTCGCATCAGAGGTTCGGTAGAAGTTGTAGTCAGAATGAACACATCAATTGGCTGCTCAATGCATTTGGTTGTAACATCAATTAAATACTGGCCGAAAAATTGGCTGAAAAATGGTTCAGACCACAGGGACAAATAAGAGGATGGCTGAGGGTGAGAATAGGATTCGCGATAGTAAGAGCAGCATCCATGTGCATCAGAGGATCGCGAAAAAAATGGATCTCCGCCGAAGATTTGATAGGGTTTGGGGATGGCGCCGCCCTGTCCTTGGGTATGAATTAGGGAATACTTAATCACATCTAGCGTTAGTCAAAGAAAAAAAAAAGGAGAAAAAACCCTGGAAAATCCCACTCCCGGCTACATGAACAGTTCCCCCTTAAAACGAATAGCCAAAATATAATATGTATTTATAATTCAATTAAATACTTTGAAAATCTGTTTTGCCCTTAATGAGGTGACAATATGTGTATAATGACCCACGCAAATATCCAACAGAGAGGAATCTCAAAAACTGTCAGCATGATGGTTTAATATTTTCAATAATATTATTTTTCTTGCAATCAACCAAGAAAAATAAAATCCTCCATCTAAAGAAAATAATTAGTATAAATTTATACGGTTCGAAATGCATAGAATCCAAAATACTATTTTAAAATTCCATCCGTTTGACGCATATACTCGTAAGCCGACAGGAGCGTTTTTTAAAAATCGCTCTAGCATGAGGAAATTGTATCTAATAGACCAATGATAATGTTGTAACATGGGTAATCTTCAGTGTCAATTTCCACCTACATTAAAAGGTGAAATTGTGAAGTAGAAACACTAAAAAATCATGGTCTCAAAAACATCCGAAATATGTAAGCTGTTCACCACCAATATATTATACTATTACATTTTGTTGATAATAGTACGGGACCAAACAAACTCACTCGTAAACTGCGAGGTGTCGACAGTTATTTCATTCTTGTGTTTCTCCAATGAAAACAACATTTTTTTAAAATTTTATTGTTTATAACAATTAAACATTACAATTGTGAAAAAAAAATTAAATGTAGGAGGGACAGAATCCTAATTAACTTGATACATGATTGCAGGAACAGCTCAAAAGCTGACCTGACTACATGTTACATAACGAACAACATGAACTGTGACGTGTTGTAAAGACTAGGTGCGATAAGTATATAAATAAATGATCATCTAGAAGATCATGAGTACGTTTCCGTTTAAGTCGACGCTCATTACGTGGAGAGGGTCTCTCATTTCAGCCATCGGTCTCTCATTTCAGCCATAATACTATCGGGATGATTTTTCCATCGACAGGTGAAGACGGACAGAGTTCAAACGTAGAAACTCTTTCACAAACGGAATGTCGAGATCATTATGTATAGTTGTGTTTCTTACATACCATGGAGCACTTGTAATGAGGCGGAGATGGGAATCTAAATTTCTGAAGTTATAATTAATCTAATTCTTCGTTGTGATTTATTGTGTTCACCAAGAACGAATTCAGATACATCGTCAGGTAGGTTACCACTGATACGAGAATTTTAAACATCCAATCCCCTCTGGGCCTTAAAAACTAATTACAGATTCGGGAATATTCAGGGGAGGAAACACGTTATAAACGGGGTCAATGTTATAAAGTTACTGTCAGATATGAGGCGCCCAACATAAGCAAACTCCACGAATCCCGCACCAACTACCGCCGCAAAGTGTATTTTGGAAAGTCCTCCGAAGTTTTGCTTCGCAAAAGTTTACACCCTCAGTACGCGGGTTCTTGTTTTTGTAGATTCCGAGTTGGAGGCACAAAAAAGGGGTTTGTTCTTGTTAGATGTAACGATATTGAAGGTCAAGTTGAACATTCCAACGACTGGAGTAATATAGTGCGTGAAAAAACACTATACAGGGATGCATACGGATGTATACATGATGTCCCGAAATTAACTGAACACACTTGTTCGCAACAAAAGATGACACCCGCACTAATTCAAATATATATTAAACAAGTTCCAGTCATGCAGGATGATCGTATGTGAGAATTTTGTAAATTATAGTATTGTGTAATGTTGAATTGTTTTGAAATTTGATATTTTAGAGAAGGAAATTATTAGCTATTAATTTTATGGTAAAACAGTATTTTAAATAATAATCTGCTATTCAAAAGAAAAAAACGGGTTTTTAGATATTTTTGTGAAATTTTCATCGATTTTTTTAGCACATTTTAATGGCATTTAAGTACATTTTTCAGCATAATATTGAATTTTTTGATTTCACAGTTATAAACTTTACTTGTACAATATTTAGCGGAAAAATATAAACTAAATGATATTTTAGCCGTTTTTAGTAATTTTGTTGTGTGGCATATTTCTTGAAATTTGACCAACAAACTCATCCTTTCATTTGGAATGGTTGATTTTTCGGTGCAAGAACGGAATTTTTATTTCAATCTCAAGGAGAGTTATCGTCCGGTAGGACACATAATTATTTAATACATAAACACATACCTACATACATATATATATATATGAAAAATCGTTAAATTTTAGGATTCGTTTCAGAATGCCTCAAAACGGATTTCAATGAAGGAAATTTTCGAAAATTTTAATTTTAGAATTTGTGGAGCCATAGCAATAGCTCTATTTTCAACGAAAATTTAGCTAAAAGTTTCTTTTTACACCATTCTGCTGCATGTTGGTCGTAGTATAGTTCCCTAAAATATTTCCAGGTACTCAGAGGTCACACTGTGCATTGTTATTACTGGTGCTATTATCCAATCTGTATAAATATTGATTGGAGTTCACCTGCATGGGGTTTTTGGGCTTTTACGTTTTTCGAATGTAGTCTTCCGCAAAATGAATTGCAAGTACTTGAGATGGGTTTTGGCCGTATTGAACTAAAATCCTATGAACTTGGCATACCATCCCAAATCGACGAAGCCCAACAACGTCGTTCGGGTAAACAACACCGTAATTAACCAAATTGCTTCATGTTGCAAATGTTTGGGTATTTTTATAAATTAAGCTTTGGTAGGTAAAGTAGTTGGAGCATTTTTTGGTTAGGTAATTATAAATCTATACCCCCCAAACCGGGCTGCGATCGGTTAATAGTTGCTCATAAACATGGAGACTGGAAAGTAATGCGAAAAAACCCAGCTTGGTGAGCTAAATTCTCTCCTGTCCACTCCAGTAAGTTGAAATTCAATATGGATTCTTATTGGTCCATCAAGAGACAATTTAAATGACGGGCTCCATTCTGATTAGTTGAGTGAGTAACATTTTTTCCGTTTTATCCTAAGAAGTTAATATTTGATTGGGTACCTCTCTAAAACATCAAGAGACGAATAAGGCTTCACTCAGATAAACTGAGTGAATTAATATTATATGAATTAATATTATAATTAATATTAACTTCTTACCCTAAGAAGTTAATATTTGATTGGGTACCTCTCTAAAACATCAAGAGACGAATCTTTACTCTGATAAACTGAGTGAGTTAAATTTATTTCACTCTAAGAAGTTGACATTTGATAAGATACCTCTCTTGGAAATCATGAGTCGAATGAAATGACGGGCTCCATATTGATCAGATAAGTGAGTTAAATTTTCTCCGTTTCACCCTAAGACGTTCACATTTGATTGACTACTTCTCTAGAACATCAAGAGAAGAATGAAGGCGTCACTCTGCTGAGCTGAGTAAGTTAAATTTACTTCACCCTGAGAAGTTGAAATTTGATAGGATACCTTTGTAAGATATCATGAGTCGAATGAAATGACGGATTTCATTATGATCTGCTGAGTGAGTTAAATTTTCTCCTGTTCACCCTTGGACATAGACTTTTGATTGGGATTCTCTCTGTGAACACAAAATAAGTATGACATGACGGGCCACATCCAGATTGGATATTAGGAGACAGAAGATTGCAAAAGCATGTTCCGTATTTTTGAATTCCACCTGCTACACTCTATAAGTGGCTCTATGAGGGGTCCCAGTGCCCATCACCGGCTAAGTCGGTAGCAGATGTGAAGGTTATATTATAAAATGAAGGTAACCACTAGTATTTAGATCTACATTCTAAATTACATACTGGATCTATGCAGTATGTAAATCTATTCACCCCGACTCGGAAAACGGCTGTGTAATCGAGCAATGTAATAATAAACCTTCCTGATTGATAAAGATGGAATAAAAATATTTAAACACCCCTAAAAATTATTGGTTAACCATTTAAGTTACTTAGATTTCAAAATTCGAATCAAGACACAAAGTTTAATTACTCCTGGAATATATTGCCCCTCCGTTCAGTTAATAGTATTTACAGAACCCATAGCACGTCATTACCCAATCTCACAACAATGACGAAGAAACCTACCGAATGCCATTAATGAGATGAAGTATAACACCAGCCCTGGCTTCACTAGCATACCAATTTAGACGGACCACCTACATCACACAGTAATAATTAATTATTGTCTTTAGATGGAAAGAAAAGCTATATTACATACGTAATCATCTACGAACCTTTGTTCGGGATTTCTTTTCAACGGGATCTGGCGAATTGACTTGTCTGTCTTCACCATAAAGGCATGCTCCACTTCTGTTATCTGTCCCAAGTCCCCCTTATACTTTACAAGAAGGTTACTGAACTCCTGAACGAAGGATGCTACAACTGATCCCTGTTCATGGGTTAATCCTTGTCCTGTCCTTTCAACAACATCTCTAATATGAGTGGGGATACCTGTGCTTGACAAAAGTATACCATGATCTTGGCTGTCTGCCACATCACAGCTGAAGAGCGTCATCTGTTCCAACCCGTTCTCTTCAAGAAAAATGCCATCTTTTTCTTGAACAAACTTCAGAACGTGGTCACCAACCTGTAGGCAATTATTCCCGACGTCAATGGCACAATTCAGCTTACAGAGGAAATCCATAGCTACTATACAGTCCTCATTAATGGGTGCAACAACGGCCAACTTGTCATGCAATACCCCATCCCCTAGATCCAAATGTATAGTAGCTTTCCCAAGCGTATGTGAAGTGCAAAATTCGGTTTGATTCACGTTCTTTTCATCACATTAGGACTGATAAATGTGGCTGTTGCCCCAGTATCAACAACCAGGGTGTATGGCGAAAAACCTGTACTCCCCGTGTACGATGTATGGGAAATCCCTCCAAATCGTGAGGCACAAAGATAAAGCAGACGGCTCTATAGAAAGACGTAAAGCACGTCTAGTGGCGAGGGGATTCACACAGCGACCAGGAATCGATTTCCACGAAACATTCAACCCTGTGATACGCATGAATTCAATTCGAACAATGATGGCTGTCGCATTGAAGAAAGGAATGATAGTTCATCAGATGGATATAACTACAGCTTATTTAAATGGAGAGATTACGGAAGAAATCTTCATGAAAATTCCGGAACATTATGAAGAAATTTTAGAAAAAATAAGCAAGAACGAGAATAGGGAAATTGAAGTCAAGAAGAAAGCAAGAGAATTTTTATTGAAATTGAAAAATGGAAACAAAGTGTGCAAAATTAAAAAGGCATTATATGGATTACGACAGTCAGGAAGAATGTGGTACCAGAAATTGGATGTCACATTAAGAAGTAAAGGGCTACAACCAACGTCTGCAGACCCTTGTGTTTATACAGGGAAAGTAGATGGGGAATTGGTGATCCTTGGGGTGTATGTCGACGATCTGATTCTGGCCACTACCATGACGAAAACAATGGAGAAATTGAAAAATAGATTGAAAGAAAATTTCAAGTTGAAAGATGCTGGACCGATTCACTATTGTCTTGGCATAGAAGTTACCCATGCCCAGAAGGAGGGGGAGATTCGACTCTGTCAAAAGAAATTTATCGGCCAAGTTTTACGACGGTTTGGAATGGAAGATGCAAAACCTGTCGGTACTCCAGCGGACCAAAACGTAAAACTACGAAGACCGGAAGTGAAGGATGAAGAAGCAATGAAGCTGTATCCATTTCAAAACTTGATCGGATCACTCATGTATTTATCCACATGTACTCGACCTGACATTACTCACACAATCAGCATGCTGAGCCAATTCAATTCTAATTACTCCAAAGAACACTGGTTGGCCGCGAAACGAGTTCTCAGATATCTCAAAGGAACTCAAGATTTGGGTCTGACGTTCTCTAAACATGGAGAATCAGATTTGATTGGTTTTGTGGACGCTGACTGGGGATCTTGCATAGAAGATAGAAGATCGTATACGGGATATGTTTTCAAGCTAGCTGGTGGTTCAGTCAGTTGGGGATCTAGGAAGCAGAAGACAGTTGCACTAAGTAGCACAGAAGCTGAATATATGGCAACGACCGAAGCTACAAAGGAAGCCATTTGTTTGGGGAAATTGCTAAAGGAACTCCAGTACACAGAAAAAGAAGCACCTGTTGTACTGCTGAACGACAACCACGGAGCGCAAGAACTAGCCCGAAATCCTGTGCACCATCCACGGACAAAACACATTGATATACGCTACCATTTTATCCGCGGTGCATTGGCTGATGGAAAAATAATTTTAAATTACATCCCAACCGAAAAAATGACGGCAGACGTCCTGACGAAATCACTTCCAGGACCTCGACACCTTAAGATAATGACAAGCCTGGGATTAAAAAACCAAACCCCAAGCTTGAGGGGGAGTATTGTAAAAACCCCATTGCATGTTTGTTTCCATGTTGCAGACATGTGAATAAAACATGTGATGGGCAGTCTGACTGCCTCATGTTTTGTTGTTTAATGCGATACACCACTTGCTCCCCCTCACAAATGGTTCTGGGCCACTGAGGTGGAGCCAAACCTGGCCCTTTCAGTTTGGCTACCCCCCCATTTTCCGACGGCTAAGGTTGCTCTCATCTATAACGAGAAGGGCAATTGCAGCCGCAGTGACCAATGCCATCACACCTGCAGCATACAACGGATAGGTTACCTCGACCTGGGAGTGCAGTGGCTGTTGTTCGTGCAAGTTGTGGTGCTGCTGGACTGAATTCCTCATCTTCTGTATCTTGCCTAAAGTAGTTAGTAGCTCTCAATATACTCCCTTGATGGAAACGATCCCTATTATCAGCTGCATCAATATGTAAAGAGACACTCAGTGCTTTCGACATTGTAGAGGGAAAACGACTTATGATGGTTTTCCTTACTTCTCAATCCTTCAGCCTCCTCATGAAGTGGTATACCCCTTAAACTTCAAAATAGTCACGAGGGGCATTAGGAGCAGAATTACGAGCAAGAACACGGATGGTTTGATAAAACTTAATGCCTTCCTCGGGTTTCTGGGTATGAGTATTCAACAGCGTTAAGTACATTTGTGCTTGATTCTGCGTGCCGTACCTCTCATCTAGTGCAGCAACTAACCCTTCATAAATTCTTGGAGGTTGAATTCACTCGGGAGTGACAGTGCAGGACCTGAAAGTGCAGAGCTGAGGGCTGTTGCCATCAAATCCCTATTCCAGCCATTTGCATGAGCCACTGTTTCAAATTGAATTAGATAAGCTTTCTATTCTACTGATCCGTCAAAGGGTCGAACCTTTTTCACATTAGGCTTATAGGAGAAGATCTGGCTTTGATGTGGTGGAACGGGCACGGAATCAAAATGTGTTACTTGGGAGGTCAGAGTAGGGATGGAACTCCGCAAAAGCTGAATAATGTCACGCACTTCGATTAAGAGTTTGTTCACAAGTTGTTCCTTCCACTGTTGGAGTTGTTCATTAACGTGGCGCATTATGGCTCTATCCAAAGTCACTTCTGAGATGATGGAATCGGTTTGGCAACACACCTTTTTACTATCTTCTGGGAACATTTCCGTACCAGGTATCACACGTCCTCTCCGAAGAATTTGCTGGTCTTCTGGTACTACGAGACGTTCCAAACCCGACGCGAGCACCTCCCACGCTACTACTGCCTTTTCCCCTCCGTTTGTTCCCCGCTAGGTAAAAACCGAACAGCTGACCCGTCTTACCACTTATCTTATTGTTTAGGTTCTATTTAGATTGCAGTACTTTGACCAAAGAGCTTTTATAAGCTCTTTGACTTTGACATGCGTGTTTAGTTTATAATATAAACTATATATTATATACTATATATTATAAAAGTATATATATTATATACTTTTAATTATATGTTAAATATGTAGTTTAAATTACATTTATTATATGTTCCTCTGCATGTATGTTCCTCCGTTTCAACATGCTATTTTGTTACCATTGCACATACCTAAAGAAGAGGAAATTCAATCTTCGCCGGCACATAGAATCTTGGCATGGTTTGGACAAAGTTAACTCGCCAAACAATGAATTTTTTATGTTCAGGAAAATTTCTTGAGTTTTATTACCTTTAGGTACTTGTTTACTGTGATTTTACTTAACTCTTTTCTAAGTCACTCTCTCTTCTAAGTCAGTCTCTAAGTCACATGGAAAATGAGTGGGGTTACTTTATTGTTCCTCCTATATAATAAAATAAAATCTTTATTGTTCTATTAATTTGTCATTTTGCATCAATTTTATTTTCCCTACTCCATTTGAAATATGTGTTCAGCAACAATGAATCAAAAGGTTGAAGATAGCAATAAATTTTATAGTTAAAAATGTTAACGTAAAAAGTTGCTCTAATTTCAAAATGTATGATCTTGAGAAATGGCAAACAATTCGTTAAACAAATTTTCTTTTATAATTTAATGGGGAACTTTCATGTATTGGAATTTCACACTTTTGACCCCAGATTCGGATTCAGCACACTTGAAAACCTTCTCTACTACTAATTTGCAGCTCAAAATACTGTTTAGTCTGGCCAATAAACGGCTGATAAGATCACGCAAGTAGTAATGCAAGAGAGCTGAAGGTTCCTTCAGACAGGTGAGGGCCGTGACGTCATCGTGCAATTCGTCGTCGTGAATTACAAGAGCCGTACTTATTGCTGGTCTGATACCACCGTACAGCTACTTTTTGGAAAGCTCTCGTTAAGACCTGTCTATTAAGCAAATAAAAATAACCATGAAAATTCCGCATTGTTTTATTAGGTAGGTATTCACTTATTTTAAGATTAAAATTATTTATTAAAACGAGTTTGTCACCCTGGAAATTTGAACATTACCTACCAGGCAGATTAGCTTCATGAAAGTATTTAAATTTGAACTTATAAGGTGCATGCTGAAAAAGTCATGAGTTAAGGTATACCTTCATAAATGAATATGAATTAGAATTAACTTGGAAGTTCATGCTTGACTGAAACTTTTAAAATCATGATCCTAATGTCTTACGTCAATCTGAAAGATATGAAAAATAGCTTTAAAATACTGGTGTTCAAGTTCGATTCACTATTTGTTTGTACATTTGACAATAACTCCCTACAGTTACGGATATTTACGAAGGTTGGCCACGCTGAGCGGTTGCTTTGTAGGGAGGAACTTGTAGGAGTGGGAGGTGCTCGCGTCTGGTTTGGAACGTCTCGTTTCTGGTACTCTGACACCAATTTGTAATAAATTGGGCAAACGGAACATTTCAAATTAATGATAGGAATTTTTTATTGATCCAACGAAATCAAACTTTCAAAACAGCTCAATCATGACAGTAACTCTTCAAACATAAACACTTCTTAACATCCCGTTTCTAGTCCAAGCGACCGAACAATCATAGTAATAATAATAATAGGTACCGAAGCTCCCAACTATATATATATATATATATATATGCGTGTGTGTGCGTGTGTGTGTAAATGTGTGGGGGTGAGGGGGGGGGGGGGTTGAGAGTGTATGTGTCATTTCAGACGATAACTCTCCTTAAAAATCAAGCTTCCCAAGTGATAGGATGAGTTCGTAGGCCAGCACTTTTTGAACACAATCTATTGGTAAAAAAAAGTGCTCAACAAACCACTTAAAAAGGCTAAAAACGGCTAAAAATCGTTAAATTCATGAATTTTAGCCGAAATGCAGTTAAAAAAAATTATCAACAATTAACTGGGAAAATAAAAAATTTTGCACAAAATAATGCCGAAAAACGTACTTAAATGTGATTAATATTTGAATTTTAGTGTGAATTGCCAAATGTTATTTAGTATGAGTTTTTTTTGCCATGAAGTTGGTTTTTTAAACATTTTCTTCCATGTTGTTGATTTTTTTAACATTTTCTTCCATGTTGTTGATTTTTTTCTTGCCAAATTTCTATCCCATGGGGAGACCAAATGGATAAATGAGACACAAAAAACACTTCAGTTACCTTGAAAGTTTTTTAGATCTAAATTTTACAGTATTTCAGCCCTTAATTAGGTACTGCCCTTAAGGTTTGATCCAATTCGATGCTGATGTTACCGGCACGCCCCCAGCCAATGTATGATTTTTGAACCAAATTTCATGAACTTTGCTCCAGTTATTTTGGAGAAAAGCTCTGGATGGTGATCGACGCGGTGAACGGTGGGCGGAGTTAATGCATTCGGTTTTTGGATTTCACGCATCTTGAAACGTAAACGAACAAATTTTCAGGTGGGGTTAAAACTACTTTTTTCTTGGTCGATTACAAAGGTTCATTATTGAAAAATATTAACCCAAATATGCTAAACATTTACTAAAAAGTCCAGTCATGCAGCATGACCCCATGAGCGAATTTTTGAAGAAATCTTCGACACTTCAGTCGCTATTGATCGTGTAGAGAAATTTTAGTTTATGATTTTGATAGACAAACATGGAATCAAATTATTAGAAATAATTAGGAGGTACTCGTACTTTATTATTATTAAACTAATCTTGTAGATTTAATGACAAATGTAGGTAAATATTCATAGATTTCGATGTCCAATGTGGTCAGTATTGAATGCAGTTGAAATCTTAACAGTATCCTATCATAACATCATCAAATCTAGAAATAAAATAAAATAACATACCGACGTCAAATGAAAGAAACATATTTCCACAGCCAATCGATGATGAGGCTTTATAATACGAGTGATATAAAGTCAGTCGCATTCGAATCTAGTATCCTACAGCAAGAAATTGACAGACAAACTGTAGTCTCTGTGCATCTATTGACAGCCTAAATTATGGGGAAGTGTCACTTGGCTTTTCCGTAGCAACACGAAAGTTACTGACGGCCGAGCGGACCGAGGCCTTGGATCTGCGTGCTAGTACGTACATAAATATAACTTCTTAATAATTTCATGGCTGATATTTTCTAAGCCACAGTCAGTATTAAAGCTACATCAAGTCCTAAAACAGTTGAACGTAAAACATAAAAGAGAGCGACCGAGAGAATCGGAGGACGGAATATTTCACAGAGTAAACTCATCAGTTGTGATTACTTTTTTTTTTTTTTTTTTTTTTTTTTTTAACAAGCACCTACAACCTACGTTTAAACAGCATGGTTCTAGGATTGGTTATACAGGGATACTTCCATACGAGTAGTTCAATCTGAATTTGGACAATGTTTCATGCAAGTATAACCGATTTTTACAACTAGCGAACGGCATTATTTCGATTTTTGACTGCTTTTTCAACTTTGAAATTTTTGAAAACTTGATACATATTCTTATAGGAGATTTCACGCTGATTCCGAATATACCACATATTAGTATGCTGAAAAAATTATTTCGCACAACAAATTGCAAAAAACAGGCTATTTTGAAATTTTTGCCTACATTTTTGAGAATTTCAACCCGAAGATGTAATCCGATCATGCTGGCCAACGAACTTGAACTTTCGTTTTGTGACCTTAACATTTTAAAATTTGTTTGAAGTTTCTAGCACAATTCTAAGGACAGTTATCGTCTGGAATGACCCATACATATATACATACATACATATATTCATACATACATACATATATTCATACATACATAAATATATACATACATACATACATACAAAAAAAAAATGCGTTAAACTTCAGAATATGATTCAGAATAGCCTGAAACGGATTTCTGCATAAAAAAAATTTCAAAAATTCAAATTCTACAAATTTTGAGGCGAGAGCAATACTTAGCTTAATTTTCTTCAAAAATTAGCTAAAAACGTATAAAAATCGTTTAATTTATATTCATAGCAGGGTTTTTAGCCAAAAAAAAAGTTAATCAACGCTGAGACTAACTAGAACAATAAATAATATTTATTCAAAAAATTATGGTAAAAAATTTACCTACATTTAATTTATATTTGCTGGAATATCGATTGAAAACACTGAAAAATCGCTAAAGATCCAAAATATGTTTCTAATTGTAGGATTTGATTTAGAACGGTTTCTTATTCACACAATTGGTGGTTTAAAGTTTTCTTTGCGTTCAATGTACTCAAATTTCAATACAAAGTAACATATATATTATGATATTGTATGGAAATTCGCTCGTAATATCATGCTACATGACGTATGAGTAAACTTTCCAACTTGGTGCGGAACTTCAAAAGCGGATTAATTTTCCAACACAAATTTTATTGTCACAGGAACAATGGATATAGTGGATACACAACTAGTTTTGTTATCGTTAGTACGGAAATTATGGTCGATGACACTCAATACGAGGCACTCAATATGTCATTCTACGCAGAGTGTCAACATGGTGTAATTATTCAATCATACCTTAGATATTATTGTTTACAGAGTCAACATTATGAGGTAATTTTCTAGAGCTACGCATGCTCTGGGATTTAAAATGACGCTTTTCTCTCATTACTCAAATTTACCGCAGTGATTAACCGGTCTGGATGTTATGTGAAACAATATTGTGTCGGATTTATATTAGCGGTCCGTTTCCCGCTACAATGGGAGCAGGGAACTAAAACAGAACTAATTTCCAGTGCTTGCGTGTTCTAGCTTGGAAAAGGAATATTTAATGCTGTAGTAAAGAGCATTGTCGGTTTACTGGAGGTCTCTTCTCTTGACAATGATGTGTTCCAAATGCAAATAAAGCTTTTATTTACCGAACCTCCCTTGAAGTGTATGCAGACTCAGACATAATTGGCTTGTTGTTTCGTTCGGTAATAACTTCTTATGTGTGTTTAAATGGTTGTAGACTATATATATTGGATGAAGTAGTAACATAGTCTGACGTCACTGATTCGGACATTTTATAATTTTCCCAACATTCAAAGGTTATGTTAGGTTCGGTTTCGGAGTGAAAACATGATATATTTATCGAATCATATATTATCAAACTTTAGGGATCAGAAACGTTTATATTTATGTATGTGTGTCTGTCTTCATATCTCTCAGAGTATCAGCGTGTCTGTTACGCTGTCATACTGAATCACTTCAGGTAAGAATCCAAATAACAAGTAAAACGTCTGCCAAGTTTGGTGTAACTTTTATTTTCCTCGTTACCTCAACATGTATGTTGTTTTAAATTATCTAGGAAAATTCCATAGCGAAAAAGCGTAAATTAAAGAAGTAGCGTGAAAAGTCAAAATCGGTCATTTATGAAACTAAAAAATGATATTAGAAGTATTTTACGTTTGCGCATGTACATACAAAATAAAGTGATAATTTGAGAAAATTGAAATTGGTACGGGACCATTTACAGCCTAACCCACTTATTCCCTGACGATTTCATCAAAGTCGAATGTCAACATTGAAAATGAGGTAGTTACAAGGATTACACATTAACGCATGCGTCACAGCTGATGATGTTAATGATATAATGATCATCAGCGTCACAGCTGATGTAATGAAATGATGTGTAATGATGTAATGTGTAATGATCATCAGCGTCACAGCTGGTGATGTAAATGATATAATCATGTTGAAATTGATATGGGATGATAAAATCTTGTTCTTCCATCTATCGTCCAAATTTGAGCTACTCGTAGATCAAACGCGTAGGGTGTGAGAAAATTATGCATTGTGGAATTTACGTTTGCGGATGCTTAAAGTAAAGTATTGGTTTGGGATCAATGAAACTGATAGGAGTTTACTTACAGCTTGATCCGCACATCCTCTGGAATATTCATAGAATTTAGATGAAAACTGTGGAAGTCAAGCTTGTCACAATATGTTCATTCATTCAATATATTATTCGAGTTTAAATTATATCACAAAGATATTTCATTCTATATTCGTAATTTCATCGATGGCACTCATTGGCACTGAATCCAATCGAAAGAGAAGCTAGGGCCAATGCAATCCTGAAAACTTGAATTCATTCTTTCTGATTCGTACAGTAAAGCAGATGTAAACGTGTGATGTAAATAAAATCATTCCACTTACTGCACTCGTTGAGTTCTCATTCTCCTGCATCCTAGCTGTCACAAAACTATTTAATATACTTGGATTATTATGAAGTGTGTTGCTTGGTGTTCGTAAGGACGTACTTACGAGTTCGGGTATAATGTATGGCTTCAGATTTTTGAAAATAATGTCCATATTAACCATAGGGTTGCTGTAATCTTTAGAAGAATGATCTAGGACACATGTAATAACTCGGTATGCATCATTGACGTCTGTGCAGACTCGTTTCTTTTGACCGTGTTAGTGTGGAATCCGAAATTATGCCGTAGTTCAGTGGATCAGGATCGAATTTCCTTACATCTTGATGTTTTCTAATACTACACAGAGAGTAACATCAAGTATCAAAGGTCCTGTATTGAACTTTTGTGAACTTCATCACTATTGCCTCATTCAAGTTTATTTATTTCATTTCATTTTTTTTTTTTTTTTTCACTTTAAGACAGCTTCAACCTATATTTGAGTAGGCGATTTCCGAAACCCACTAAATCCACTTCAAACGAAGTTGAGAGAAACGCGAAAAACTAATGGCTTTTAATCCAGGCAAGGCAAATCAAAAATGTTTTTTTCAAAAAATCAGAAAAAAAACAACGATTTTACCTGCAAATTATTATCAATGTCGGTTTGTAATGAAGAATTTTATTTTAGATTCAAATTTTTAATTAGTGGGTTTTGCAACCGCAATAGGTAAATAGCTGGTTTAGCAACCTATATGGTCCACTCTGCAAATTGTGTCAGGATGCAAAACCCATTAGTTTCCAAGTCTGTTTTACCTCGTTGAGGTTGAGGTCATTTTTTTTCCTTGTCAATAGAGTTGGGGGATACATTTTATTGGAGAAATTTAATTGAATAATTAAGGTATAAATGTTTACGATATCCTTGGCAAAAAATGGCTTCCCTGCAGTTCTGAATAGCTGTTGAATTTTAAAAAGACACTAGGGTGGGAAAAAAGAAAGTGGTTTTCTCAAATAACTCATTTTGATATTGTAAAAAATCTATAAATAAAACAGAAGGTACACTTACATAAATTCAACAAACCTAAGAAATAGGTAATTAAATAAGCTCACTGAATTGGAAAAGTGGCAACATTCAAAAATAGTTGCGTCGTGAGGTTCAATCTACTGATTCACAGTCACTCTCCATGATGTCGCCTGGGTGTTTTTTTGGATTTCCCCAGTGAAGTCAGTGTCGGAAATACCAACGGATTACACTCCATCATCACAAAAACGCGATTTTGAACTGAATAATAACTATTGTAGTAAGAAAACTAATAATCAGTGAGTGAAGGCAATGAACTAAATCGAGAGGTGGTCAAGTTTCGAACGAAGAAAAGTTGGCTTTTTGTTTTTACACCAGCTATTATAAAACCTTTCTGATACCTTCACTGTTTCCTGACAAAATACTAACATAACAACACTGAAAGAGACCTGATACATTAAAAAAAAAGGAGAAACCATGGAATAGAAACAACGAAGAATAAGAAGTTGGATTTCAAAAGTAAAATATAGTGGGTTTTGCTTCTCAACATACCCAGGCTGTGTGGAATAACATAGATTTTAGTGTGTTTTGTAACTTAGGGTTTTTGGTGGGTTTCGTACCCGCAGCAGCTCAGTTTATAGTGGGTTTTGGCACAGTATTGAATTTTCAAAAGCGATTTTCAGCGGCTTTTAGTTATTTTAGGGCATTGAAACCATTTTTAAACGATAGCTGACATCATTCTGATTCAATATGTACCTTTAACTCAATTTTTTTGAAAAATGGATTCAGCGAGTTTTGCAATTCGCCTACTCATTTGGTACAAAGTAAATTCAAATTTATGGTCATAGCACATTATAACGCAAGAAGAACCACCGCTAAATCTTAGAAACCAACAGTTGGCATCAATATTTTCAGCATCTCTATACAGTAGGTAATAATTTCATTATTTTCCAAAGATTCGCACACTTATCATCGATGTGCTCACTTGCGATTATTGGATTAAGAAAGTGTTGCACTGGTTTCACTAAACTCTCACAAAGCCTCCCATGGGTACAAATCATCCGACGTTCCCATTCAATATTTGGTGGACTGTAAGGCCTTTAGGCTCCGCCCCGTGATTACCATACTCCCCTAGTTAGCTTATGCCTACATCATCCAAAGCGTGTTCAAGACAATATCTGGCCAACCGTTACCCACATTCAACACAGAGTTCTGTATTGATGGTTCCATCATACGAGTACAGTAGTGAAAATTCTACGTACCTACTCTCTATGAGCGTGACTCTACAATTCTGTCTTTGGGATTAAGCTACAATGTTGACCGCTGAGCGTTTCGCAATTCAAGAAACGATTATAACTTGTTTCGATCACCCGGCCGTTGAACCAATCGCTCCTCTCTCTTCCAAATTGCACAGAAAGAAGAACCTACAATATTCCTTCATATACACCTACCCTTCAACTTTGAGCGAGATCGGACGAATAGGCCGTTAAATAATAATGCGTGTGTTAAAATCGCGTGCGCAGCGTGGAGTTAGTCTGATTAATAAAACTGATATGGGACCACCTACATCCTGAAAATTCCATTGATATCGAATGCGAATTTTGGAAGGTTTGCGTGTCGTAAGGAATTCTGGACACACGAACAGACAAACACAGACAGACACGATGTGAAAATTGTTCAGAATTTGGAGTTTGGATTTTGGAGAATAATTTGGCTTTTTAATATCTTAGCTTAGTGATAAAAATGGTTCTGTACCAACAGACAAACTCTTAAGCAAAAATTAATGACCCTTCATGAACGGGGTCAATATTTCTTTCACAATGAATCGCAGGTCCCCGAATTTAATGGATTTTACATCTGAATTTACGTAGAATGAAAAAGGAAGTCTAAATAAAAATCGTGTTTACTGATATACTCAGTTATCACGGTTTCGAAAACGCGATAAAAATATGAAAGGTATAATACTATTTAAACATTTACGATATCAATTACGGTTTTTATTGATCGTTTGACTATAAAGACTATATACATTTAAAACTAATGTAATTAACCTGATCAACGCTTTTACCATTTTATCAATAAAAACTCGTCGCAAACCATCTAACGGTGTTTTGAAAAATTAATAAAATGCAGCAGTACGTTAGAACGTGCAATCGGGGTGGGGTTAAATTTGTTCATCCTCCATTTTGTTAATGACAGTAATGTATTCGGTAGAGAAATCTTGAGTCGATTAATTTCGTGAAGGAAAATGGACCATGTTTCTCCCCATCTGTTAATGAAAAAACGCCCCACTTATTGATTCTGATGTAATTTCTAACTTTTCTTGAGGCAATCTAAGGGATTGTCATGATAAGTTGTAAATCGCTATAATAAAAAGGTACGAAAAGTACTTACATTTAGAACGAGATACGAAATTCAATCACTTGGGAATTTAATACCTATTTCTTCAAATGGCGCTCTAAGAAAGAAATGGGAGAATTCTCTGACAAAACTGATATCTAGATATGAATATTGAATAAAATGCAATTGCAGGTAAGAAGATACCACAGGGGTGATGATAGCAAATGAGATAAAGACGTAATATAAATCAATCAAGGTATGAATTAGGGTAGTTTGAAAATACGTACAAGAACGAGTCTTAAATTGTAGGTTGGGCTGGTTTTCAGGACCGCTGAACTACGGAGTTCTTTCGAACGTTCTGAGTAACAGATCCTACAGCCAATTCATTTAATTGGTCTGGAACTGTTACAAGCGTAACGTAGAACGAAAAGAAATTCGACTATATCACACACAACCGCGCGCGCTCGCACGCGTATACATATCCAAAATTAGTATCGCTTCCGTTCAGATAAATACAGATTTATGGTAAGATGGGGGTAACGACTTCATGATTCAATTGAACAGTTGTCTGTATAGACGCGTGATGAATGGTGAGTGCAATAACGCATTGTTCAGAAAATTTATTAATCGAAACAGTAGTTGCTTCGTGATTAACTTTATGACCTTGTTCAATGCTAATAATGAATTTGTTCTGTTCGTATAGTTTCGTTAACTTTGTCTAAAGTTTAAGACATTTGGAGAAGTATTCGAATTAACGGATGAACGGTTTAATTCAATTTAGCGAGAGGTTATTCACATGTAAAAAGATTTATCTGAAGATGGAACGTCCTGCAATCTTCAATAGTCTCAAAGTAAAGTTTATCTTGGTGTTTATTTAATTTTCCTTCTAGAAGGAAACGGGCATGGAATTATGAATCTGGAACGTAGCGAGCAGATCGCAGGGTCGCAGGTGCCACGGAAAGTGGATGTGCCCCCCTCCCCCCCACCTTCCATTCTAGCTTAAACCTACCACCCCCTCCACATACCCACTCATCCTTCCCCTACACCACCCCTTCAACTACTCCTACGAAACAACCCCACCCCTCTAACAACCCCTACGAAACAACCCCACCCCTCTCCTTACCACCCTCTCGCAAAACCTCCAACGCCACCCTTCATTGAATAAACCTTTCCGCCGACTGAACGGGGGATGCAATCACCGCAAATATACTTCACCCCCGAGATTGATTTCCCACTGTATCGGAAACGGATATATTTGTCTACAAACAACAAAAAACCTTTTCCAAAACTTTTTTTTTTTTCATTATTTTTGATTAAAGTAATTTTATTTGTGTAGTGATTCTGCATAATTATATTACAATTTTTTAATATCGGGAATATATAATTCGTTCATTTTAAACTACTCGAATTAGGGAGACGTGTGCTAAATTTTCCTCTTAATATCATCCCGTCCGTGTTTCGATGCCAATCCTAGAGTCCTATTACCTGTTGATATCTATTTCCTTTATCCACCTTGAAGATGAAGTTTTTAAGATATCCGAATTTAAGGCCACCTACTACTCATCTTGCCTATCAGACCGATTTATATGATTGCTAGTCTTCCTTGGATGGAGACTTCGCATAAACATTAACTTCGCATTTTTTTGCATCACCGCGAGACGAGCAAACATAGTCATGATAGTAACATGTGGGGGAGAGACTATCAAATAATTACCTTCCAACCGTTGGTACATTTGGGTGAGGTGAATTCTCTCCTTTTTCTTGTAGGATGTTGAAATTTGACAGGGAGCCTCTCTGGGGCGTCGAGAGACGAATGAAATATAGGTTCTTTCCTGATCAGCTGAGGGAGGTAAAATCTCTCCATTTCGCTATAGGATGTATTATTTGTACTTCCTTCTCTTGGCAACATAGCAAAATCCTTACGTATTGGAACTTAGGATAAGTCAGCGCACATATCGTTGAGAAAAAAAGAGACATATCGCATGATCATAGATTCAAGGTCAATAAATAAATTCACAACACCAGACAGACAAAGTGTCTAACCAGCAAGGAGGGGATAATTCAACTGGGATTCTGTTTGAGTATACCTAAGTCTCTCCACCTAAATCTTCCTTAGATTTACCTACTGACACCCCAAGTCAGCCCACCAGCGGATTTGAACTGAGCCATCCGACGTAACTCACCTGATAGTTTTCCTGCCGGCACCTTCCTGGGAATCCAATAAGAAAATAGGCATTCACGGCCTTTCCATCGTAATCTTTATATATAATTCCAAACGGTCTTTGAAATTGTGAAGAACTTCGCGGTCCGATTTTAGTGATAGACTGCTCATTTGAATCAGCACGGCCCCAAGTTTGTTGCAAAAGTGTCGCCGTTCGTCTCTATACCCGCCTTGATCGTGTTCTAGGCGGTCCTTATCAACGAGAGTTGTTTATTAGGCTGTGGCGGTAACAACAGTGTCAACAGTTGCCATCAATTCACGGTAAGTAAGAAACGTAGTGTAGTTACTAACAGAGGCCGTGCTGATTCGAAATTATATATCAAGACGGAATTATACATAAAGTCCGCTAAGTTCTTCAGTTTCAATTTCTTCGTTCAGAAATAACTCTCCTGGATGATAGTAACTACACTACGTTTCTTACTTACCGTGAATTGATGGCAACTGTTGTTACCGCCACAGCCTAATAAATAACTCTCGTTGATAAGGACCGCCTAGAGCACGATCAAGGCGGGTATAGAGACGAACGGCGACACTTTTGCAACAAACTTGGGGCCGTGCTGATTCGAATGAGCAGTCTAACACTAAAATCGGACCGCGAATTTCTTCACAGTTTCAAAGACCGTTCGGAATCATATATGAATATATATATAATATAATAGATAATAATATATGTATGATAAATTATGTTATATATAAACCTATATGTTATAGTATTATAACATAATAATAGTATTATTATGTTACATTGTTATGATTTTTGAGCACATTAAAAAAGGAAGTTGAAATTTGATAGGGAGACTTAAAAAGTTAACGTTAAAGTTAGTTAAAGTTAGTTAGTTATCAAAGTTACTGAGTGCATCTTTAACTCAATTCAATTCAAATTAATTCAAAAATATATTCGAAGCACAAATTGGACATGACAACACTCGAAATTAAACTTATCTTGATCGTGTTCGAGGCGGTCCGATTTGCTTTTGGCTCCAGACACAGAACAAGCACTAGCTTTGCTGGAGTGGTACCAGACATCAGAACGAAGACAGCTGTAGCATTTCCTACACACAACTCAACACCAGTTCGACATCTACGAGTGCTACCGATCAAGATACAATCAACGACATAAAGAAGGAGATAGAAGACACGGACGCGCAGATTCACACGCTTACAAAGAAACGAAAAAGACTCGAGATAGAATTACACCATGCCCAAATTCTGAATTTCCCGATTCAACTTTTTGTTTAGTCTCACAGTGGCGAGGACCATCTACTGGTGATATTAATTTTATTACATTACTTACATTTTGATCGGTATTTCCTCTTTTTAATCATTTAATAACATCGCCTTAGCTTTGCACCAGGTCACATAACGCCGCAAATAGGTAGAACTTATATCGTAACTATGTTGTGCTGAGTTCCTGTTAGGTACTACTGTTATACGGACTAGATTAGGGCTTTCCAAGCCCTAACAGGCCTCTAGTATATTTATAAATTTCTGATGATAATACAAGAAAGGCGCAATTTTGTATGAAAAAAAAAAAACCTAAGGAGAGAATGAGAATATAACAACAAACTACAAACTCAGGTTATGGATGGCACAACACCACTCGATTTTTGGGTGTGGAGGGTAATTATTCAACACGTTCAGAAAAGGAAGGATTATGATAATATAACTGACCAATCTTTGCAATAATACCGGAAGGAACGCAATCATTTTTGATTATGAGTTACCTAGTCTTACGCTTACATTTTTTTGTTCAAATATGAGAGATGCTTGAGTGTATTTCGTGTTGAATGAGCAAAATATAAGTTTGTTTTGAGTTTAAAGAGGGTATATTGGTTCAACTCAATTGCTAAAGTGTTTCAAATTTGTTACACAGTGTAATTTAATAACAACCACTACCTCTGATTTCATACGAAATACGAAATGCCCCCAACCTCACTTTTGACCTTGTCTGAGATGTGTATCGTGAACTTCGGATGAGGATCGTGAGAGGGGGCGATTTCACTCCCGCACATCCTCAGAAGCTGCTACTGAGGCAATGTAGTTTGATATGATGGACACACTCCCCTCTTCACCTATTGCTGCAAGGGGCCTGATGGTGGCCTTGCTCTATGGTGCCCCAACTTCAAAAGTCATTAGGCGCTTACCAGCTGTACCGTATGTGATCACAGCAACAGGAATTTTGTGATCTATAGCGATTTGGGTGCCAAGCTATGAGGGTTCTGACGGCAATGAGTGTTCTGATACTCTTGCAAGGAGAACCATTGGTGATAACTATATTGAGATGTTGCCTATAAGCATCTCCTACATGCAACTATAAGGCCAATTCCATCAGGAATGAGAAAAGGCAGAGTGATACCAATGATCCGCGTGGTATCTTTTTGGACTTGTACGCAGTTGGCCCATCGGTAGCTCGATTCCAAGGAGGGACCGACTAGCGATCAATAGAGTAGCTGCTGTCCTTACCCGTCTTACCCACAGACATCTGCTTAGCGCAGAAGCTCGTGATGTTGTTTGTGAGAGGTGTGGGGCTGATCTTTCTATCCACCCCTTCCTAGAGGACTGACCAGACCTGATGGACCTTTGAACCCAGCATAGGCCCCCTCAGTGGGTTGAGATTCCATCTGGATTTGATAAGGTCCATTTCCTGTTATTGTACCTGAGAACCGCTGGGCTCTTCCATGAACTGCGATCTCAGATATTTGATATATTTATGTGCATCAAGTCATAGTTTTATTTCACATTATTCATCATGTATGGTGATACATATTTCGCCTATACATAGTCTGGTCTTAACTTTGTTACTTTCGGGGTTTTTATTCGCTGTAGGGGTTAATCAGTGGTCATTGATGTACCCCTTGTGGCAGAGTGTGTGGCGATCCCTTTCTCTGTGGGATATTATTATTGTGCTGTCCCTCTGATATACATGATGGCAATCTACTTAGTGAACTAGGGCAACATGCCTCCCCTTAACACCGAAACCCTTGCAATGTCTCCTTGCAAACCATGTTCAGGGCCGCGAATAACCCTTGTAGTTGTGGTGCGGCTTAAATCATTAGGGAAAAAAACCAATGATACTGCAATACAAACATTTCAAAATTACCAAAAAATATGCTGATTTATAATAATAATTATGAGACCACATTTTTAGGGAGGATAAAAATCGTTCGTGAAAGGTGGCGTCATTGGACGGATCTGGAGAAAGCGGCGAAGAGATCCAGGACACATGGACATGGAACCAGACAGACTCCATCTGGATTCAGTAGATGACATTATTACGATGATCATTCCTCAGAAATTATGTTAAGCTTGCGCCGTAGCTGACAATGTCTTCCGGCATATTTGTGGAGCGAATCTTTATCATGGTTGGAAAATAGCTGTGATTTCGTTTTGTGAAGAAAATGCACAAATATTCTAAATTGCTGCCGATTTGCCATCCCTTTCCTTTTGTAATGGGAAACGGCTAATAGCTGATCGATAATAACTCTGGTTTCGTGACCGAATCATGCGGATGAGATTTAATCAGTTTATTCCGATGCTGAAGTTAATATAGCTATTACGTTTGATGTAAATCTTGTAACCATTCGAAAGGTGCGCCCTAAAATGTTACACGAACTGGCTTATGGCATTTCTCTACTTACATCTTTATTCTCAGGGAATTACCTATGAAATAACAATATTAAATACAAATACAAAAATTTATTGTGCAAAATTATCTCGTTTTAGAACATGTAAGAAGGCTGTTCAGTGTCCTCATTTCATATGGTACTAATACGGAATGTACTAAATTGGTGCAGAACATTGTTGCAATCATTTCGAACCTTGGTAACTGAAGACAAGGTAAATTGCAGCGATAAATAATGTTGAGAAATAAAACCGCAAATTATTACACAAAGGTTCAATATTTCTTTGTTAGATAGCCCTTGTACGCAGATCATTGGTCTACAATTAACAATACGTTTGACTTTTCGGAGACTAAGACCATTCAAACTCTCAAAAGAACAATGATTCCACGACTTAGGGGCAATTTATGGGATGAAATTAAGCAGGTAGATACCAATGCTTCACTGACTGGTTCATCGGAAAGCAAAATAGGTAATAAACTTGATTTTGCTAAGTTATAATAAATTCCATTGTTATGATTCCAATAATGACTTTAAATCAGCTGATATTTACAAGGCAATTTTTATGTCTTCCAATCCCACTATCTGGCGACCATTAATGACATTTAGAACTTGATTGGCTAATGAATCGATTCCCAAGCAGCGCATGGTCTCGGGCTTAAAAATCCGAAGGTGTTTTTTTTTCTATGTTCTCACCGTTCAACGTTGCGAATGGTTTTAATCGATTCTTTGGGAATATAATAATTATTGACCAGAAAAACGAGGAATTTAATTAATGATAAATACACATTATTCACCCCTTTAAACGTAACAAGAGCTGAAATCTAAGTATAACAATTATAGATAAGTATCACAAGTATAAATCGACATCGATCGAGGCACCTCGAATTGAAATTAATGAGATAAAATAAGACACATAACTCTAAGGGTCACTGATCATCTGTAGGTGACAAAAGTTACGATAACCTCGATAATAAAAATGGAAAAGTGATATAACAGTAATACATTATAAAACAGACAGACGGACAGACAGGCCTTCCTTATTAAAATTTCTAGATAAACTCAATTTTGTGCAGTGAGAATTCCATTGATCATATATTATATACGCAATGCTCTGCGCAGAAGTGCTATCTAGCACAGCAATAATAAAATCTTTATGTGAAG
This sequence comes from Adelphocoris suturalis, assembly GCA_030762985.1. Taxonomy (NCBI): domain Eukaryota; kingdom Metazoa; phylum Arthropoda; class Insecta; order Hemiptera; family Miridae; genus Adelphocoris; species Adelphocoris suturalis. Next base: position 11,771,954 of record CM061040.1, read on the forward strand.
TTTCCTCCGAAATTAGCATTCCTTGTGGCCAGAAGCAGGGGTCTGTGCTGAGTCCATGCCTTTTTGTGCTGCTCATCAATGATTTGGCCTATCAGTTTGACGACGGTTATGTATACCTGTTTGCTGATGACATTTCCACTGTAATATCTGGATCTTCCTTCGATACTCTTCATAGTGATATCACTGTCGCCGACGAAGTTGTTAAGCAGTGGTGCTTAGCTAACTCTATGATACTAAATGAAGACATGACCCAATCATTAGATCTCCGACTGAATGGAAGAACTGAACAGCACGTTACCTTTTTGGGAGTTATAATTGACTTCATTCTACTTATAATTCCGTTCATTTTGCCTGTATCGTCAGTAGAGCTACATATTGTATTTTGCTCTGGGGAAACAGCTGTCATGCTGCCGAGGTTTTTAAGCTTCAAAAAAGAGCAGTTTGAATTTTGAGGGGGCTGAATTGGAGTCAGAGCTGCCGTAGTCACTTTAGAGACCTCGGAATTCTGACAATTCCAAGCTACTATGTTCTGAATCCCCTTCTGTTTGTTCTGGAGCGTACCAACTCAATCACAAGAGGCATCGATGTTCATCAGTATCCCACCAGAGGCAATAATAATTTACGCCCACCTGCTGCTCGCCTTACGACAATGTTGACAAGTCATCCGGTACAGATGGGGACTCGTTTTTTCAATTGCCTACCGGTTCAAATTCAAACACTTCCAATTAAAAAGTTCAGAAGTACTTTGAAGCGAGCCCTGATTGAGATTGAACTTTATGAAGTCTCAAGTTTTTTTAAAGGGAGTTGGAGGAAAAATGTACCTACTTGACTGAATTACTACATAAGTTTTACTAAAGATTCTCTAACTACTTTAATATGGATATGTTTTTGGGCTGGGGGTCATTCAAAAATGTGCGTAACGACACCAACATTTGTGACGACCTGGCACTTTAGATTACCTACTATCAACTCGAATGCAAACTGAAGGTTTCTCCACAAAAAATGCAACGCTCCGGCACTTTAGATTATTATTATCTCGAAAAGTGAAGGCTAGGTAGAATTTCTATTGATTTTTCACGTACAACCAATGAGTTACTAGGGAAGAGTAACTCCCATAGTTTTCATAGTAGGAAAATCGTTCGCCAATTTTTGGAATGCTCTCATTTTATCACAACATCTCATGACCTCTAAGCCATTGTAGTGTCAAGGAATGCTGATTTATTACTCTAAGTTATAAACTAATATTGTTTTGTAACCATGATGGAATAATCTTGTGAAAAGATGTCACTACATGGTTGGTATACAATTGAGTAGTAGGTACCCACTGGTAAGCAGGAGGTACTAGACATATCCATGATCTTTTGTTTTTCCCATCAAGGGAGAAATTAATTTTAATTCGATTTTTGAATTCTACGCATGTAAAACAAAAAATTTTCAGGGGTGTTACAATTTTTATTCTATTTTTATTCGTGTCAAGACCTAATTATCAGTATTTGTATTGTTGTATTTATGTATTTTGTATACCTGACGTTTGTATTGCCTCATTTAGGCCTTTACAAAGAAAATATACATCCATCCAAATATTAATTGCTATGCAATTCTTAGGCCGACCCCCAATAATTTTTTTGTAACGTCCCAAACGAAATTAAAGATGATTTTCACGTACAACCGAGTAGTTGAGTAGTTGCTATAGATTGTGTCACAATTTCAGTGTTTTTCACGTACAACCCAGCCGTTGTTAGGGGAATGAAACTTCCGCAGTTTTCATCGCACAAAAATCGTTCGCCACTCGTTGGAAAGCGCTTGATTTATGTGATAAATGTTCACATTTCAAGCTACCAATTTCCGTCTCCTTACGTACCTGGCTACATTCCAAAACTAAGTTGATTCAGGCTAAGAATTGCATAGCAAATTATCCTCGTTTTCTACGCAGTAGAAAAGAGAAAAGATCCGGCGAAGCGCGAAGTATAGATTAGGGGGGTCCAGGGGGGCGAAGCCCCCTGGCGAGGCGCTAAGCGCCGAGTATATATGGATTTATATTGGAGCTCTACAAGAGCAGTATACAGGGTGATTCCCTCGCAGATGCAAAAAAAAATTTGGGTGAAACTACATCAAAAATGGAGTAAAATGCCGCCAACTGCATATTTTTATCTCAATCCGTTCTCGAGATATGATTTTTTAAAGGTTTTTTCAGGAAAACCGTAATTTTTTCCTTTTAAACTCAAATTTCTCCACTTTACTTCATTCAATTTTAACTTTTGACCACATTTTCGGAATCAGCATTAAATTTACTATAAGAATAGTGTACTTGGGTTCTTAAAAAGTACCATCCAAAGGCCCTCACATCAGCTCAAACATTGACGATTTTGAAAAAATAATATTTCTGAAAATCTTTAAACCTTTACTACTCTTCCAAAACGAATCCTGGAAATTGGCAAATCTCATGAAAACTGCTTCGTCTAATACTCTTTCCAACGGTATAATCAAGTTTACTTTTATTTTGTTATTTAGTGGAGAAAATTATGTTTTAATGTTAAAAAATGTGGGTTTTTCAATGAAATTGTTGGTTTTCTCGAAAGATGACCCTCCATGAACCTACGAGTATGGGGTCGGTGTCTATGTATTTTTCACGCTGTATCGAATGGTAACATTTGTAGATCTCTCCAACTCCATTATAACCGAGTTTTACACTTAAAATCGCAAATGTTTTGTTTGTTAGTTACGATTAAATGTATGTGTGTTATGGGGTAAAACTAGTTAATTAAAGTGTAAAACTCGATTATAACGTAGTTGAGAGATCTGCAAGAGTTTCCATTCGATCCAGCAAGAAAAAATACATAGAAACCGACCCCATACTCGTTGGTTCATGGAGGGTCATCTTTCGAGAAAACCATTATACCGTTGGAAAGAGTACTAGACGAAGCAGTTTTTATTAGATTTGCCAGTTTCCAAGATTCTTTTTAAAAGAGTAGTAAAGTTTTGAAGATTTTCAGAAATGTTATTTTTTCAAAATCGTCAATGTTTGAGCTGATGTGAGAGTCTTCGGATGGTACTTTTTAAGAACCCAAGTACACTATTCTTATAGGAAATTTAATGCTGATACCGAAAATGAGGTTGAAAGTTAAAATTAAATGAGGCAAAGTGGAAAAATCCGAGTTTAAAATTAAAAAACACAGTATTCCTGAAAAAACCTTTAAAAAATCATATCTCGAGTACGGATTGAGATAAAAATATGCGGTTGGCGGCATTTTACTCCATTTTTGATGTAGTTTCACCCAAAATTATTTTTGCATCTGCGAGGGAATCACCCTATATATGTATGTTCACACAATTTTTAGAAAAACAAGAACGCACGGCCAGAAACTAATGTTTATAGTTTATACTTCGGCTTAAAATTCATTTTTCAAAACTACAAGGAAGGATGAATTTTGGGAATTTTGATGTTGGTACGGAGATATTGCCAAAATATTATTTACCAGGTTAACCCCTAATATTCAGGCCTGGATGATCATTATGCTCCCATTACATTACTACGCGCTCCTTTTGAATGAGGCTGCATTATTCCATTTGCATTTGGTTTCATCTTTTTTAGAATTTGGATGCCAAAAAAATCGTTAAATGTTGGTAATGTTTGGGTCAAAACATTCCTTAATTTGATGGTCAACAACCACAGGGCAACCGTTGTTAGGAGAGATGACGAGCCGCCAGTGAGACGCCATGCCACGACGCATAAAGAAACATTAAACGATTGTTTTGGCATCAAAATTCTAAAAAATATAAAATAATAATATTAATAATAATAAAATGATGGTATTCCGTTTGGTGGGAGGGTAGCATGGCCCCCTTTTGAATCGTACCACTTGCAGTGTCCCTTTGGACACCTTGTTCAATGCCGCTAATGACCCTTATGGTTGAAGTGCGGCTTAATCTCCTAAATAAAATAATAATAATAAAAATAAAATAAAATGAAATAGAATAACATTGTTGATTAGCGTTGCACCACAGATGAAAATGAGAAAACACGTGTTATTATGTTTTTCTCAGACCCTTAAATAATGAAATAAGAAGACTAAACCATTCAGTAAGATGGACCCCCTATGAAGCACCAGTTATATTATGGGATTCATTAGCAAATCTCAGTAGGGTCATGTAATTGGACTTCCCACTGGATTCCATGACTTTCAGGTTTATATTTATCATGAAAACATTCCAAGTCTGCTGCGTGACTGTATAATGTAATTTCCTTCTTTAACACACGCAGGTATTGTAGGAGTGAATCCCTGCGGTATAATGACAACGTAGGAAACAACTCTTTCAGCTCCCACTCACATTTTGTTATTCATTCGTGTCTTATTTTACCAAGGATGATTTTAAATAGAGCCTGACTTGACTGCAGGAGAATACCGGCAACACAACAAGCAGTACACGTGTTAACCGCGGGTGACTTTACAATAAATCTATCCGTCGCCAATCTAAGATGGAGAAATATGAAGCGCCGCCTTTGTAAGACACGTGTTCTATCATCAGCTGCTTGACTCAAGAACGATATCCCCTCTCCCTCTCCACCCATTTCACTTTCAATTTTGAACCTATGATGAATAGCGGCCTCTATGATGATGCCTTAGTGTCAATGCTGAAAATGGAGCAAAATTCAGAAGGTGGTAATATTTTCGTTTAAATTCAGATTTTCTTCGCGTAACAAATTACGATGAAATTGCTATTTCGTTCATATTTTACTTGACGTTTATTTCAGACGCATCATCATCCAGAATGAAAAAGGAAGAAGATGGAGAACAAAAAACATTTATTCGATAATACATTCTGAAAACTTTACATTTCCTATGCACAGGAAAAAAAAAAATAAGTACAGCATTGGGCTCATTCTAGTCCGCCTGTAGGAGAGCAGCTCTAGATTACCAATATGCCCTAAAGCAATGTGTATTTTTCTTGAATCAGGTATTAAAATCATTTAATATATTATTTCATTTAATTTTCAAATACATGTGCAACTATTTCACGATAATTTCCAACCATTCTGCTTTGAAGGTTAAATGTTTTATACTCCCTATTGAATACTCTTTACAAGATAAATATATATTTTACGAATAGATAAGTAAATACAATTCACATCCCTTTACATAGAGCAGTTTAAGCAAAAATATTTTAATAATTTATTCTCACATTTAAATGGTTTAATCTTAATTGCTTTTATAGCTATTGTGAGAATCAGCCCATGAATGTATTGACCTGCATCGCCCGATTGAACTCGCTCACCAGATCTTTTCGGTATTGCCATTCCACAAGACTAAACATCGCCAAACCAAGCTAGGGATTCGGGTCGTTCAGCAAGCCGATGGTCCTCTCCGTCCCCATCAAATTCCGCCCTAAGAACGAGCCCGAACTCCACCAGAAGCAGTCAACTGACTGCAGCAAATTCTCGGCCATGTTACACATTGAGCAGAGTGCATAGGATAACCATCATTGTATTGAGCAGATAGAAAAGTTCACAAAGTATACACATCTCCATCATACAAAATCTTTGACTGCTAAATCCGCGGTTAATGCGTTGACAGAATTCATACAGTTTTTTGGACCATCTGCGCGCCTAGTGTATGACCAAGGAACAGCTTTTACAGCCAAATTATTTAGTGATTTTTGTCATCAAAATTCGATAATAATGCGACGGGAGTAAGTCGCGGAAATACACACGTGGAACGTTTCATGAGATCATTGATAAATTTAATGGCAGTAGCCCAGTCAATTAAGCCCCAATCATTGAGAACATCAGCACCTCACTTGCAATTAATTCTCAATTCAACTACAAACCGAATTACCTCTTTTACAACCTCTTGAACTTTTAACAGGGTACCAGCCACATATTCCAGGAATGATTAAAATATCTAATAATTTAATGCCTCTTATGCCTTCCAATTTAAGTGAAATAAGGGACAAAGCTAAGCAAAACATATACGCGCCAGTTGGTATGACCATGCAAGGCTTCAAGGAAGAAAAGCTAATGTGACATTTCACCAGGTAGGTTATCTTGTGGTTCGACGAGTCGAGCCCAGGGTTAATAACAAAACGTCCCCTAAGAACGAAGTAACTTATAAAATCATTCAGATATATTCATAGATATCTTTTGGAAAATTTAATCTCTAAGAGACAGGTCAAATACCCTCATGATCGTGTTTGTAAAATATCAATGGATTCGTCCCTAATGCCGCAACTCTTTAATGATAGTGACGACGACTTCAGAAGACGATAATTAAACGAAAAAACATTAACTGATTCACAGAAAACACGTCAAAACGTTCAAAATCAAACAAGCCAATATGACCAGTTTCATTAAGAATTTATTTTTCTAAAAATAAAACTGTTAATTGAAAACAAATAAATAATTAAGGTAAAATTTAACATTGAAAACTAAATCAATTCTACAAATAGTTCAACTATTTTAAATTTCTTTCAGTTTTCTTGAACGGATATCAGACATTAGACACATGATTGTGACGGAGCGCTACGTCATGGTCTCTTGATTTTGTACGGTAATCAAGTATAAATTCGATGATGACTTTTTTTTCAATCCCTAGTCTCGCGGGGACCGCTCGATGTTTGGTTGGCCGTATCGGAATCTATAACCGATATTGAGCATATTTTAAAGAGATTTTCTTCCTATGAAATGTTATTCTGTTAATTGGAGATACCTAATATCTGACAATGAGTGTCCCTACGCATTTTGGTTCATTAGTTTATCCCTGGCTCACATGGCGCGCTACAAGCACAGCAACGTCTGCAGGAAGGAAAAGGAGGAGACTGCCCTTCGTCTCCGAATCAAAGTTGGTTTAGCTTTACAGGCGGAGCAGTATAAAAAGGTCCCTTGTGGAGATAGTATTAAAAGTGACATATTTGAGATTGTCGTTTCATATTTTTCCCTTAATTACTCACACCTGTATTAAGGATTATATATATATGTGTGTGTATATAATATTTTTTACAGCTTTCTGTGCATACCTATTAAGTATCTGGGAGAACATCCAAATTCTTAAACATCTTTTTTTTGGTACTCATATTTATGTAACTTAATAGTTAACCGAGTCAGTATAAACCAGCACAAAAGGTAAATATTGATGCCTCGATTCATTGATAATTTTTCAGAGAATTTGCGTACGTGGGAGAGCCAGGTTGTTCTATCCACGATATCTATATCAAATAGGTGCCCGACGTATTGATAAACGGATGACATGTACGTTTTGAATTTCAGGAACATGTGACCCGTTGAAATGAAACAGTGCGGAAGATGAGTTGACGTGTGTCTCGTATGTGCGGGCGGTTTTGTTGGGGCGAGGGGCCCGCACCGAGTGGCGAAACATTCCTATTAACTTGGAAATTGCGACCCCTGACTATGCGAGACTAATTTGCAAAGCGTCCATCTACAAAGGACAGAAAGAACATTTCTGTGTAAAGGCGAACCTGTAGGTGCTATTTCCTTTAGGTTTAATTACTACTCGAAGCTCTTCACAATTCTGATATGGATCTTGGAAAGGACCCCATTGGTCACTCCAATGTAAATTTGCTAAATACGGGAAATTACTGAACTAAGTTTAAGAACTAGATTAAGACTGATTTGGATATACCCTTAACAAAATGAATCGACTTCTACTTCAAATTAATGGAAATGAACAAAAAGTTATTCTAAAAATTTTAGAATAAAAATTTTTCGAAATTTTCTTAATTGAAATCCGTTTTGAGGCATTCAAAAACGAATCGAGTTCAACACTTTTTACTTTTATATATATATATATATATATATATATATATATATATATAGGTATTCGTGGCGGTAGGTCTCAAAGGTGTTCTGATATGAGGGTCTAAGTTAGGTCGCTTCGTCTTTTATACAATTTATACTCTCTTAACGACTAGTTTCTTCTATACAAAGGCATCTTCAGGTGCTACAAAGGTTAAAGAGTATGTTTTTTATGGAGAGATCTTCATAATATACTAATTTATCATAGAAGAGTACTTACAATAAATTAGGGTAGATTCATACAGTAAACAATTATAGATTAAGAACATATTAAACTCTAGAACAGTAATAGCTAATTCCAATAAAAATACTTGTATAACATATATTTATAGATAACTTATATAACCGTATATACTATATTCCTTTCAAGTGGGCGGGGCTATTCCCTATCTACCATCAGAAAAAAATAATAACTCAACACACCACAGTTCCTTGGATAGAACACCATATTCCATAGGGCAGAAGATCCACCTTGCACATGGCCCTCAGTGCAAACTGCCGCAAATATTATCAGTTTAGTGAAATGCATTCCTCTCATAAAATTAACTCTATTTATTCTATTTCAAGCTATGATTTCCACAAAAATTACTTAAAACGTTTTAAAAAATACCTATACATTATAGGGAAATCATGTGCTACGCAGGATTTTATGAATCTCCCCATTGATGGTAAGGTTCTCTACCTCTGTCACATTCACTTATCTCACTAAATCCCAACACATAACTTCTACTTAAACTTAATATTCCCAATTCCAGACTTCTCTAAGGCCCCATATAGAAGTAGTCTAGCATACTAAATTAAATCTTATGCAAAATTTGACGAAATATCTACAACGTTGAATGGACCATGACTCTACCCTAATTGTAAGTAGGTACTCTTCTCCCATCTAGTTATAATAAATCAGTATAATATGAAGATCCCTCTGTAAATCTAATATAAAAAACATACGCTTCAACCTTTGTAGCACCTGAAGAAGCTTTAGTATAGGCGAAACTAGTAGTGAAGAGAGTATAAAATACGTATAAAGGAAGAAGCCGCCTAACATCAACCCTCATATCAGTACTCCTTTGATATATATATATATATATATATATATATATATATATATATATATATATATATATATATATATATATATATATTCATTTATTTATTTATTTATTTATATATGTGTTCTTCCAGACGATAACTCTCCTTAGGATTGAGATAGAAATTCCGTTCTTACGCCAAAAAAATCAATCTTTCCAAATTAAAGGAAGAGTTTGTTGGCCAGCAAGTTCTGAGCATATTAAATTGGTAAAATTTCAAAAATTGTCCTTTGAAAATCACTATAAATTGCTAAAAATAGTTGAATTTATATTTTTTTGCAGACTTTTTGTCAAAAGTCGTTTATCAACAATGAACTAGAACATAAGAAAATGTATGCACAAATTCATGCTGGAAAATGTATTTAATTCTAAGGATATTGGCAGAAGAATAGGTAAAAACTACAGAAAAATATAAAAATTAAACATTTTTTTCAGGCTGCAAATATTATTTAGAATGAGTTTTTTTTGCAATGCAATGGTGGTTACCATTTCTTTTCATTCAAAGTCCCCAATTTTCAAAACAACGCAACATCGTATCATGCTGCAAGACTGAAACTTTTCGGTCGGGGAGTAAGGGTGTCCTGGGAGATAACTATGATGGAACGTGCCCGGAGCTTGTAGGGACGTATTTATTGGGCACCAAATATGGAGGTGGAGCGATGCAATTAGACCGTTTTGGATCAACATCTACCGATTTTGGTGATTAGATAGGTGTCGCTGCTGAGGGTTGCTATCTTGGTGCTCAGGTATTGCCCTGTCGACTCGCCGGGGGGATTTCCATTATCAAGGACAAAAGTTCCAATTCTATATTCTACGTATGTATATTCCAGGGCAAGGTTACCGCTCTTAAAAGTCCCCAAAGAGAGCATATTTTTATGTTATATTTCTTGTATTGCTTCCGAGTATACCTAAAGGTAGTGGAAGCATCGTTTTCACATTCGGTAGAAAAAAAATTGTTGGTCTCCAAAATCAAATTTCCACTCACATTTTACGTTTTAGACCATTCTGAACAACTTTTTTTCCGTGTCTGTCGGTCTGTATGAGTGTGTCTGTAGTGTTTCCTTAAACCCTTGTACTACGCCTATTTTCCACAGTTTTCATCCGATTGGGATGAAATTTTCAGGGGATTTGCGGGCTAGAGGGTAGACGGTTCCCTATCAGTTTCATTGTTCTTGACTGAATACCTCACTCTGCGCATGCGCAAACGTAAATTCTACCAAGCATTATTTTCTCACGCCCTAGTCATCCGATCTCGCTCAACCTTAGATGATAGTTGTAGGGTGACAATTTGATCATCTTGTATCAATTTCAACATTATTGTATCATTATTAGCTACTGCGCATGCGCCAATATGAAATCCTTGCAAGTTTCCACACTTTTCATCCGATCTGGATGAAATTTCTGGAAATGTGCGGGCTAGGGGGTAGACGGTCCCCTGTCAATTTCATTTTTGCCAATTAATAGTTAAATCTGCGCATGCGCAAACGTAAATTCCATTGTACTTTATTTATCCACGCCCTAGTAATCCAATCTCGCTCAAATTTGGATGATAGTTGGGGGATGAAGATTTGATCATCCCATATCAATTTCAATACGAGTAAATTATTAATAGCTACTGCGCATGCGCCTAAGTGAAATCTTTGTTACGACTTTAATTTCCACTGTTTTCATCCGATTTCGATAGAACTGTCGGACGATGCGCGGGTTAGGTTGTAGGTAGTCCCCTATCAGTTTCATTGTTGCCAAATCAACACTACATTCTGCGCATGCGCAAACGTGAATTCCATTATTTTCATTTTTTCACACTCTAGTCGTTCGATTTCATTTAAATTTGGATGATAGTTGGAAGAAGATAACATGATTACCTCATATAAATTTATCAGGGCTCTAGGTACCCCCCCCCCCCCCCAGAGGTGCAATGGGGGCCTAAATCCTCGATAAAAAGGTAGAGGAGGTTGACAGTATCCCGTCAGAGAGATACCACTCCTACTAATAGCATTAATGAGCTATGTTCAGAGTAGATTGGTTTCCAGGGACCTGGATCACCCATCCAACGCCAAACTCAGCTTCTCAAAAACACGAGGAAGGCGTGCGACGCCCGTTGTTCACCAACGGGGCGACGACAGCGCATTCTCTGAGATCCCGACGGGAACTCTATGACGGGAACTCTGTCACATATTTCAACACTATTTTATCACTAATAGCTACTGCGCATGCGCCAAAGTGAAATACTTGTAATCACCTTAGTTTCCACAGTTTTCATCCGATTTTGATGAAATTGTCAGTGAATGCGCGGTTTAGGTTGTAGATCCCGTACCTATTTCATTGTTTTCAACTCATCAGTTCATTCTGCGCTTGCACAAACGTAAATTACATTGAGTATCGTTTACTCGTTTCTTAATTGACCAATTATGGCGTTTCACGCAACTTCTTGATTTACTCTTTTCCGCTATGGAATTTTTCCATATCATTTAAATCTTTTTAATGATCTATACATTCATGATAGGTAAACGAGGAAGCTATGTGCCACTCAACTTGGCAGACGTTTCTTATTTCTCTTATTATATGTATTCCCTTATTTTGTATAGATCTCCAAAGTTGAGCAAAACCCTTCTTGATTGTTCTAATCGTTGATTAGGGGTTATGAGCCCAATGCATGTTTCAGATGAAAATGCCTGAATAAGATTCATTAACGATCCATCCTATTTTATTTCCACATTGTGTTTCTAATCCCAATGCAGTTATTTATGAAATAGCACATGTTCGCCGCCGGTAAAAATATCTCAGTAGTACCTTTACGAAGGAAGCTAATAAGCTTTATGGTTTTCCAGATGACTTTTCCTGGATTGGAACCTATACTGTACTGTCCTTCCACATTGAACACACTTTTTCTTCAAACAAGTGTGATTTTAAGGGTGAAGTGCGACAGTACCGTTATTGAGAGAACGACCTTTCGCTCAGCGTTGGGTTGAACGTAGCTTCTTCCCGTGTTTTAGAGCTACCGCGATTGGGGATGAACCTTCGCCCGTTTGGTTGGGAAGGATGTTCCCCAAATGCAGCAAATTTACGCCCTTGAAGCTGTCTCATCCCTCCTCTGTTGATTTATCGCTCGGACTTCGGCACTGGATGCCACAACCGTAAGTTCATCCGTGAGAAAATGCTGTGGCGACACCGGAGTAGGACAAACAAATGAACATATTAGACATATTACTAATAATTCAAGTGTTATGCTGAGTTAGGCAGTTTATATTTCTTTGTGATTTTGTATGGAAATAAATAGATACCTTCACAAAAATATTCTGACGAAAATGTTGAATATAAAACTGGATTGGATAACTGGAAAGTCTTGTTCGAAATTGGAAAACCGCAATTCAATTTCCTCCAACCTATTCAATCATTCATTGGTTCTCGGTGCGATACTCAATTCCCTCAAGATGTTCTCTAAAAATTGAATAATCTCCGCATATTAGGTACCTACCTGTAGTCTTAATAATATTCTAACTGATTCCAAGATCAGCTCGCGTATTGGATTCGTACGACGGCAACTTGTTGATTCATGAAAAGCATAAATCCAGTCGATCGGTATGGAAAACACGCACATCGCTCTTTCCTTGTTGACATTTCAAAGTCGATTATATCCCCTAACCTTCAACGCCATTGCCTCCTAGATATCTTCTCGGTGCGAAGTGGAAATTGCCCGATTGAGTTTATTGCTTCAGCTTCCACACTTGATGTAATTTTCCGCCACGATTGATCCACGCCTTACCAACATTTTACGAAGTTTTTTTTTTTATACATGCCCCACTTTGATATTATTTTTTACCTCGATATTTTTATGGCTTTTCGAAAGTGAAAAATGACTGGTTTTCGTGTGTTCCTATATTATCACTATAAACACAGCAACAATAAGGGTACATTCAGTTGCAGTTGCCACACAAATTCAAAGCCATTGGAAAGAAATGCATTCATACTTGCTGATTTACGATTCCGAACATGTACCTACTCATTCTCATTTGCTACCTGGTTTTTTTCTCTTGAAACTCCTAACCCACATCAAGTGTTTCTCAGAAAATTTTATGTTCGATTTTACTAGTTTGTCAGGAAAAACTTGGGTTTGTTATATTGAACAGCATTTTGCTTGAGTTTATTCCGCGGCCATCTATGTCAGGTTACCCTTGCTGCTAAAATTTACAAGACATGCGCACAAACATTTTTGGTTTCATTTGGTATGTCTAACTATCAAAATTGGAAATCATTATCTGAATCAAAAGTTCCATTACAATCAATATACAGCAATCTATTGTCATTTATTTTCCTATATTTTGTATGTAAGATTTAAGCACAAAATACGAACAACTGGGAATTACACACCGCTTCAACAATTTAGCATATATCTTCAATGCTCCTGTAGCTTGAAGTGTTTTTGATCCAACGCTTTTGGTTTGTTATTTTCAACAATGAATCTATGTAATTGAACAATTAAAAAGTTAATTTCAACCTCAAAAATTGTTGGTTTACGTTTCAAGATCTTAGAATACAAAAATCCGTCCGTCCGCCATTCAAAGCTTTACTCTGAAACTGCTAAACCATCCTTTACGAAACTTGAGTTAAAAATCACATTCGGGGTCTATTTGATCCTACAAACTCAGCATCAATTTTTATCAACCCGACTGGGCACATTGGAACAAGCACGCTTAAACAATTCGAAACTCGAGATCTCGAAAAATGTCATGGTAACAGTAATGAATTTTTTGCTTGTTAATGATAAATATAGTCCCAAAGAATCGAATAAATCCATCCGCAACGCTGTACGTTAATCCGTTCGCTCTCCCTATGGGCTAAAACTTCGAAAAGAAAAAAATAAAAGAAAAAACCTTCAGACTTCTAGGAAGCGAAAAAATCCGCTACTAGCAAATTTATCGATTAGCCAATCAATATTCAAATTCCATTAATAAATTATCGCTGTTGAGAGGGACCGGAAGACATAAAAATTGCATTGTGAATATCTGCTGATATGTTTCCAAAGGAATTTTCAGCTGATACGCCCAGCTCCAATGGAATTTATTCTAACTTTGTGAAATCAAGTTTAATAAGTATAGTCCGTGCGGACGTACTAGTGAAGCATTGGTAAATGCCTATTTCATCTCATTAATTGCTCCCGAGTCAACCTATAGGGAGCAGAAGCAATGTTTTCACTTTTCTGAGATGAACAAATTTTAATCTACAAGAAACAACCGGTTATTTTTTTACGGTGGTAAAATTTCCAGTCGCATTTTTCAAGTTTAAGATCATTCTGAACAACTTTCGCTCCGTGTCGTTTTAGTGAATTTTCAAAGAAAAAACGAGCTCTTTAGATGGATTTGAAATTTTAAGAATGGGAAGGAAGGGTCAGGAACCCCCTACGAATCCGTTTCATCATCAAAGAACAAAATCCTAGATTTTAATGAATTTTGTATGTAGATTTATAATGTATAAAATGTAATTTCATATAACGATCTATAGTACTTCAAATCACCCTTTAGCCCATAAGCAAGCAGCTTTCCATAGTATAATCAACCGAGCACTATCTATTCCAATGGTGAACGAAATTTATCAAAAGAAAAATCCATTATCAAGAGCATAGCGGCTAGTAATGGGTACGGGGGGGATCTCGTTGATACCATATGGGGTAAGGTTCTTAAGAAAAATAGTAGAGATAAAGTTTCCAATATGGTCTGGGAAGATGAAACTGTAGAAGAAAAACAAATGGATAAGTATATAGGTACCTCATTATGGGGAAAAATCCTGATAAAATCGGCACAATTCTATCATCGAGGGGTCTTAGAGCATTATTAGGTTCCGTCAAAGACAAAATCAATGTTCAGGATAAAAGTGGGGCTTATAAACTAAAATGTTCTTGTGGCTACGAATATTTCTGTCAAACTGGTGGTAAATTCAGGCGAAGAATGGGAGAGCATCAGTAAGATTTCTGCTAAAATAAGGGTAGGTCTACACTTGCAAAACATCCTAAGGAATCCAATCATAATTACAAGTTTGATTGGACAGAGATACAGTTTGTAGAATTTCTTCATTTTTGTCCAAAGGGAGGTATCTTGTATGTACTTCAAAAATTCGAAATTATCAAAAGTGACAGATCTGGTAAATGTTTAAATGAGGATATTCCTCAATATATTTCACCTCTGATAAGTCCATTTCTATAAAGCTTGGAATTATCCCTTCACACTGTTGAAACCAGTCATTCTTTCCCTCCTTTCACTTCATATGATTAGCTATGATCCCCCTTCATTTTGTATGCACTTAATTGGTTGTAACTCCTGCTCCTTTCCTTTCTCTCGACGCAATTTAGGGGATTCAATCTCCCTTCACCTGTGACTACATAAGCTGTACCCTTTCTAATTTGCGTTCAGTTATTGTTTGTTAGGGATGATGACCTAACTGTGGAAATCGACTTAAAATTGTAACTTTTTATTTTTCGTGGAAATAGACAACGATTTTCAAAAACTTTCGTTTTGAAATGTGTTTCCACAACTTCGACGCGAGTGATTTAGTTCTGGTATTGTAGGCTTGAGTTGTGGGTTTTGAACAGTCACTGTATTTACTGTTACAAAGATTTACTGAAAGATTTACTGTTACAAAGGTACCCCCCCCCCCCCCAGTAACAGCTGTATTCTCAAAAGATGCCAAAAAATGTAAATAAGGAACCTATGGTGTTTATCTCGATTACCAAGAGGCTTAGTAATGTATTCGAGATGATTTGAAAAATAAACACTACGAATTCCTGAAATTGGATTATATTGCAATTGTTATTTGAAAAAAATCCGCCATGATTACAACAATTTTTTTTAACACAAATGATTTTCACTTTTTAGAAACATTTTACTCTAATAATATGTGAAAAAATACGCGAGACGTTGGCTCAGGAATATGTGGCACAACTAAACTTTATTTCCTGACACATTTCATATAAAATATTGGAGATAAACCTTTCGGATCCCAATTCATTTATCCGATCTTTCTCAGTTAGTGGTAGACCTTGGTTAGGAAAAAATAACTCGAATTAACATGAGTGTGGTTGGAGGTACAGGAGACTCGTGAGAGGAGAATAAAAATCCCTACACACCTACGTATTTAAGCTATCTGTTACGTTTTCAATGGAACGGTCACTCAATAAAAAAAGTGTATTCTTTGTTATCCTTCGAATGACTTGTGAATCATAGGTGGATACCTAGGTTTTATATATCTCCAAAAATTTATTTTCTGTAGTTGCTGAATTTATTGTAGTTTTACATAGATAATGATAAAAATATTTTTTTCTGTATACTGGAGGTCTGCATAGGAGGCTATCTAATTTAAAAAAAATAATGAACCTTTACTGTATTCAGAAATCCGGGGCGCGTAGTAGTAATACAGGCTCGTTAATTCGAAGCTCTTGGCTATTAGAAATCTAATTTATCTCCAGCCAAAGCCATTGCTACGTAAGGGATCGGATCCAATCCCTAAATTCTGGTCGTCGTAAAGTTATTGTTGGAATTTATACATATTGAGCTTTATTTTTAAACCGTTGAAACTTTCAAAATTACTTTAAAATTGTTAGAGTTCAAGTTTAAATTGAGTGATTTGTGTAGGTAGTTCAAGAGGGTTAAACGGTGGAGAGAGTGTTTTAACCTGTTCTAAAATCTTGTTTAGAAATATACTTAGCAGATATTTCTGAATATGTGACTAGCCTGCACATAATTGATTCGAGAGTTTAGCAAATATATGAGGAAACCCTGTCTACCGGTGAAATGAGAGATATATGTTAAGCGATTAGAGTAATCCTACCGCAGGTGTTCTTCATTTAATGGACATAGTGTGAAGATTTTATTATCCCGAGCCATGAAACGTAGTGATGAGTGTAGCAGAGGGAATATTATTTTAATACCTATAGTAAATCTAGCAGTGGTTGTCAAGTCCAGATCCCAGATCACCACTATTGACATCTTGTTAGAACCGCGTGGTAACTGTTTCTACCTGATTGGGATTCGAAATCTAATTTCATTATTTAGTAGCTGCTGTATACCCGTGTTTCACTTCGAACGATTAATGAGAATTGGGTGAAACCTAAATGTTTGGTCGTGGGACCTGGGCCACTCTCTAGAGAGGTGCACTATAACTACATTACATTAGAGACTAATCAGAACTTTATCGAGTTAGCAATATTAGTACAAATGAAGCATCACACAAATATCTGCAGGGCATGTGCAAATGTAGTCATGGATATTGTCGCGTCCGACCTAAGTAACCTATATTTTTGCTTAATAAACAGAGGTCAAACCAAAAGGAAAGTAGATCTACACTTGGAAAACAGGAAAGTAGTGAGGAAAAGTTGTCACCGAGATGGGGAAAGGCTGACCCTATAAAACTGGTTGCAGGCTGGGTAGAGGTAGCACTCTTGCATTTCAACTTCGTCTTGTCTTTGCTCAACCTACCTCAACTACCTTCTCTAACTGACGGTGTCCATCGGACTCGCGGTGTTCCAATTCACCACGTGTAAGGTTTCCCAGCCTCTTTTCCGTGTTAGCCGGAGACAACGGTGCCTTAACGGGCTCCGGTTCCTCGTCTCTTTCTTCCGAGTACGGCAGTGCCCATGAACGGGCTCTGGGACTCATTCTTTTCCTTCGTCCGGACAATAGTACACTGTGCTCCTCAACAGGCTCCTGACCATTGTCTAAAATTCACCATGCCCTCTGATTATTTGTTCGACAGTGTCCTGATAACTCAAGAGAAAATGATCAACCACCATCTCCTCAAGGTATTTGAGGTCGGTAGGGTTTTATGAATTCAGATAAGTTGACATAAATTTGACAAAAAAATATATCGCCATCATGGGAGCAAATCAGAACTGTTCGGACAAAGTAAAAATCAATTCTGTTACTCGACGGTAGCCCTACACCGGCCCGTGGTTCCCTCCTCCGCCGCGCAGCGGCGCTAGCCTCCCACTTTTATCTCCCTCCTACTAAATAGTGAAGTATTGTGATTGTCTCCAGCAACGATAGTTTAGGTGTAGCTCAATGGATATGAATACGGTCTCGTGAGACATAGGTCATGGGTTCAAATCCTATTGACTGGTGTGTTTTTTTGCTCGTAAAACTCCCGAAATGTACTTCTAAAACGGCCTTTTTGACCTGCATGTACAACTAATTTGAATTTTCACTAAGGGATAGACTACTTGATGTTATGTATTTTTGAGATCCGAACTTGTGAGCATCCAGATCACCAAATTATACACATCATTCTGATCTACATGCCCAACTAATCTGCATTTTTACTAAGGGATTGACTACTTGATGTTATGTCTTTTTGAGATGCGAGCTTGCGAGCATCCAGACCACCAAACTATACACATCATTCTGATCTACATGCCCAACTAATCTGCATTTTTACTAAGGGATTGACTACTTGATGTTATGTCTTCTTGAGATGCGAGCTTGCGAGCATCCAGACCACCAAACTATACACATCATTCTGATCTACATGCCCAACTAATCTGCATTTTTACTAAGGGATTGACTGGTACACAATCTCCTCACCAATAAATATATTTTTTCTTGGCATACGGATAAATCCGTAGATTAGGAGCGATCATACAACCCCAGACTGATAAAAGAGGAGACTAGCGCCGCAGCGCGGCGGAGGAGGGAACCACGGGCCGGTGTAGGGCTACCGTCGAGTATTCTGTTTGACTGCGAGGATCGTATCAGCTGATATAATTACAAATTACTTCTCACTCCTCAAAATCGAGTTTATTATTACTTTTGTCCCTAGCTTGAGATAGACTAGTGAAGCGTCGGTTGGTGTTTTAATTTTATATTATAAATTTATAGTTGGTGGGTACTTATCTCAATGACTGTATGCTTACATCAGAGAGACTTATAAAGTGTAGTTGTTCCATTTGATTGCATTAATTTTGTCACTGTAGGTGTCTATATCTACGTAGGTAAACATATTGATAACTAAGTCAACCTTCCGCCCGACCACGACGAAATTGCGTTACCCAAATTAGTTACGAAGATCTGTTATGCCAAGAGTCTCGTGAGACTAATTTCTACCTTAATAAACGTAAGGTGCTAAAATTTGAAACTGAGCTCCTATGGGATATCTAGAATATAATTTCGGTTCATAGAATACTATTTTGTGTATTAATCGATTTATTGGTTTCTTATCGGGTGAAAGCTGAAAAAGAGCTTCTTTGTGATATCTAGACCACTTATCAGCTGAGATCCTCCGAGGTTGATTGTTTCTAATCGATCTACTGAAATACATTGATTGTAATTCAGGATTCTTCGTACAGAAATGACTCAATATTTCCAAATCAAATCAGTATATGCAACTCTCCTATATGATGGAATGACGGATTTGTTACAAACCGGCTTGTTCCCCAAGATTTACTAAATAAAAGTGCAGTTGTGGGTTGCTAGCAGGCGCGAAGCGCTGAGATGCGATATGCTGTAAAGGGTCTAATAATTATATAACAGATTTAATTCAGGAATAATAAACCTTAGTGTAGTAATTTGCAGCTTTTATAGGTCCCTAACGCATTTTCAAACAAATTTTCGTACGAAATGAAGCTGTTGAAAATAACGTCTCCCAATATTTTTTTCATGGAAATCCTTCAGGAGGCCATTTGAAATTATTCCAGGATTTCAAGACTTTTTCATATACATAAAACATTTCTTTTTACTTTCTTTGCTGTTATTTTTATGCCAACTAACAGCCCGATTAACGCGATATCATCAGCGGAGGCCGTGGGGAATAAGACTAAAGACTGAACAGAAAACCCTTTAGGCATATCTGAACGTGAAAATCCAAAATATTTTTGAATAGCAGAATATTATTTGGAACGAGTTTTTTGCCACGAAATTGGTAGATAACAATTTACTAGCATTCAATATGTTCACATTTCTTAAAAGTATGAAATGTTATAGTACAAAATAATTTACGAAAAGTCGGTTGTACGATCATGCTGCATGACCCGAAATTTTTCATTTTCGCGTCTCGTCATATACCTACATAAAGAGACCCTCATGCGAACATTAAAAAATGAAATATGGTTTTTTAATAAAGAAATCTCATTTAAAACTAATAAATCTGATTCAAATGAAATACATTCGAATAATTAAATTTTTTCATTTAAATCGTGATTTTTTTTTTTTTTTTTCAACCAGAGTTTGGAAATTTGGAACTAAATTTCCAGAAAGTGGTGCAGTGACGTCACTCTCGTAATGTCGGAGGGCAATAGACGGAATCGAACATGATTTGGTCAGTTCCATCCCCATCGGATAATAGTCTCATCTCGGTTATCTCTGGCCACGAGGTCCACCAGTCGATGCAATTTTGCTAAGTGAGTGTCCTCAGTGTCATCCGTTTGCCCATTTTCTAATTAGATAGAACTTGATAAAATAGTTTTATTTACAATCACGGCGAATTGTCAGTGATAAAATGACACACAAAAAGATTCACAGGGCTGAAACAAGAATGCCTTAAAAGTTGAACACTTGAAATTGTCGGTAGTGTTGTGAGGAGAAGTCTGCTATCAGTTGACCCTTTAATTCTCAATAGATTTTTATTTTTTATCATTTACCTAATAATGATTAACAGGACGTTTCCATTTGTTTTCGTCACGTCACGAGCGTCACGTCACGGTGGGGTTTTCTATTGATTTTCACGTACAACCAATGCGTTACTAGGGAAGTGTAACTCCCTTAGTTTTCATAGCAGGAAAATCGTTAGCCACTTTTTGGAATGCTCTCATTTTATCCCAGCATCTCATAATCCCTAAGCCTCTGTACTGTCAAGGAAAGCTGATTTATTACGCTCAGTTATAAACTAATAACTTAGTAGCCATAATGAACTAATGATGTTTAAAATTAATCATTATTAAATCATGACTGTAGAACCGTAGGTCTACCGTCCGTTTTTTTTTTTTTTTTGTTTTTTTTTTTTTTTTGTTTTTACTATCAATCATTGGGTTATAATATTTGTATTACATACCGTATCTTTGAACATGGAAACTATTTAATGCTGCCCAAGAAAAAAATCAAAGTTGTGCCCCTCCGAAACTACAAAACTGTAATAACTTGTAGGAGGGGCTTAAATCTTACAGGTACTGCCTTAGCCGCTCTTTCCTTAGAAGCATTTGAGTTAATCTCAAAAATATTAATGAATTATAATGAGTTAGGTATACTACATAATATAGCAGTAACAAAACCTACTACTTGCCCATTAAACAAGGGCAAATTGAAAGTGAATGTGGTATTCGGGATATTGTTGTATTTGTGGATTTTATCTGGTTAGAATTGACATTTCCGCGAAAAAAAGCTTTTCCCAGTTAGAGAAAACATGTGAGATGAAAACATGAGGGCATCCAGTTCACCAAAATGCTATATTTTTCGACTGAATACAAAGGTTTAGGACATGGAACATACCTCTCTCACCCAGAGCTCTCTCTGCGTGAAAACACCCAAAGCGGAAAGTCTAGAACAAAAATGCTCGTCGGCACACACCAAATCCTCGTTTTTTTTCATCGTGCGCTCCATTGAATCAATAGATTGTTTTTGTTCCCGTACGATTTCCCCTCCGTTAACGCGTAGAGCAGCGACTAGAGCCACTGCAGATGCGTATTCGCGTATTTCTACACGTATTCACACGAATAACCAAACGCTATCGTCACGCTAAAGTCTCTTTATTTTTTTAATGTCAACGATTCTCTTGAATTCGAGATCGAATAGAAGAAGATTGAAGGTTGAACGAGCTAGTTGGATACTAAATCCACTAATCGCGTGAAACGTGGAGTTGCTGGGTTGACTGAAACAAAAGAACGCATTTCTGCAAAAACAACTATCCAAATGGCTTTGATTTATTGTTCTATTGAATAGGGTTCCTATTATCCGCATACTCTTTTACATGAACTAAAAAACTCTTGTTACGGTATTCTATCGTACCTTATATTCAATGTTGTGCACAATCGAAGTGCATTGATAATTCTTCAATCCTCTAGAGATTATAAAAAAGGAAGGAAGCTATTGGGATGATTCGGGCAAGAGTTGACTACTTCACACTTACTTGATGTTACCCAAGCTTCCCCACCACCCAAATAGCTTCCTTTCCTTTAATTTCTAGAGGATTGAAGTGGATTATCACACATAGGTTTGATATTGAATAATAATGAATTGCCTTCAGTCGGGCTATCACTGCTATAGCTCAGGTACCTATGTGTTGCGTCATATTGAAATAGATTTGAGACAAATATGCTGGGCTCCAATCGTTGAATTCGCTTCAAGGACGTCCCTCTGAAGCTAGGTAATATTAGCAAGGCTTCGTATATTATAGGAGGGACGCCCTATTGAAATTGATGACCTTGACGCATTTTTATGGGTTGTATTCGTGTAATCGCCGACAGACAGATACGGGTTACACGAATAAGAATATAATCGCAGTTGACTCAGAATCAACGAATAATTATCGCGATTACAATCGTATTCGTATTCGACTATAAGATTATGCCCAACACTGCAATGGAGTTTAGTTTTATCAAGAAATCGATTTTATCATATATTTTGTTATACATGGGCTAACGACCGAAGTGTATTCAGGCATTTATTTTATTTTTTAAAATTTGTTTGCCTTTGGTTGGTGGGTGCCTACCTTTAAGTAGCTATACCTACTTAAATTATGATACGCCATTGTACATTGATAATAATGTTGGTTGATTACCTCGTATTATCTTCAGATAGAATATTCAAAATAGCTGTATTTTTATTGTTATTGATTTATTGCTTCCGAGTCTACCTAAAGGTAACGGAAACAGTTTTTTTGCTTTCGGGAGAAAAACATTTTTGGTCTCCAAACTCAAAATTTTAACTCGCATTTTACGTTTTAGACCATTCTGAACAACTTTGGTTCCGTGTCTGTGTGTGTGGTGTGTGTGTGTGTGTGTGTGTGTGTGTGTGTGTAGTCTTTGGCAGGCTTACAGCGGGGAGGCTGCTCGAGTTAGATCATGCAGTTCTCTCTAATGTTCGCTCTTGGCTAGGCTTTCCACCTGGTGTCCCAAGTGCCTATATCCATGCGCCGGTCAAGGCCGGTGGGTTTGGCATTCTCTCTCTCAGCCGCTATCCCATCTTTACGCCGCCATCGCCTGCTTGCCCTAAGGGGCTCGAGCTGGGAGGTCGCCCGCACTGCTGCTGACCTTGATTTTGTCAGGCAGCAGTTGCTGTGGTGCGATCGAGCAACTCCAACTGCTCCAAAACCCAGCTCATCTGCTGAGTTCGCTGCTGCTCTGCATGATTCAGTGGATGGTAAAGAACTCCGACAGTGCTCTGAATCCCCCATTTCCTCCCAGTGGGTTGAATGGGCTTCAGAGGGCATTGGGGCCCGCGACTACCGACATTTTCATGCCGTCCGCGTGGCTACGTTAGCCACCTCGGTGAGGTGTTCGAGGAGTAGTCGTGGGACAGTAGATACCCATTGCCGTACCTGTCGGGGTAAAAATGAGAACCTGTATCATGTGGTGCAGCAGTGTCCACGGACTCATGGTGGCCGCATTCTGCGTCATGATGCGGTTGCCAAGCAGATAGCAGGTGCCTTGTCATCCAGCGGCTGGGATGTCGAGAGAGCGAGACTGTACCATATGCTGAGCGACCGGGGCAAGAAGCCAAATATCGTTGCCATCAAGCCCGATGGGTCTGCCATAATCCTGGATGTCCAAGTTGTATCTGGCAGCATGGACATGGAGCAGACCTGGAGGGCTAAAATAAGTAAATATGATAGGAACGACCTGCGGCAAGCGATATCTGAGCTAAAAGGAGTGGCGCCTAATAACATCAAGGTCATGGCCGCGACCGTCTCATGGCGCGGGGTGTAGTGCGGGAAAAGTGCCACCGAGCTTCTCGAGTTGGGCATCTCGGCAAGAGTGCTCCGTGGTATCACCACCCCCGTCCTTCGGGGCTCTTACCTGAATTGGTGGTCATTCTATAGGGGCTCATCCTTCCATCCCTCTCTCCCTCCTCCATCTTCTTCAACTTCCCTAATCCCTAGAGCCGGCGTCGGGTAAACCTGGGCGTCCTCCCCACTTTTTAATTTAGTTTTTTCGTTTTTTTCTTAATGGCGTGCCCCCTCCGTCTTTGAGGGGAGTTTTCTGAAAAAAAAAAAAAAAAAAACAAGTGTGTCTGTGTCTGTCTGTCGTGTGTCCGCAAACAATTGTAACAAGTTTATTTTCTACAGTTTTCATCCGACTTGAATGAAATTTCCAGGGTATTTGTGGGCTAGGTGGTAGACGTTCCGTTATCATTTTCATTGTTCTTGACTCCATACCTCACTCTGCGCATGCGCAAATGTAAATTCTTCCAAGCATAATTTTCTCACGCCCTAGTCGTCCGATCTCGCTCAAATTCAGATAATAGTTGGGGGATGACAATTTGATCATCTTATATCAATTTCAACATGATTGTATCATTAATTGCTGCTGCGCATGTGCCAATATGAAACCCTTGTAACAAGCTTATTTTCCGCAGTTTTCGACCGATCTGGATGAAATGGTCAGGGAATGTGCGGGATAGGGGGTAGACGGTCCCCTATCAGTTCCGTTGTTGCCTAATCAATACTTCATTCTGCGCATGCACAAACTTAAATTCCATTTTTTACACTTTAGTTGTTCGATTTCGCTTAAATCTGGATGATAGTTGGAAGAAGATGACTTGATTACCTCATATAAATTTCAACATGATTGTATCATTAATATCTACTGCGAATGGGTCACTGTGAAATACTGGTAATGACCTCAGTTTCCACAGTTTTCTCCAGATTTTGATGAAATCGCCAGCGAATGCGCAGTTTAGATTGTAGTTGGTCCCGTATCTATTTCAATTTTTTCAACTCATTAGCACATTCTGCGCTTCCACAAACGAAAATTACATTGAATATCAATTTTCCATTACTAAATTGATCAAATATTACCTATGACATTTCACGCTACTTCTTGATTTACTCTTTTCCGCTATGGAATTTTTCAAGATCATTAAAAACTTTTCAATGTTCTACATATTCATTATAGGTAAACGAGAAAGCTATGTGCCACACAACAGATTTCTTCCCCCACTACTTGGTAGGTATATAGGTAGGTAGGTCAATGTAGTCATATTTAGTTGATGTCCTCCAGAATGTGTTTCATAACTAATATCCATGTACCAATAATTTGAGTATTAGGGATACTTAATACTTAAAAACTACTTAATACTATAAAAAATCTGAATCCGAATCCGAAGCTCGTTTTGGACTGGTGTCGTACCTCAAAAATTAGACGTCTACAAGAAAAACGGGCTTTGTATTCGGATTCAGCACAATATAATTCATGGATACGGTATAATTAGCTGAGAATGAAGGTTTGTTTTGACAGGAACAAACGTAGAGGGAGAACACGTCTCCACAAATAGGTATCTGCTTGACTTGTAAACAAGGTCGCCAGGTAGTATGGAAAAAAAAAACGGGCACTTTGAATGGAGGGAGGTAGATTAGAAGTATAAAAAATAAAAATGCAGCAAATTATTACAAAAAAGTTGGATTTTTCCGTATTAGGTAGTCCTTCTACGCAGATCTATGATTATTATTAAACTTAGTACACCCATAGTATATTAGTACATTAAGTTAGCCCAACTGAGGTCACTCAGCCCTTCAGTTCGCCTCTGTACTTGTTATTATGGTATTCCTATCGTTAGATATCTCCACCCGTTCCGCTGCAAAGTGGCTCTGAAACCTCCTTTTCCTGGCCATAAGTCCACGAGCTACAAAAACAGAATGAAAAATTGTTTTCCCATGTTCTTGCTTTTGATTCCCAAGCATGTTTGGTTTCCCAACCACGATTGGTTTCCCAAGACTTTTTGATTCGACTTATACTATCCCCGAAATTCTAGGACTAACCTTTTTTGGAACATTGTCAATTTTTTTACCTAATCATAAGGTGTCAAAAAATGAATCGATCAAGAACTTTGCTATAGTTCGTGATACTTCCAAGGTTTTTTTTTTTCGCCTTTTCCGATAGAACTATTTTTATTTTAGCGCTGTTGGATTTCAAATCTTTGAGGTAAGTATACTCATTTCGATTGAGTGAATAATACCAATAAGAGTGTGAGAAGAGTTGAACAACTTATAATATTTCTAAACTTGGTAGTTGGATTCAGAGTTATGTGAAATTATTTACAACGAATTAACAATGGTGTTGTCTGGATACATTTTTTAGTTTTTAATATATATATATATATATATATATATATATATATATATATATATATATATATATATATATATATATATATATATACCAAGGTGTAGGGTTTCCTTTATTGAAAAAACTGAATAAAAAAAAAAAATTCCATGTTTCTTTCAAACATTGCAACAATAAGTCATAATTGGGCTCGCACCCGTCCTCAATGAATAAATAAATAACCAGGTCATGAAAAAGTAAAACACAGTGTGTATATTTGGTATAATTGTTCTTCCCCGTCCACATAATGATGAAGGAAAAGGAGAAGTTCCACTCAGCCATGGCCCGTATTTATCTTCAACCCGTATACAATTCTACAGCTCTCCTACCTCTTTAGCCTATATTTTTTCAAGAAAGAATTAATTTTTTCAAGTGATATTGAATTCAACACACTACAATTAGTTCTATTTTTAATGAATGACACGAGAATAATAAATTGTTCTTCAGTTCCCTTCGGGTCGCGTTAACTTCCCCATGTTCCCCCACAAACCAAGACAGACCGCAAAAGTGGCATGATGATATTTATTATGAGAGCAAATTTTTATGTTATGTACTTCTTTATTAATGTAGGTAATTAAAAACCTATTTTTCGAAAAATCTATTTTTCCTTAAACTTTCTCCTAACAAATCTCGAGATAGGTAATTAATGATCAGAACCTCTGGGTAGCAGTTAGTAGCAGCCCATTGTTATTAAATCTTATTCTACTTTATATTTGAGAACTATCAGTCACCAAATTTGACACGATCCCCAGTGGACCCCGCTACTTATTGCTCTTCGAAATCAAAAATGATAATAGTAAAATTATTGTAACATTTCTATTTGATTTATTGAAACACACACAAATTAAACCAACCTTGCAAAACGTTGGCCATAATGTC
Organism: Adelphocoris suturalis; assembly: GCA_030762985.1. NCBI lineage: Eukaryota > Metazoa > Arthropoda > Insecta > Hemiptera > Miridae > Adelphocoris > Adelphocoris suturalis. The sequence continues at coordinate 11,799,021 of CM061040.1, forward strand.
GACTTCAAGAAAAAAAAAAAAAAAAAAAATCACGAGCTCGCCCGTGCAGCCACATTATGCACTAATGCCCACTTGTATAAACAAACTAAATATCCCGCTATCGCACAATCGCAAGATTCACTGGGCGTAGCTGAACGAGAAAACATTTAATACGAGCTGGAACCTGTGTTAGTGACTCTACATCAACCTCTAAACAGCTCAGGATATCAAACTACACCTTCTAAAAACTTTCGACTTCTTGATTTTCGGCAAGGAAAAGGGGATTTCTGAACCACTGTGCGCTGGTCTAGTATGCTATCTACATCCTTGATGGAGGGATTCATCAATATGAACTTTGCAATTGGTTACACCTATTTCCTGGAGTTGCCGAACATTTCACCACAAATATCTCTACACGGATTAAACCGGGCAGTAACTGTTTTTTAGGCTCTTCCATTCCACCTGGTCACATCAAACACTCAGGCTAGCTGCCAACCCGACAATTTCGCATAGCGATAGAACTTTGTTGCTTCTCCCATTGGTGACCTGATAGGTGAAAAATGTACTGATGTTGGTAGTTTGGTCCGTAAGTATTGTTGTTAGAATTGGTCGGGGTGCGGCCCAGGGAAAATAAATGAAATTATGTCATTTATTCTTTTATTAAATGACGTTTCGTCCCCTTACTGTGGAAATCATCAGAACTATACACGGACAAGTAGTTAATGTTATGTTAGACAGAAAAAAAAAAAAATAAATACCTAAAAAAAAAAAAAGAAATAATAATAATAATAATTACTGGTGTGTTCAGGGAAAAAAAAAAACAAACATCCGAATGCAACGGATTTGTCAAATTAAACAACATGTGGTTCAACTAAGGAAAACAAACGTAACAAGCTATTATAGAAGTGTAGAAGCAGCATAAGTAAAAATGTATATAGATAAAATGTTAAAACATTGTTAATGGATAACAATAAAAAGATATGAACATTAATCAGAAACTAATAAAAATGTAAAACAATAACGGCAACGTTGGTATAAAAGGATGAATCTTCTTGCTGGGGATTAAGTACTCACCAAGTCAACTTCAATGTCAAGGACTCATCCTTGAAAATATCAAGAAAAAAGCAAAAAGAATGGATCGTTATTATAAATGTAAAACTGAGGAATGGAAAGGAAGAAATGTAAAGGAAAATTAAAAACTAAAGTATGAAAACGGAAGTTAGTGAAAAACGTTGTCCATTTCCACGAAAATAAAGAGTTACAATGTTGAATCGATTTCGACGGTCAGGCCATCATCAGTAACAAACAATAGTTATTGTTTGATACAGCATGATGGCCTGACCGTCGAAATCGATTTAACATTGTAACTCTTTATTTTCGTGGAAATAGACAACGTTTTTCACAATGTTACAATGTTAAATCGATTTCGACGGTCAGGCCATCATCAGTAACAAACAATAACATTGTTTGTTACTGATGATGGCCTAACCGTCGAAATCGATTTAACATTGTAACTCTTTATTTTCGTGGAAATAGACAACGTTTTTCACTAACTTCCGTTTTGAAATGGGTTTCCATAATTTCGTCGCGAGTGATTTAGTTCGTGTTAAAGTATGAAAATTCATCCACATCCATTAGTCAACTTCATTAGTCACATTAGTCCATTAGTCGACTTGAAAAGTAACCATAGCTGCCAACAACAGAAAAACGAAATAGCAATTTGTGAAATACCACTAATAAACTATTCCTCACAAGAAAAAATACAGCAATCAAGTAAGTAACTCGGAAAAATATAAAAATTGAATGTGGCAAAGAGAAAAATAATATGCTGATGGCGCAAACAAACGAAATTGGAGAAAAGAAACACCGCATGAAGGTGAAAAGCGAGCGAAGAGAGCAAGAAGATAGGAGTGAAAGAAGCAAGGAGGAAAGCAAAAAGTAGGGAGTAATTTTCAACTATTATTACTTGAGAGTAAAACCTAACTATTAATAAATGTTGAACGTAATATGTTGAATGTGATAGTACAAGACACACAACACTTACTTGGAAATCGGTACAAGTATTAACTATGTTAGGACTCCAAACGCTCTTAACTTAGGAGTAATAGAGAGTTTTTGTACTTCTCGTATTCGTTTTCTCTTATACGAAAATTGCTTTTCCGAAACTAGAACAGGTTGTCGTTACTTGGAAACACTTTTCGGAACGGGAAGAGTCAGCTCTACTTGTGCTCAGCTTTTTTGGAATCGTAATTACAAGACGACAACTCGACCTTACTTTAGGATAACCCTAACTGCCTAACTTAGCAACTAGGTACGAGTATTATGCAAACTTCCGACAAAATCGCCTGACTTTTCCCTGTAAGTACCGTCTTTTGTTGTTAATTTAACCTTTGTCTTAGACGAGACATTCTCATCGTATAGTCCTTCTTTCGTGTTTTTTCCCCGCACCTCAACCAGAAGAGTCATTAGCAGCATTTTGTTCTTGCTTTCGATGTTTTATCGACTATTTTAGCTCTTTCATTCTCAAGATTTCGTTTCAAGATTCATTTTACACGTAGATAGATAGATAAATACTGTATTTGGTGAAAAATTATTCACATTACAGGTGAGTAGCACCACTTAAATATTATACACTACTTAATATACTTCAGTTCTAAATCAAAAATAATAAACATCTACAAACAAATTTGCAGGTTCTTTAGACCTTATTTTGCCCCTCTTTACGTCCTTACATGAACGGGTTTAAGCAAATTACAACAAATTTCATATATTACACTAATATTTTATACAAATTACATATTTATATTTCACCTATTATACTATGGGAACATTTATATTTTTAATAAATACTTTAATTCTGACAATATACGTGTACTTATTTTAAGTTATATTTTACATTCATTACATAAAAGTACATTTATTATACGTGCGACACATTACAAATCTTGCATTTTTATGAAATTTTATAGTTATATTATTGTATTATTTTGTCTATATTTTACATGTTATTATAGTTAGCATACATTAATTAAAAAAGAACGAACGGATTCTATTAATCATAATTTTACCAACTATTATTAACAGTATTTTAGTATTATTTTTTAGTAACTTTCACGATCACTCATTCCTAAGAAATGTGCGGATTCTTAGCTATGTAATAAAACATATGGTTCAACTCTTGCTTACTTTTACAATTCAGATACATTTGGGCAAAATTTTTTCGGGAGATATTTTGTGAAGAGCTTATGTTCAAATGTGCCTTTCGTAAGTGAGAATAGTGTGGACAAACGATCAGAAAGTGATAAATATCTTCATTTTCATTTTCGTTGCATATTGAACATATCTCATCTGGGTTCCATGAGTATTTTATCCCCTTGACGTAAAAGTGAATGTAATCATTTTTCATTGATCTTAGCTGGCATATTACACGCTTTCGGCTAAAATGACCTGATAGAGGGGGGCATGGGGATCCTATGAGAGTCTTGTAGAGAACAGAATACGAAGAATTGTTAATTCTTGACACATCATAATCTCTTTTTTGCTGTTCGTTTGTTTCAATTATTTTGTCTATATTTTCTGAAACTACTTTTGCGTCCTGGCTATGCCAGATATGTTCAAAACCCAAAGAAACCAGAATCGTCTCAATTCGTAGAGGCCAATTACATTTCTTATCTTTCAAGTTTGTATTCGACGATTTCCTCAGACTATCATAACAAAGTCTAGGGAATCTTTCGACTATTTCAGCTCTTTCATTCTCAAGATTTCGTTTCAAGATTCATTTTAGACGTTTTAAAGATTTGTGTTCATCACGTCAGAATCTTTTTTGTATGATGTAGAGGTAAGTGGTCGTTGTTTCTTACTTCATATTATATTTTGGAAATTGTCTAGGTACTGTGAGTTTTGAGTAGCGATTCACTACAAGAGTCACGTTAACGTCTCTATAAGAGTTATTTTTCTATCGGGCTTACGAAAATGCTACGGGAAATTAATGCGACAATATTAGCATTCATCGTGCTCGCTCTCACTGCTTGTTTTCGTGTTTACGAGAAATATCAATAAGAGAAATACAATAACTCTCCAATGTTTTTGAAAATTCTGCATTCAATCTACGGGGCTCGAAACCAGGTTGTGATAAAAGATACATCGGCCGAACTAAACAATTCTTTTCTAAACGTGCTAGTGGCCATAAGGGAGATGTGGCCACAGTTTCTGCTCATAAATCTGTATTGGCACGTCATTCAGTGGTCACAGGACATATGTTCAATTATGATAAATTTAAAATTAGAGCCGGAGAAAGTTTCGAGCCCCGTTGATTGATTGCAGAATCAGTTTTCAGCAACATTACTCCTAACACAGTTAATACTTCTACCGATTTCCAACAGTGTTCCGTGTATTACACCAACGCATTCAACATATTACGTTCAACATCCATTAATAGTTAGATTTTTCTCTCAGGCGATAACGGATGAAAATTTCTCCCTACACTTTGCTTTCCTTCTTGCTTCATTCTTTCCTTCCTTCGTGCAATCTTAACTCCATGCTATCTTTATTCCATGCTCTATTTTTACCTGAATGCTGCTCTTACTTTTTCCTCTATTTTTGTTTGTTTGCGCCATCAGCTTATTATTTCTCTCTTTGCCACATTCAAATTATTATATTTTTCGAGTTACTTACTTGATTCTTGTATTTTTTTCTTGCGAGGAATAGTTTATTAGTGATATTTCACGAATTGCTATTTCGTTTTTCTGTTGTTGGCAGCAATGGTTATTTTTCAGTTTGTTGACGAATGGATATGGATGAATTTCCATGCTTTAATTTTTAATTTTCCTTTTCATTTCTTCCTTTCCATTCTTCAGTTTTACATTTATAATAACGATCGATTCTTTTTGCTTTCTTCTTGATATTTTCAAGGACATGAGTCCTTGATCTTGAAGTTGACTTGGTGAGTATTTACTTCCCAGCAAGAAGGTTCACCCTTTTATACCAACCTTGTTGTTATTGTTTTACATTTTTTTTAGTTTCTGATAAATGTTTATACCTTTTTATTGTTATCCATTAATAATGTTTTAACCATTTTATCTATATTTTTACTTATGCTGCTTCTACACTTCTATTATAGCTTGTTTGGTTTGTTTTCCTTAGTTGAACCACTGATGTTGTTTATTTTGACAAATCCGTTGCATTCGGATGTTTGTGTTTTTTGCCTGGACATACCAGTAAGTATTTTTTATTTATTTATTTGTTTTTATTTGTTATTTTTTCTGTTTAACATAAGAAGGCCTGATTGTCCGAGTATAGTTCTGAAGATGTCCACAGTAAGCAGACGAAACGTCATTTAATGGAAGAATAAATTAAATAATTTTATTTATTTTCCTTGGACGCATCCCGACCCATTTAAACACAGAAATGTATTGGTTTCCTGGACTGACTGGAACGTCTGGGATCCTCCCTTCGTGCTGCGTTCTTTCAAATCGCTCTCGAACACACAATTTTTAACTTTCGCGCCTATTTTGTCTCCTTCAGGTAAAGGTAAACATGGATATCAAACACACCGAGGTACATGTCGGCGCCCTTGTAGATAGCATAAGAGAGGAGTACCGGAATCGAATTCTACGTGCTAAATTATTGCTTCATTCCAAATTTCATCACCTTCGGAATATTAAGGAAGATAAATTAGCCTTGAAGGCCTCTCAGCAGATCTCTGCACACGTCGTACCCCACAGTTGTTTTCTAGGTGCCTCAAATGATCATCTTAATTTTCAGCATTGTTGGTCTATTTGAAAAAGAAATAAAAAAAGCCTAGGTGTTATTCGATCAGCCGAGTGAAAATTGATGAAAGAAATATTCATCATGCTATTTGTACCAGTACTTTCTTCGATACAAATTTGATATTCTTTGAAATATTACGGTCGTAATCAATTTACTCTCATGAGCAGTTGGATCCAATTCTTTATCAACTGAAAATATTGGATCGAGTTTGGTACAAACAACAAGATTTATAATAGGCCGCGGCTCCTGTCAAAGGAACCTGTTTTCGTCTGTTCGACCCACAACCCACCCGTGCGGTGCCTGCTGAGGGATTTGGAGTAAATTAATTTCCATTCCAGAGCTTTGTAGAAAATCAACAATCTGAGGGTTCGCTACAACGGAACGGCGGTGACATGTAGCCGACCCAAGAGTAATAACGGTTGCTCGGACATGCTCCCGAAATCTGAGTCGGAACGCGAGAGCCCAATAAATACATCCAACGGCCACATTGTTTCCTCGAATCATGATAATACATTCGAGGCATACCTTTGTGTGCAAATCAGAGGGAGGATTATTATTTCTGGAAGTTTCATCTACATCACACATCCACAGCTACTGTCATCTTTTGGTAGGCTAGCAGAGGTAGGCTAACAATACGGATTTTCATGTTCATTCGAGCATGCCTGTTTTTTCATCAACAGTTGGCCCAAGATAGTAATTTACAGACAACTGTTATTCACGTATTTTTCAGCTCAAATCTCTCCAAAAACATGTACTTTATCGAGTTTATAAAAAAAATAGAATTGTCTAAACACATGTTTAAACAATGAAAACGTTAATAAAAACTAGATGAACATATCGAATAGATGAAACATTCAAAGAAGTTTATAATTTCATAAAACTACTAGAGGCCTGTTAGGGCTTGGAAAGCCCTAATCTAGTCCGTATAACAGTATTACATAACAGGAACTCAGCACGTTATAGTAGCGATATATATCCTACCTATTTGCGGCTTTATGTGACCTGGAGCAAAGCTAAGACTGATGTTATTAAATAATAAAAAAAGAGAAAATACCGATCAAAATGTGAGTAATGTAATAAAATAAATATCACCAGTTGAGGTGGTCCTCGCCACTATGAGACTAAACAAAATGTTAAATCGGGGAATTCAGAATTTAGGCATGGTGAGATGATAGTGTAATTCTATCTCGAGTCTTCTTCGTTTCTTTGTAAGCTTTTGAATCTGCGCGTCCGTGTCTTCTATCTCCTTCTTTATGTCGTTGATTGTATCTTGATCGGTAGTACTCGTAGATGTCGAACTGGTGTTGAGTTGTGTGTAGGAGATGCTACAGCTATCTTCGTCCTGATGTGTCTGGTACCACTCCAGCAAAGCTCGTGCTTGTTCTGTGTCTGGATTAATTTCAAGTGTTGTGTCATGTCCAATTTGTGCTTCGAATATATTTTTGAATTTTTAGATTGTAATGAGGTGTGCTGCCACGATGAGAGACGAACGGCGACACTTAGGGCCGTCTACACTGAAATCGGTCCGCGAAGTTCTTCACAATTTCAAAGATCGTTCGGAAATAACTCTCCTAGATGTTAGTAACTACACTACGTTTTTTACTTAACGTGGCAGCTGTTGTTACTGTCACAGCCTAATAAACCAAGAGTCTCCCTATCAAATTTCAACTTCCTACAGTGAACAGGAAAGAATTTAGCTCACTCAGCTGATCAGAAAAGACCCCATCACTTCACTCGTCTCTCAATGTCCCAGAGAGTCTACCTATCAAATTTCAACTTCCTATAGTGAACAGGAAAGAATTTAGCTCACTCAGCTGATCAGAAAAGACCCCATCACTACGTTTCTTACTTACCGACACTTTTGCAACAAACTTGGGGCCGTGCTGATTCGGAATTATATATAAAGACCGTTCGGAATCTTCATATATAATTCCGAACGGTCTTTGAAATTGTGAAGAACTTAGCGGTCCGATTTTAGTGTTAGACTATTCAAATCAGCACGGCCCCAAGTTTGTTGCAAAAGTGTCGCCGTTCGTCTCTATACCCGCCTTGATCGTGTTCTAGGCGGTCCTTATCAACGAGAGTTGTTTATTAGGCTGTGGCGGTAACAACAGTTGCCAACAATTCAAGGTAAGTAAGAATACCCAGTGTAGTTACTAACATCTAGGAGAGTTATTTCTGAACGAAGAAATTGAAACTGAAGACCTTAGCGGACTTTATATATAATTCCGAACGGTCTTTATACATAATTCCGAATATAAAGTCCGCTAAGTTCTTCAGTTTCAATTTCTTCGTTCAGAAATAACTCTCCTAGATGTTAGTAACTACACTACGTTTCTTACTTACCGTGAATTGATGGCAACTGTTGTTACCGCCACAGCCTAATAAACAACTCTCGTTGATAAGGACCGCCTATAACACGATCAAGGCGGGTATAGAGACGAACGGCGACACTTTTGCAAACAAACTTGGGGCCGTGCTGATTCGAATGAGCAGCCTAACACTAAAATCGAACCACTAAGTTCTTCACAATTTCAAAGACCGTTCGGAATAATATATGAAGATATCACAAAAAATTTATACTTATATTACTCTAAACTATATCCCTGTTACTTGGAAATGCAGGTGACAAAAAATTAAACATCAAATGATAGTACATAGCTATATCATCTATTCGTCACACTAATACTGTTTTTATTTGTTCCCAAATATTATTTGTACTTAGTGTTGGTCGGCTTGTGGTTTCCACCGTTTGGTTTTGGAGGGAGAGAAAAAAGCAGCCTTCTCTTGTTTGTATAGTTTTAATAGCTTAGCGCTTTCGCCCATAGGGCCTCGTCAGAGCTGTAAATATATAAGGACACTTCAAGTACAGGTTTGTAATATAAGGTACCTAATTTAGTGTAGTTAAGTAGATATCTCGTTGGAATACATTATTATTATAGTCCTTATATTAACATAAACAAATGACACAACTACATAGCAACTATAATAATAATGTATTCCAACGAGATATCTACTTAACTACACTAAATTAGGTACCTTATATTACAAACCTGTACTTGAAGTGTCCTTATATATTTACAGCTCTGACGAGGCCCTATGGGCGAAAGCGCTAAGCTATTAAAACTATACAAACAAGAGAAGGCTGCTTTTTTCTCTCCCTCCAAAACCAAACGGTGGAAATATCATTTGCGGTTGTCAAAGGATCCCCGAGAAAGTGAATAAAAAACAAACTCTCAGATTAGGTAGATTCTCTACTTCTCGTGAATGAAAAATTATTTTTATTATACAGGAAAAATGGAATTTTGTCAAATATAGGCAGTTTTACTCGTATTATTTGTTATGGCAGACTTTGTTGCTGCATCTAGCTGTTCTTTACCACGCTCGTCTCGTAGTTTTTCAGCTGCTATGAAGGCTATTGCCTTTGAGCGAATTCTCTGGAGTAGGTACTTCTACAACACCAATAGGTAGCAATCTGGGTTGCTTTTTCACCCCCTCCCCCCCTCTTCTCAGTGTTAGTAAGGCTTTCATTATTCCCTAATCGGCAATACCATTGGCAAGCTTTCGAGTCAGTGCTGCTTGCAGCACTCTTCGAGCCTTCCTTCATTTGGAGTGAACCAACATTCTGCACTGCCTCCCAGGCGATGGGTTGCCTTCTCGATACGCATTTCAGCCGCATTCACAACTACCGATGCCAGGAATTCACCTGCTTACAATGAGTACCTGCAGCTGCTGAGGGTGATAGGCTTTCAAGTTTTCAAACACAGTTGAAGATTTGGTATGATAGGATTTAGCATTCATGTGGTTGTAGGACTCCTCCTCCTAACCGTTCTGTAATAAATCTTGAGGCATCCCTTTACTTCTCACTACCAACTAGCCGGGAAAATGTTCTTGATAGAAGCTGGCTCCTGAGTCGAGGAGTTAGTAGCCGTCAATGCCTGATTCCACCCGGTCTGTGTCGAGAACAAGACAGCCCTCGTGGATCTTATACTATAAATCCATCCTTCGGAGTTCCGTCTTTTATTCTTCTGCCTTGAAAAATGTCCGTATATTACACATTTACTGGAAACACACGGAAAACTTTAAAATTTCAAAAACAAATATAGCTAAACTGTAGCATTTTTTCGACAAAGTTACTCAACTTGACCATATCTAAAATTACCTACCTAGGATTTTTACAATATCCGCGAAGTGGACTTGAGAGCACAACCAGTTCCTTCCCCTAACGGTAAAGACCATGACAAAAACTAATTTTAGATATTCCTAAATATAACTCATTTTAGATAAATTAGACTACCATTTCTTATGGTAACATGAATAAAACCTGGATTTGTTTTATGAAATTTTAGATATTCCTGCCTTAAATTCTATGAATACACTTAAGCTTACCGCAGGCTAGTGGTGCAAGTGCAGTACCTAGCTCTATCCGCCGTGTATTCCGTTTATTTAAAGTATTTTAAGCATTCGGAAACTAAGAAAGTACCCCAATCTATCACATTCGATTATTGACATCTATCTCTATCATAACATTTACCTGCCTTCCTTGGTTTGTAGGTCGTTAGATAGGGAGCCTCTGGGACATGAAAAGACGATTGAAATAATGGGCTGGATTCTCTCTTGTTCACAATAGGAAGTTGAAATTTTACATAATTTATAGAAAGTTTCATGTTTTCTCAATCGGTGTTGAGAGTTAGTTCTGAGTATCTACTAGTTTCATATTGTGACAAATTCCAAACATTCAATTAGGGATACCCGCATGTTAATTTCATGTTTAGCCTAGTTTCTACCTAGTGAGGTGGAAGAAGTAATTGTGGCTTTGCAAACAAAGTTAATGAAATTTGAAGGGGTTGTTTTATGTATGACAATGAATCCACGTTTTCGACCTCGAAGGACGTTTTCGTTCCTAAATTCTATTTTTTGAAACAAATTTGACTATAATATATATTATCAATACTATATATACAATCTCTGACCTCAAAAAGCAAAAACTGTTGTGATACTGGGTGTGATAAGTCGCCTGAATCTGACTTTAACCTTAGGCGGAGACAGTGATATCGAATACAAAGACCAGCAATCCCAAGTTCACAAGAGAATTATTGTCGTGGATGAAAATGATATATTGCTACTAAGAGAGCAAGGCAGACGGAGCAGCTTCATATTTTTTTCATGTATAAATCTTATACAGTAAAATAAGTAACTAACGCTTACTTTGTAAATAGTACCGTTCCTCATATACACCCACCGAGCAATGGAACACCGAACGATGACAAAAAACTGTGCTATCCTGATCTCCGGAGGTAACAATGAGGGATGGATATTATAGTACATAATCCTGGTTATTACAATACTTGGGTCACATCGGGCAAAATTGGCCATTGACGGCTTACTCTCGGGGCCAGTCCCTCCTGTTGTCGATCTGTTATCGTCATCATCCGTTGAAATATCCCGTCTTATTTTTCGATTACACCTGAGAGAATCCTAAAATATTTCGACTCATTTTATCTTCACACCAAGTAAATTAGCTTTCCTTGACACAACATAGGCTTAGGGATTATAAGATGTGACAAAATGAGAGCATTCCAAAACGCTGCAAATTATTACACAAAGGTTTATTATTTATGTATTAGACAGCCCTTCTACGTAGATCTCTGGTCCATAATTATTAAACGCCGCTTATAGTATACTTAGTATCGGAACTCGGAGCTTCGGACCTCACAAATGGGTTCAATCCATTACAGCAGCGGAACCTCACAATTTTACGCTTTTTAATATAGTTGATAAACAAAACAATTTATTACCAAGTCATCATTCCAACACATAAAAGTGTTACCTATACTGTATATTGATATCATTTAATTGGTCAAATTTCAAAAAATGTGCTGACAAAATCACTGAAAATGGCTGAGAATCTTTAAATTGATATTTTTTAGCATAAAATTGGTCAAATAAAGTTTATCAACTATGAAATAGAACATTCAAAAATTTATGTACGAAATTATGCTAAAAACTTGAACTTCATTAAATTTTGTTTTAAAAAATCTATAAAATTGCAAAAAATAGCCTAAAATCGGCCCGGACGGCGGACGGCGGACGGGGGACGGCGGACGGACATTTCAAATTTGGATTCTACGCACCTTGAAACGTAAAGTGACAACGTTTGAGGGGGGGTTATAAAAATTTTTTGCTATACGATCACATAGGCTTATTATTGGAAATAATAAACCAAAAGTGGCGAACGATTTTCCTGCTATGAAAACTAAGGGAGTTACATTTCCCTATTAACGCATTGGTTGTCTCTGAAAATCAATATTTTCGCGTTACGTGACGGTCGGAAAAAAATGGGAACGTCCGGTTAATCATTATTAAATGATAAAATGATAGCCTTACGACAAATTTGGAGGATTGTTGCACAGAAAAACAGAACTCACTCCCAAGTCTGTCTGCTCTCCACGATCAACTGTATTTTCGTTTGTGAGCATAGCGGCAAACTTGCGGCCCACCGCTCCCTGTGTAGTTGGATATTGTTTACCTTCTAATCGCATCGCTGCCTCCCAACGTTCCATCCAGAGTGTATCGTTGATCGGAGGTGCCCCGAAACACTGCGAACCCATCATGCCAATTCCATTCATCCCACGGTCTTCATAGAGTTTTCCTGGTGTTTTGTCATTCTGTCATTAAGATTCTGTAAACGTACACTCCTAATGTGCGGGCTCCGAATACATTACCACCTCTTTTAAATGCTAATGTAAAACATGGAAATTCGAGAAAAAAAATTAATTCGGAAATTAACCGTTTTCTCTGCTGTTGTGAGTCAGAACATTTTGGCAATGGTAGCAATTCATTTTTTTTTTTTTGGAAAAAATAAAACGTTCGAACGAACCAATTATCATGTAATTTAAAAATTGTTTTGAATAGTGAAGTTTATATCGATGCGCAGTTGATCTAATTCGATTTAGCGAGTGAAATAAATCAAACATGATATCTAAATGGTTTTTTTTTGTATCAAAATGATTTTCAAAAATTTTAAATTTAGAGTAAGTTGATTTTACTTATTTGGTCCCAATCGATTATGTTGATTGACGGACTCCAGCTAGGGAATTAGGGAGCTAGGGGATTTGTTTAGGAGTGAAAGCGAGCAATGACGGATATATTTAAGTATATTTTAGGCTCTTGAGTATCGGTCGAACCAATAAAAGAGCTTCAATTAGGCAACCTCTCAGAAACAAAAATTTCCTTTCCCTTTTCGAGCCAGTCTGGTACGCTCAACTGAAAAGTCTTGGAAACTCAGAAGGAGTTCGACTTCCTTCAAGCACGTCTTGCTCACAATTTTCAGTGTTGGAATCCCATAAGACGGATTTACTTTGTTTGAAGATTTTCCTTCTAAAATTTCTGAAATTATTACGATAGATTGTTTTCCCCTTTGATTCGTTCCAATTGTCTGTGATGTACTCAGTACCGCGACGCTTTTGTAGCTATTGGTAGTTAATAATAATAATAATAATAATAACTGCTCCATTGATTATTGAGTAGTATTTTATATTTTTTTTTTTTTTTTCTTTTCACGTTTTTAGCATGAATATGCTTTAGCCGTGACCTACCTAACTGCCGAAAGTAGCGCCAATAATTGTGATGATTTCCGCTTACAACCGAGTCGTTGCTAGGGATATGATACTTCGTCGTTTTTCATCCCACAAAATTCGTTGACCATTCGTTCGAAAGCTCTCGATTTATCCAACCATACTATATTAACTACTGCGAAGTGCGTGGCCAACAAGCTGAGTTATGAGCATGGTTATATGAATAATTGTTTACACACAGGTGATCATTCTCAATTATTGATATTGTGAACATGATTGCAACCGCTTGTTAATTTCTGATGATTTCATTGAGCTGGTGTTTCGATTATGTGATTCATAGCAGGTGATCCGAATATTGCGAGAACGGTTAGATTTGTGAAGCGGTGGTTAAAATATTTTAATAGGTAATTTCTATACTTTACACTATAGGAAGCTGTAATTTCGTATGTAGCCTCTTTAGCCTCTTTCTATAATAAAGTGAATGTTTACTCGCGAGTTTCTATTAGGAGATCATCATCTCACACGAGCTCAATCGTCGTGATCATTTCTATAATAAAGTGAATGTTTACTCGCGAGTTTCTATTAGGAGATCATCATCTCACAAGAGCTCAATGGTCGTGATCATTTCTATAATAAAGTGAGAGCGAGGAGCTAAAACATTATTTTGTTTTAGGATTGATGGCAGAATGATAAACAGAGTTCAGAGGCCGATGGGGGGTCGGGTTCAGAGAATCGACGAGGAGTGAGTCGTGTACGGTTAAAGCGTATGAATTCATGTTTTTTAATTTTAGCCGTCAGGCTCATTTTTTTTTTTTTTTTTTATATTTATCATATATTAGGTAGTTGTTGCTGTAAAACTAATTTGGTTCCTTTACATTTTCAGAATTGTTGGAGTTCTTTTCGGGCATTGTCAGGTAAGATAGTATTTATATTTCTGTTCTACAATCTTTCATTCTTATTATTTACTATAGAGTTTGATATTTTACATTAAAAATTTACGTATGGCCACCATGTTTTGGCATCATGGGGCCCTCATGAGAATGAAACATAAATGCAGCGATCTATCACTAGTGTGCAGCAGCGCTATAGCTCCCTGTTCGGGACTCGACGTTGCACCGACGCAGCCAATGACATCAATGGATTATTGTGAACCAGTATTCTTATAAATAGATGAATGAAATTGTTAGTTGGTTTGAACTTCAACTATGTTTCTTCGGGGTAAATGTAAATGTGCTATTATTTTCAGTTATCACAATTGTGCAATGCTGCACGTAGGAGCTTGTTTCGCTATGTTTTGTAGGAAACTACTCCTTTGAAATAGCTCCACCATGTAGCTTTAAGATATAATCTCCACAACGGGTAGCGAAGCACAACTAGCTCAGCCATCTAACTCACGCGATAGTAAAGTCAACTAATAATAATATTATGATGTAGTATAGAAGGTATAGATAGATAGCCTGAATTAGATAGATCGAACTCAGTAATTAATTTTTCTACCTACTTGCTCCTTTGATCAAATTTATACTATGTATGTTTTAGTATGTATGTACTGTGTAGACTTATGTCATCAAGTGATGTTGGAATATAATGGGAGAGACGAGTTTCAAACTAAACTATTGATGTAAGAAAGTTGATTATCTACCAGTTTATTACCCATCGATTTTTGATAGTTTTGAAAAATATAGTGAATTCTGAAAATACGTTGAAAATTGGATTAGCTTTTCAGAAACAAATTTTTTTTTCTCTATATGCGAATCATCAGTTTTATTGTTTGTTACTGATGATGGCCTAAACGTCGAAATCGATTTGACGTTGTAACTCTTTATTTTTTTGTGGAAAAAGACAACTTTTTTTCACTCACTCACGTTTTGAAATGGGTTTCCACAACTTCGTCGTGAGTGATTTAATTCGTTTTGTATATTGAGACAAGACGTTGTGCTTCAAGGAAAATGCTGTGCATATTGTGATGGACATAGAGAGGTTTTTAATGTCAATTTATGTTACGTATATTGTAAATCTGATGCACTGAGCATGACGCTGACTCTACTGTTGACTGAATGTAATGCTATTCAGTTCCAATATCGGAGTACAAGTAATTAGAGTCAGAGATGAGGATAGAAACTGAAACTAGTTACAAGTTTGTAGTTCGAGGTTGGGAAGCAACTTGTGCAGTTTCGTCACAAATCCAATTATGTTTTACGAGTCGGAGGTCTTTGCATACAAAACAATGAGCAACCCATACAAATTATTTCCGTTCTTGGAAGCAAATACGGATGTGGACAATGACGCTCAACAAGGGTGAAAATGGTTGTTTTGGAGCCAAGTCGAGAGGGAATAATGGGATTGGCTAGAACTGTAGGGAAGTAAACTCGGAGACGAGATTTCTCGATCTGAAGATTAACAGTTCAACCTTACCCTACAACTTTTGTTAAAAGTTATTAGAAACGCTCCCTTTCAACTGAGTACTTACGAATTTCAGCGTCTTAGCAGTCAGAGAGTGTAATCCGAACGGCTGTGGTTCTTTGCCTCATTCATCGACTTATCCTTAAGAAAGGATTTTGAGTAGAGGCTTGGATTTATTCAAATATTGCGGTAGAAGCGAGTTCGAAACGCCGGGGGAACCTTCGGAGGGGGGAATGTGAAAAGTTGGTGTTATAAGAGGCGGCGTGATGACTCAAGAGGGAGATTAGTCATCTGGAAATCAAGGCACGCTACCACAGCGCGGAGTCAACTGATGAGAACGCATCTCATTCTGGCGGCCATCTCTACTAATCAAACAGACTCGCATCAACTATATTTTACTAAATAAACCAAAAACACTACGTCATTTCTTGGAACCTTCTGAGTATACTGGCTTCCGAATGGGACTGAATTGTAGATAATTTTTCATGATATTGAGTATGATCGTAGTTTTAGTTGGCTAGCGTACGTCATAAGGCCCGTCCAGACTCCTCGGCGTGTCCTACTTCGAATTGCCACAACCTATACTTCTATAGTTATATACGCATGTTTATATTTCTCGATTTGAGCTCCTATCTATTCAAATAGTTATTGCCTTAATAATATCATTATCTAAGTACGTACGAAAAGTCGAGAGGATATGTTATTAAATATGCGTAGGAAAAGCTTTGGTATTAACACACAAATATGACCTTGAAAAAAACATATTCATGCCTCGAAGGAACGCCGGCGCCGTACCCACCACAAGGTGCCGCGGCGCCGGCGCCTCCTCTCACTCCACCCCCCCCCCCCCCCTCTCCACCCACCGTGACCCCCTGCCAAGCGTGCCAGGCGTGCGCGCGTCGAAAAAGACACTTTTTGCCCGTTTTTGGCCCATAGCATCTATGCGAGTAAAGCAATCGGGATGGTTGAACGTTAGGACCAACTAGACCCCAAATGGAGTCTATGTGCGAAAGAACAGGTTTTTTATGTCAATTCTTAGGCCTTTTATGGCCCGGACGGCGGACGGACATTTCAAATTTAGATTCTACGCACCTTGAAACGTAAAGTGACAAAGTTTGAGGGGGGGTTATAAAAATTTTTTGCTACACGATCACATAGGCTTATTATTGGAAATAATAAACCAAAAGGTAATATTCCAAATACTTCCTCCCGTAGAGTATTCGTTCGATTCCCTGCTGACTAGGTATAGTAATGGTGTTGGCAATCAAATTCAAGTAAAAGGGAGTCATAGCCTCACAATAATAATTGCTATAATATATATAGTATTTTCAAATTGAATTCGTTCTTTTACAAAACGAGTTCTTCCCTTTTCAAAATGAATTTGTCCTTTTACAAAACGAATTCTTCCCTTTTCAAAATGAATTCGTCCATTTACAAATCGAATTCTTTCCTTTTCAAATTGAATTCGTCGTTTTACAAAAGGAATTCTTCCCTTTTCAAAATGAATTCTTCCTTTCACAAAACTGATTCGTCCTTTTACAAAACGAATTCGTCCTTTTAGAAAATGAATTCGTCCTTTTAGAAATCGAATTCGTCCTTTCACAAATGAATTTGTCCTTTTACAAAACGAATTCTTCCCTTTTCAAGTGAATTATTCCCTTTTCAAAATGAATTCGTCCTTTTACAAATCGAATTCTTTCCTTTTCAAAATGAATTCGTCCTTTTACAAATCGAATTCTTCTCTTTTCAAAATGAATTCGTCCTTTTACAAAATGAATTCGTCCTTTTACAAAATGGATTCGTCCTTCATAAAGGGTCACCAAATCTTGAAGTTAATAACGGCGGTGACTGGCGCTAGGGAAAACGGTGACGGTCTGGATGCGGTCTTTATGCAAGGGCGCGGAAATCTTCTGCATGTCAGACAAAATTAACTCTTCTGAGCACTTAATGTCTTCTCATTGGAGCTTCCTTATCTGCGATTCCGTAATAGCTAAAACATTCTTGTCCTTCAGTTGTTCACTACTGTTTCTTGATAAATATACCAAAATTTGAAAATGAGTGACTCTGGAAGTTCTTTCGATGACGTTATTCGGTCCAATGGACAAATTACGATTCGAAACGGCTTTTCCGATTCCGGTTCCAATCCTTCCAGCGGAGAGACACCCACTTTAAACCGGGGAAGAGTAAAAAGTCCAGTCATGCAGCATGACCCCATGAGAGAATTTTTGAAGAGTAAACTCATCAGTTGTGATTACTTTTTTTTTTTTTTTTTTTTTTTTTTTTTTTTAACAAGCACCTACTACCTACGTTTTAAACAGCATGGTTCTAGGATTGGTTATACTGGGATACTTCCATAAGAGTAGTTCAATCTGAATTTGGACAATGTTTCATGCAAATATTACCGATTTTTACAACTAGCGAACGGCATTATTTCGATTTTTGACTGATTTTTCAACTTTGAAATTTTTGAAAACTTGATACATATTCTTATAGGAAATTTTACGCTGATTCCGAATATACCACATGTTAGTATGCTGAAAAAATTATTTCGCACAACAAATCGCAAAAAACAGGAAATTTTTAACTATATTTTTGAAAATTTCAACCCGAAGATGTAATCCGATCATGCTGGCCAACGAACTTGAACTTTCGTTTTGTGTCCTCAACATTTTAAAATTTGTTTGAAGTTTCTAGCACAATTCTACGGACAGTTATCGTCTGGAATGACACATACATACATACATACATATTTTTTTTTTTTTTTTTTTTTTTTTTTTTTTACGAAACTCCCCTCAAAGGCGGAGGGTGCACACCATTAAATTGAAAAATGAACAAATAAAATGAAAAAGTGGGGAGGACGCCCAGGTTTACCCGACGCCGGCTCTAGGGATAAGGGAAGTTGCAGGATGAGGAGGAAGAATGGGATGAAAGGAAGTGCCCTTATAAAATGACCACCAGTTCAAGTAAGAACCCCTCAGGACGCGGGTGATGATACCACGGAGCACTCCTGCTGAGATGCCCAACTCGAGTAACTCCGTGGCGCTTTTCCCGCACCACACCCCGCGCCATGACACGGTTGCAGCCATGACCTTGATGTTATTGGTCGCCACTCCTTTTAGCTCGGAAATTGCTTGCCGCAGGTCATTTCTATCATACTTATTTATTTTAGCCCACCAGGTCTGCTCCATGTCCACGCTGCCACTGACAACCTGGACATCCAGGATTATGGCAGACCCATCGGGCTTGACGGCAACGATATCCGGCTTCTTGCCCCGGTCACTCGGCATGTGATATAGTCTCTCCCTTTCAACATCCCAACCGCTGGATGACAAAGTGCCTGCTATCTGCTTGTGCGGCCACCATGAGTACGAGGACACTGCTGCACCACATGATACAGATTCTCATTTTTACCCCGACAGGCACAGCAAAGGGTGTCCACTGTCCCACGACTACTCCGTGAACACCTCACCGAGGTGGCTAATGTGGCCACCCGGACGGCATGAAAATGGCGGTAGTCGCGGGCCCCAATGCCCTCTGAAGCCCATTCCACCCACTGGGAAGAAATGGGGGATTCAGAGCACTGTCGGAGTTCTTTACCATCTACTGACTCATGCAGTGCAGCAGCGAACTCAGCAGATGAGCTGGGTTTTGGAGCAGATGGTGTTGCTCGGTCACACCACAACAACTGCTGCCTGACAAAGTCCAGGTCAGCAGCAGTGCGGGCGACCTCCCAGCTCGAGCCCCTAAGGGCAAGCAGGCGCTGGCGGCGTAAAGATGGGATGCTGGCTGAGAGAGAGACAATACCGAGCCCACCGGCCTTGACCGGTGGGTGGATATAGGCACTTGGGACACCAGGTGGAAAGCCTAGCCAAGAGCGCACAGCAGAGCGAACTTCACGATCTAACTCAAGCAGCCTCCCCGCAGTAAGCCTGCCAAAGACTAACCCATAGGTTAGCTTTGGCAGTAAGTACGTGCGAAGGAGGCGCAGCTTCTGCTGTGGCTTCAATGGAGCCTTGGTGACACGAGATAATGCTCCACCAAGGTCCACACGGCTTGCGGCAATGGTGGCCACACCCATGAAGTCAACTCCAAGGTACCGCCAAACATCCAGCACGGATCGGGTGGGGATGGGTGACTGCCCTATGACAAAACACTCCTCATCCACCACCTTCACCTGATGCTGGCGACCCGACGGGACCAAGGAGACTGACCCACACTTGTCTGGGTTAACCACCAAACCACACCTGGCTAGCTGCTCAGCAAAGGCATTGAGGGCAATCTGCAAGCCCTCACGGGTTTCGGCGAGTAGGATTACATCATCGGCGAAAGCCAGTGCACCTACTCGCACCCCAGGGGCGAGATCGAACCCTATTTCAGCTGGCAGCTTACCCAAGGCCGTGTCCACGACCAGGTTAAAGAGGAGTGGCGACAGAGGATCCCCCTGGCGTACCCCGCGCCCAATGACAACATCCCCTGACATCTCACCTCGTGCCTCGAGGACCGTCACGCCTTCGTGGTACAGGCAAGCAACATACTCAATTAAACGAGTAGGTGCCCCGACACCACGAAGACAATCGGTCAGGGCAAAATGGCTTACGGTGTCAAAGGCCTTGGCGACGTCCAGAGCGGCAAGATGGAGTTGCCGTTTCTTAACACGGGCCAGCGAAATGACAGTTTGGAGAACTGTTAGGTTCTCCGCTGTGCCATCCGCTGGCCGAAATGCTCTCTGGACGTCACCTATGACACCAGCAGCTTGGAGGCGAGATGCCAGAATCTTTTGGAAGTGGCGGAAGACTACTGACAATGTAAATATTGGACGGTAGCCTCCTGGCCCACTTTACCCTTTTTTTCGGGATGAAAATTGTCGGAGCATGAGCCAACACTTTCGGGGGTCTTCCTGATAGAAGCAGCAGGTTGAGGATGAGCAGCTTAACTGTTTTTGGTACCTTGTTCCAACGTCGGGCAGAAACACCATCAGGTCCAGCAGAAGTGGAGTTCTTGACACGGCACTTGTGTGCCTCGTCATGAAGCACCGGTGTGCACATGATGCCGCGCAAGGAATCCCTGGTGGAAGCTGGGGGTACCACCGGCTCACCAGGGTTGTGGCTGGGAGCACTCAAGAGTGGCTCCCAATAGTCCACAAACTCCTGGAGAGGGGGCAAAACTTGCTCATCCCCAGCTCCCTCCAGTACCTCCGCAGCCACACGAGCCGGATGCTTCCTCCACAACTTCTGGACCCGCTGATATTCCCGCCTTCTTGCTTGTTTTGCTGCTCTGCGACCTCCACGAGGCACCAAAGTAGGAGGCACCATTCCCTGATGCCCCGTCACGGTCGCTTCCTCAACCCGTGGGAAGATCCTCTGTATATAGGCTGCAACCTCGTCCTCCAAGCCTTCAGGCCTCGCAACAGCCCGCCTCGCCAGTTCCTGCAGGTAGGCACTCTCATAACCTTCAATTCGACCTACCTGTTCCCCAAGCCTCAACACTTCAGTCTTCAAGTCTTCAAGAAGACCGGAGGTCCCGGGGGAGGATTGCTGAACGGCGGGCTGTTGTCCCACGCCTGTAGGAGATGCGGGAGAGGCCCCACGGCTATTTGCCAGGATCGCATCCTGGACAAGCTGCTTATAGTGGGGCCTCAGGCGAAGAGACTGAATGGCAGAAAGCGTGCGCATGGGAAAACGTTGTTGCAAAAATACATTTATATGACGTACCCCATTGCGCACAGCCTCTGCCTCCTCTGCTGCCATTCGCCGCAAATCCTCAGAAGCATACCTGGGCCGCTCTCGCTCTATATCAATTGCAGCGTTGGCCTGTATAGGATGCTTCTGCCAGACGTGGGCACTGAGGCCACGCTTGGAACTGAAGGCTCTCTCACAGTGGGCACACTGGTGGGCAATATTCAGGGCAGAGGAAGAGGATGAAGGGTAGGATGAAGATGATGAAGATGAGGGGGAGGATGACCGACGCCCCTGCCTGGGGCGCCCCCGAGCGCCTCCCCTAGAACCCCGGGTGCCAATGGGCACGCGGGGGTTATGAGGCTCTAACACACATATATACATACATACATAAAAAAATGCGTTAAACTTCAGAATATGATTCAGAATAGCCTGAAACGGATTTCTGCATAAAAATTTCTCAAAAATTCAATTCTACAATTTTTGAGGCGAGAGCAATACAATAGCTTAATTTTCTTCAAAAATTCGCTAATACGACAGAGTATCCAGAGACAAAAAGAAGTTATTAATACGGCTATATTTGGAAGGTTACAGTATTTAAAATCAGCTGTCTAGTGTGGTATAAAGAATTCATCTGGCAAAACTATTATACAAAAACACCGTTCTTATACAGTCACTAGCATCTAGACTCGGACATCAACAAGATTTACTAGGTACCAATTGAGGCTGCTGTTGATTAACAACCGGGTATCACTCTGAAAAAATCAAGGAAAAACTTGCTGAAAGAAGTATTTTCCTTAGTATATCATCCATTGATAATTGGTTACGAAAACTGAGAATAACTTTGAAAAAAGCATCCTGCAAGCTCATGAATGAACAGTAAATAAAAATGTTTAAAAATTTTTTTCACCGAATTCCTTTTTGGGGCATTCTGAATCGAATCCTTGAGTTGAACGCTTTTTCATATATATATTTAAATATGTATGTGTCACTTCAGACGATAACTTTCCTTAAGATTGAGATAAAAATTCCGTTCTTGCGCCAAAAAATCAAGCTTTCCAAACGGAAGGATGAGATAGTGGCCAACACTTTTTGAGCACATGAAATGGTTCAAACGTAAAAAAATATAGCTAAAAAATTACCAAAAACGGCTTAAAATTGTTAAATTTATATTTTTTAGCAAAACTTTAGTCAATAACAGTTAATCAACACCAAATTAGAACACTGTTAAATTTATGCAAAAAATGAAAAATAAATAATGTACTTCAATGTCATCAATATTTGCTAAAAAATCGAATATTAATCTGGAAAATTGCTAAACATCAAATATCTGTTTTGAATCGTATAATATTATTTAGTACGACTATAATTGTCGTATAGTCGGTGGTTAACAATTCTTTGCCCTGAAATTGCTCAAATTTCAAAACAATGTTACGTAATATAGCTATCTAATACTCTAATCTATAAAAATTCACTCATACGAACATGCTGCATGACTGGCACTTTTTTTTTTCCAGCTCGATTTGAGAAGTTTTGTTTTTTTGGAAATCCAATCTCAAAACTGCCCTTTCTGCGAGAATGGCCCATCACTGCATTTGCAAAGTTACATGTATGAAGTGAATACATGTAAATACATGTAAATGAATACATGTATGTATATGAATGTAAATGAATACATGTAACGCTGCATTTGCAAAGCTACATGTATGAAGTGAACAGAGAACAGTTTACGTAGGTAGAAGTAGGTGAAGGAATGATTTTGTTTCATTGGGGAGTTTTATATGTAGGAAAGTTGGAAAGACTAATCTGGTTCAAGCTGGAGGGTTTCCTTTGTTCTTATGGGAGAGCGGATAAGCGTGGCCGAGTGCGGTAAGTGTTAATTTTAATTATTATACAATAAGAGGGCCTGTATAAAGTCGCACCTGTATCACAGCCTGTTCGAAACGTTCAATGTTCTTATGACGGGAACTGGGAACGGATCAAACTCAGCCTTGCGGTTTGAGGGCTGAGCCGTCAAGGACCAAACCAGCGGTTATAATTACAATTACTCACTCCTTTGTGGAGGAGTTTAGTTTGGTATCAAATCAGAATACCTTCCTGCCGACACTTTAATATTAACGAGAATTCTGATTTTTCAGTTAATATTATACTAATTTTTCAGGGAAATTAACAATTTCACTCATGTTATAGTTTAATTTTAACAATACATTCTCAAACCATCTCAACGGGTAGAATTATATTTTCTGTTCACAGACGGTAATAGGAATTATATTCGTTACTTTTGACATTTTGACTCGTGACTTTTGAGAAGGTAGATCAGCTGTTTTGTGTGTGTACCCCACCCTTATATGAGACACCCAACATGCCTAATACAGGTCGGATTTTTGGCGTGGGAATGAGAGATGAAATGACGCCAGTACGCCCTGGCGGATGTTTTGAGAAGGTAGATCAGCTGTTTTGTGCGGCAAGGATAATCATCGGGAGTCGGCACAATTATTGCCCATTCACGACATAATTATTATAGATTATTTTTGTGGCATGATAGGTGTGGATACAACACAACAATAGGAGGGATCTATCAAAACTTCACATCTCTACTTTCAGAAAATTTTCAGGAGAGCCTAGAAAGGTGACTCTCAGCCACATTGGCTTATGAGACCAAACCGACCGCATCAATAACTGCCTTAGGCCACCCTTATAACTGTGCACTAACGACATATTTGTGGCATGCACACTATCCTACGAACGGGGAAAAGTATTTTGGAAATGTCCAGTTTTGACGCAGACACATGGAGATGTAGATTTTTGAAAAAATCAAAAATTCTTCGAGATTAGGAAGTATAGAGAAAAACTGATTGCAACCAGTAAAACATTTCATTTATTGAAAACAAATCTGATCGCATCAAATGTTGGTAAGAGAAGGGTCCTCATCCAAGCAGTCACATCCCTCAAGCTCTGAGGGATCCAATTCAGAGCCCTTCGTCAGTACCTTCGCATGCGTCTCGGAACATCTCAATATGTACTTGGATCGCACTAGAACTTCAACATTAAGGACCACTAAACTCGTGGATTAAATTTAAAATCAATAAATGAATAATAAAAAAAGGAATTAAAGAGTGATATATGATGAGGAAACGCCGAAATCTCAGTGTAAATCCACCTAACCTCATCTTGTAAATCTTATGGCCGCCTATGGAGGTGGTGGAAAGTTTTACAGAGTGGAGAAGGGTAACTATCTTACGGGACACTAGGAGAAATTTTACACGGCAAAACACGGCGGACTTTTTCGAGTTAGAGGCTTACAGAACACCTGGAGAAGTTCTCCAAGGCAAAGATGACAGAGTTACTCCCCTATGGCGTATATCTCTGAGTCCAGCATACTTCTTGTTCTCATCCCTTGTTTCGAATAATTTGCTTTAGAAACCTTCCTCCTAACCCCACGGTTTAAATCTCTCATTATCCCATCCACAACTCGTGAAAAATAAGAAAGCAAACAAATTGATAAGCAGACAACTCGGGACAACACTTTGTTGACAGACTAGAATGTCTATCTAAGTATATCAAAACAATTGCCGCAACGCAAAAGGAAATGGCGTGTTGCCTTGCTGTGCGTTCTGACGAGCGGTCGAGAAAATAATGAAGATGGTAGTTCGAAGACGAGCTGCCACCTGTTGGAGAACCCGAAAAATAAAATAAAGAATTGAGAGCATTACCATCATAAGTGGAGATGACCAGTTTCGAAAAAATTTTTCCAGTATTTTTTGAGGGAAGGAGATGTGAAGTTTTGACGAAGACTCACGTTTTTATCATGCTATTTGAACAGGAAATAACCACTTTTGAGAGGTGCGATTTTGACACAAAGTGCAAACCTGTAGCCTAAGTCCAAAACTGCAGTAAAACGTTTATTGTCCAGGAATGGAGATGTTAGGTTTTGATAGACCCCTCCTGACTTTCATTTTTCAATTCTGTAAACAGATGGTTGCCAACAGGTTTCGGAAGCCGCATATGAACGTGTGTCCCTTCGGCTGCTCTTTCTCACGATGGAAATCCAGCGAAAACTAGGGGTCACGTATGTCCCAGTTCGGCGGGTCATTTAATAACAAGGTCAGATAAGGGAGCCGGCCGCTGAGCCCCAGTGCGTGACAACTGCAGGAGGGCCGGCGTTTGAACCAACACCACATCTCGATTCATCAGTCCTCAGGATCCCCGGCCTGTTTTCTCCCGTCGTAGAATCTCTCCGCGTTGAATCCGTGGCTATCTCGATAACCTCAACGCAAATCTTCAGGCTCGTTCCATCCATAGACTTCTCATTACAGCAACATAAAGTAAAAATATCGTTGTCGTGTTTATGAGTTTAAACAAAACATAATTTCTCCCTTGAGAGGGAAAAACATTAAATCATGTTTAATGTTTTTCCCTCGCAAGGGAGAAATTAGATATAGTTTTTCAAGGTCAAGAAAAAAGAAAAGATTCTAATTAACCAAAACAATTTAGGATATTTAAATACATCTTTATTTTACCATTACATATTTCCGATGGGACTCATACCAAAGTACGCTTGCATACGAGTCTGCAACACATTGGGACATTTTATGTCTTTAGTTGCAGACTCGTATGCAAGCTCTAAGAGCCACTCAGCTGATCCGGACCCTGGGCATCGTCAAGTAAATGTCCTAAAGAGGCTACATACGAAATTACAGCTTCCTAGAGCGTAAAGCATAGAAATTAGCTCTAAGAGCCACTCATCTGATCCGGACCCTGGGCATCGTCAAGTAAATGTCCTAAAGAGGCTACATACGAAATTACAGCTTCCTAGAGTGTAAAGCATAGAAATTAGCTCTAAGAGCCACTCATCTGATCCGGACCCTGGGCATCGTCAAGTAAATGTCCTAAAGAGGCAACATGCGAAATTACAGCTTGCTAGAGTGTAAAGCATAAAAAATAGCTTTAAGAGCCACTCATCTGATCCGGACCCTGGGCATCGTCAAGTAAATGTCCTAAAGAGGCTATAAGCGAAATTACAGCTTGCTAGAGTGTAAAGCATAAAAAATAGCTTTAAGAGCCACTCATCTGATCCGGACCCTGGGCATCGTCAAGTAAATGTCCCAAAGAGGTTACACACGAAATTACAGCTTCCTAGAGCGTAATGCATAGAAATTAGCTTTAAGAGCCACTCACCTGACCCGGACCCTGGGCATCGTCAAGTAAATGTGCTGAAGAGACTACATATGAAATTACAGCTTCCTAGAGTGTAAAGCATAGAAATTAGCTATAAGAGCCACTCATCTGATCCGGACCGTGGGCATCGTCAAGTAAATGTCGTGAAGAGGCTACATACGAAATTACAGCTTCCTAGCGTGTAAAGTATAGCAATTTGTACCTATTAAAATGATTTAACCACCGCTTCACAAATCAAACCGTTCTCGCAACATTCGGATCACCTGCTATGAATCAAATCATCGAAACACCAACTCAATGAAATCATCAGAAATTAACAAGCGGTTGCAATCATGTTCACAATATCAATTATTGAGAATGATCACCTGAGTGTACACAATTATTCAAATAACCATGCTCATAACTCAGCTTGTTGGCCACGCACTTCGCAGTAGTTAACATAATATGGTTGGATAAATCGAGAGCTTTCGAACGAATGGTCAACGAATTTTGTGGGATGAAAAACGACGAAGTACCATTTCCCTAGCAACGACTCGGTTGTAAGCGGAAATCATCAGAAAAATTTAATTATGTTTAATGTTTTTCCCTCGCAAGGGAGAAATTAGATTTAGTTTTTTAAGGTCAAGAAAAAAGAAAAGATTCTAATTAACCAAAACAATTAATTATATTTATATACATTTTTATTTTACCATTAGATATTTCCGATGGGACTCATACCAAAGTACGCTTGCATACGAGTCTGCAACACATTGGGACATTTTATGTCTTTAGTTGCAGACTCGTATGCAAGCTCTAAGAGCCACTCATCTGATCCGGACCCTGGGCATCGTCAAGTAAATGTCCTAAAGAGGCTACATACGAAATTACAGCTTCCTAGAGTGTAAAGCATAGAAATTAGCTCTAAGAGCCACTCATCTGATCCGGACCCTGGGCATCGTCAAGTAAATGTCCTAAAGAGGCTACATACGAAATTACAGCTTCCTAGAGTGTAAAGCATAAAAAATAGCTTTAAGAGCCACTCATCTGATCCGGACCCTGGGCATCGTCAAGTAAATGACCTAAAGAGGCAACATGCGAAATTACAGCTTGCTAGAGTGTAAAGCATAAAAAATAGCTTTAAGAGCCACTCATCTGATCCGGACCCTGGGCATCGTCAAGTAAATGTCCTAAAGAGGCTACAAGCGAAATTACAGCTTGCTAGAGTGTAAAGCATAAAAAATAGCTTTAAGAGCCACTCATCTGATCCGGACCCTGGGCATCGTCAAGTAAATGTCCTAAAGAGGCTACATACGAAATTACAGCTTCCTAGAGTGTAAAGCATAAAAAATAGCTTTAAGAGCCACTCATCTGATCCGGACCCTGGGCATCGTCAAGTAAATGTCCTGAAGAGGCTACATACAAAATTACAGCTTCCTAGAGTGTAAAGTATAGAAATTACCTATTAAAATGATTTAACCACCGCTTCACAAATCAAACCGTTCTCGCAATATTCGGATCACCTGCTATGAATCAAATCATCGAAACACCAACTCAATGAAATCATCAGAAATTAACAAGCGGTTGCAATCATGTTCACAATATCAATTATTGAGAATGATCACCTGAGTGTACACAATTATTCAAATAACCATGCTCATAACTCAGCTTGTTGGCCACGCACTTCGCAGTAGTTAACATAATATGGTTGGATACATCGAGAGCTTTCGAACGAATGGTCAACGAATTTTGTGGGATGAAAAACGACGAAGTACCATTTCCCTAGCAACGACTCGGTTGTAAGCGGAAATCATCAGAAAAAAACACCAGCTCAATGAAATCATCAGAAATTAACAAGCGGTTGCAATCATGTTCACAATATCAATAATTGAGAATGATCACCTGTGTGTAAACAATTATTCAAATAACCATGCTCATAACTCAGCTTGTTGGCCACGCACTTCGCAGTAGTTAACATAATATGGTTGGATAAATCGAGAGCTTTCGAACGAATGGTCAACGAATTTTGTGGGATGAAAAACGACGAAGTACCATTTCCCTAGCAACGACTCGGTTGTAAGCGGAAATCATCAGAAAAAAACGTTGCACATTTGCGTGTCGTGTCGGAATTCACAGAATGACCCCCAGCCCTAAAACATTAAACATGTTAAAAAAACGTTGCAGATTTGCGTGTCGTGTCGGAATTCACAGAACGACCCCCAGCCCTAAAACATTAAACATGTTAAAACGTTGCAGATTTGCGTGTCGGAATTCACAGAAAGACCCCCAGCCCTAAAACATTAAACATGTTAAAAGTAAACTAAATTATCTCTCTTTGTACCTAAAACACCAATACAAGAAACGCTACAAAATATTACATATAGGTTTATTATTTCTGTAGTGGTAGCTCTTCTATTCAGAACACCTATCTATATTATTAAATTAATCATTAGGAAGGAAGCTAATGTGTCTGCATATGTGTAAATGCCTACTGAAGAAAAATTAATAAAATTAAATAACCCTAACTAATAAAATTAAATAGCCCTAACTTTCCTTACATGAGCTGATGATGCAGTGCCATGAATTGGCGAAACCGGGGTGTGACGCTCATGCCACGAAATGCGTTCGCTTGCTGCAAGCCTCACATTATGTAGCAGTCATTGTTGAAACATAGTTCATTCAAAAGTCATAGGGTCGTTGCTCCATTATGGCTTGTAGTGAGAGAACGGACGATTTCCTTCGATTCGTTGGGAAAATATATGTAAATGAGAAAAACGAAACGGGTACTTAAAATAAGCGAAACTGGACCATTGAAATGACGGGCTGAGCCTTGCTCAGCTGAGTTAGCTAAATTCTCTCATTTCTACCCTAGGACGTTAGAAGTTGATAAGGAGCCTCAATGGCTTATCAATAAACAAAAGAAAGTACCTACCGACTTCATCTTGATCAACTAGTGAGCTGAACTCTCTCCTGTTCACCCTACGAAGCAGAAACGTGGTAAAGAGCCACTCTGGGACAACCCAAGAAATGCTAGTTCTGATCATATTTCAAGAGCTAACAGATGGCGAAAGCACGTTCCATGTTTTCGGCAGTTATGGTCTGAATGTCATCAAAAGGCTGTCCCGGGGTACAATCCCGGCGAGATAAGGAGCGCATGTGATAGCTTAGCACGAGTAGGAATACATATCTATAAATTCACACTCCACGACCCGAGATACGACCGGGTCGCTCGTCATTAGAGAGTTCTTGGTGACTTCAACTTAACGTCACCCGTCACCATAGTCTTGAGGGAGCAAATGAAGATTCTAACCCAAATGGAACCGCGGCCACGGTTGCTTTAATTTGCGATATTTTCTCCCTGCTGTCTTTGTTGTCTACTAGTTGTCTAATCAAAATCTATATTTTGATATGAAACTCCAATATTCAATCCTAAAGTAAAATTTCATATTAATTTCAGCACAAATACGGACTAATGTCTCGTTTTTAGTTTTCAATTTGTAAACAGAGCTTGGATTTAAAGCAAAGACAGTAAGGCCCAAGTGGGAAATAGTCCAGGCAGCTTGTGTCAAAAAAAGCTATATATCGGAAAGCTTTGTTGGATTTTTCATTTTTGATTGTATGGGGTATTTTGGGCTGCTTGAACTCGGATCTGAGGTTTGCCAACAACAAATTTTGACCAGAAATAGTTTTTTTTTTTTTTTTTTTTTTTTTTTATAAAAAAGATGAAAAAATTGACTTTTCCCCGGTTTTCGGGAATAACTCAAAAACTATACACTTCCCGTAAGAATCGTGTGCCTTTGGATCCTCGAACGGGCGAGGTTAAATGGGCCATTCTCACGTACGACGTTGCTATAACGTCCCTTCAAGGTCACGTACTCTCGGGTGCGTCAGGGTCACGTTAAGGGCACATTAGTAGTCACCAAAAAATCTCTATTATTATACAATAAGAGGGACTGTATGAAATCGCACCTGTACCACAGCCTGTTCGAAACGTTCAATGTTCTTATGAAGGGAACTGGGAACGGATTAAACTCAGCCTTGCGGTTTGAGGGCTGAGCCGTCAAGGACCAAACCAGCTGTTATAATTACAATTACTCACTCCTTTGTGGAGGAGTTTAGTTTGGTATCAAATCAGAATACCTTCTTGTGACGAGAATACCTGAATATTAACGAGAATTCAGATTTTTCAGTTAATACTATACGAATTTTAGGCATATTAACAATTCCATTCATGTTATATTTTAATTTTAACAATACATTCTCAAACCAGCTCAACGGGTAGAATTATATCATCTGTTCACAGACGGTAATAGGAATTATATTCGTTCTTATGACATTTTGCTGTCATTATCAATGAGACAAAATCTTCGTACCTACTCATAGTGGAAGTTGATAAAAAATGCGTCATTTAAAAGAAATATTCACCATAGTTTTGGATCGTGGATCTCATGAAAAATCTCCGAGAACATAAAGATCCTTTTGCTTGTATGTTTGCCTGTGAGCGAACCCTTGAAAAACGTAAACTTCTAAACTATTAATTTGATGTTGACTTTCATTCCACCGGTCCCCCAGCAGGTAAATAGAGGGTGAGATGTATGTTATACGGGTAGCGTGCATGTTATATATTTTACTAGTGAAGTAGGTACACTTCAATATAAACAAAGGGTACCCATCAAGTTCCTGCGAAACACTCATAAAAATACAATTAGTCTTCTTTTCATTATTCTTCGCTCTTTCAAATCGGTAGTTGAATTGCGAGAACCAAAATGTACCTGTTTTAATTAGCAATATTTTTTGGGATCATACAGAGTTTCTCGAGGCTGATGAGAGGTGACCGCATCTTTTACCTGCCGTCACATGAAGTAGTCTTGATGCCGTATTTCGAAAATATTCGCACATATCCCATTAACGCAGCTGATTTTAATCTAGCATTTCATGTGAGACCCTACTTGATGTATCTGTAACAGCGAGAACCCATTGCACGTCTTTGCATTCATAGTTTCACTCTTCTGAACTTCTTAAAACGTGTTTTTTTTCACTACCACCAAAATTACTGTTCACTTAAAAAAGATTCTAAAAACCTTTGTGTTCACGCTTTTGGAACTTCAGATCTATATTTATAACCAGGAAAAAAGTTGTTTTCTCAAAAATTCATCAACAGAATTCATATAAGGAAATAAGCTTACTCTTGTTTTAAATATCAACTTTTAAAGAGGGAGTACAGCAATGTCAGCGAATATGTATCTCTTATTTAGCATGAAATGTTCTTTCAACTATTCTAAAAATGGATAAGATCATAAACTAACATTTTTTTGCACTTGAAAAGTTTGGGGTTTTGGCCACCCCTGGACCACCGCGCGCCGCTCAGCCGACCTAGTGTACGACCAGCTTAATACTCCCTTTTCTACGAGAAGGTAGGTAAAATTCTATCGGCATTCGACATTTTTCTTAATGCGTGGAAATCCAAGCTTAGAGCTTATGTAATGTATATTGCGCTGAGGGCGTTGCTCAATATCAAACGCCGTAGGTTACAGCTTCACCTCATTTCATGTATACCTTGAATTTCCGTTACCTACCTTATATCATATCTATATTAATAAAATCGTAAGTATATCTGTCTGTACATTGGTTAGAATCATGAAATTTTGCGTTTCTTTTCCGTTTCAGCCTATTTGTAGACCTATTGGTACCATTTTAGCGAATTTTCTTAGAAAATGAAGCTATTGCAATGGCTCCAAAAATTGTAAAATACAAATTTTCAAAAATGTTCTTCATCGAAATCTGTTTTGAGGCATTCTGAAATGATTCCTGGATTTTAACGCTTTTTTTGTATGTATATATGTATATATATATATATATATATATATATATATATATATATATATATATATATATATATATATATATATATATATATATATATATATATATATATATATATATATATATATATATATATGTATATATTATTTTGAGGTATTACAGAAGGTTGGAAAAAGATAAGAAACACTTAAATAAACTTACGAAATTGAGAGAATATTTCGCTGTGTCGGCGTCGTCAGCTCTAGTCTAGAGCTGACGACGCTGACACAGCGAAATATTCTCTCAATTTTGTAAGTTCATTTAAGTGTTTCCTATCTTTTTCCAACCTTCTGTAATACCTCAAAATAATATTACACGCGAGTGTTTTCATTTTTCATATATATATGCATGTGTCATTCCAGACGATAACTCTCGATAGAATTGAGATAAAAACTTCGTTTTTTCTTATATATTATATACTTATTACTTATATACTATATATTATATACTTATTAAGTATATATATGCATGTGTCATTTCAGACGATAACTCTCGATAGAATTGAGATAAAAACTTCGTTTTTTCAAAAAATCAAGAAAGAAAGGATGAGTTCGTTGGACAACACTTTTTGAGCACATTAAATTGGGCAAAAACCGCTAAAAATTAACAAATTTCTATTTTTTAGCAGAATGCTACTCGAAAAAAATTAATCGGACATTTAAAAATTTAAGCACAAAATTGTACTGAAAAATGTACTTAAATTTCATTAAAATAAGCTAAAAAACTAAAAAAGGCAAAAACCGCTAAAAATTAACAAATTTCTATTTTTTAGCAGAATGCTACTCGAAAAAAATTAATCGAACATGAACTAGGACATTTAAAAATTTAAGCACAAAATTGTACTGAAAAATGTACTTAAATTTCATTAAAATAAGCTAAAAATCGATAGGAACACTTGAAAAAATTGTAAAAATCCACAAAATTGTTTGTTCATTGGAGTATTACTGACAAAAAGTTAGTTTGCTATAAAATGTATAATAAAAATTTTGTTTGTCCCCAAAGTGCTCAAATTTCAACAGAATTTAACGTAAATGTAATACGACCATTTATGAAAACTCGCTCATACGATCATGCTGCATGACTGGAACTTCTAAATTTTTCTCTGTCTGTCTGTCCGGATGTTTGTCCGCTTTTCACGGTTACAGGGGTCATTGGATAACTGATATGAGTGATGGGGAATGTTTGTATCAGTCCAACTTAAATTATAGGCTATTTGAAGTTTTTAAAATTTGAGCCAGAGGGGGTGTTTTAGGGGAGGAGGAGATGGTGAAATGGGGTATCTTGGACACCATTGAACGAACATAGGATCTGATTATCGAATATGTTTGGATTATCTTAACTTAAATCACAGGCTATGAAATTCTTCAAATCTGCCCCATAGGGGAGGAGGGGGAAGGGGGAAATGAGGTATATTTGTCATCACCGAACACACCGGGGATGTGAGTGGGGAATCTGTTTGGATTACTCTAACTTGAACCACAAGCTACTTAAAATTTTCCAAATCTGACCCATAGGGGGTGTTTTGGAAGAGGAGGGAGGTGAAATGGGGTTATCATGGACATCACTAAATCAACTAGAGCTGATTGGTAAGAAAAGTTTGAAATACTCTTACTTGACCCGCAGACTACTTCAAGTTTTCCAATCTAACCCATAGGGGGTGTTTTGGGGTAGGGGGATGGGGTATCGTGGACTTCACTGAATAAACTGGGGACCTGATTGCTAAAATATGTTTGAATTACACTAACACAAATCACAGGCAACTTGAAAATTTTCAAATATGAACCATAACGGGTATTTTGAGGGAGGGGAGGGGCGGAATGGGGGTATATTGAACATAACTGAATTAACTGAGAACCTGTTCAATAAAATATGTTTGGATAACACTAAAAAACCAGCCTACTTAGAAATTTCCAATTCCGACCCATAGGAGTGTTTTTGGGGGAGGGGGTTTGGAAAGGGGTAACTTTGACATCATTGAACAAACTGGGGATCTGATTGGGCGAATATGTTTAGATTACGTCAACCTCAAACACAGGATATTAAGATTTTTCTAGCGTCAACTATAGGGAGGCGTTTGTGGTAAGAAAACGAAATGGATGGGGGGAGGGGGTGGTTAAATGGAATAATTTGGTCATTCCCGAACAAACTGGTGATGTTCGGACGAACGTTCGTTTGGGTTACCTATCAAGAATATTTTTAATCTGAAATATGGGGAGTGTTTGTGGTGAGGGAGAGGGGGTGAATCTCAGTAGTTTGGTCCTAATAGGTGATTTATAAGTAAGTACTTTAGGTGATTTTTAAGTAAGGACTTTTTTGAATCAGATCCATAGGGGTGTCTAAAATGTGATGGGTGATGGAGGGGCTTGCGTATGTTCAAGTCAACCTGTGCAACGTTCGGGTGATCCAGCTAGTTACGAATATAAGGCCCAATTCACACAGAACGGGCGCGTGGTGAAGACGTGGCGCCGACCTTTGTCACTTCCGCATCTTTCCATGTAAACAAATGGCTCAATGTAAACAGAAGGGACGTGGCGCAGGCAGCCGCCCGTTCGCCCCTGCCACGTCCGTTTGCCGTCTCTCGTGGCGTTCGAGAAGGGGCGCGCCAGTTCCGTGCCACTCGTCACTTCAATAAAATGCGGGATGATGTTGAATTCAACATTGAATTTAGTGAAGAATTTGGGAAGAATCCGTGTTTATTTGATTACAATCGTGCGGATTATTGCAACAGGAACGCCCCAAGACCAGGCCTGGCAGAAAATTGCGCCTGAAAAACCGTTCTGGGTACATATTCAGCTCTTTCCATAACATCAAACGTTCTACCAGTTTTCCCCTTCTTCAGCCACAATGGATGAACCCGATATCTCCTCTTTTTTGGTTCAGATCAGCCAAGTACACAAAATCCAGCACATCTTGATCATCTTCCTCACTGCTCGATGAAAAATCCATGTTGTACTTCACGAAACCTTTTGGTTACTTATCCTTTCTCACCACTGTACCGCCCCTTCTGTGTGCATAGCATGGGGTCACGTCATCGCCACGTCCGTGCCTGGTCAGTGCCACGTCTTCGCCACACGCCCGTCCTGTGTGGATTGGGCCTCCTGTGTGACACGGGCCGTCCTGTGTGAATACGTTATTGGGAATAATAACGTATTGACAGACGTAAAAATAACATTCGATAAAAAATGATACACAGAATCTCTCAATACCAGGGTATGCAGTATGTCCTGAATTTCAATAAAATGCTGAGTTCTCGAAACGGACAAGCTTCAAATCAAACGTTCCCGAGGCAAAAATACACCGGTCTATTCCGTACGTAAGCTGATCAGAGTCCATTCAAGCGCGTTGATTGAACTAATTGGTTCACTAGTGGAGAAAAAAAGAAAAAAAAAAAAAAAACAGATTCAACTCATTGGATCATTTTCATTGATCAAGTTTCAAACCGCCCGGAAGAGTTTTACCAATTTATTTCTCTGTTACGCCTGAATGTGATGGGCGGTACACAGCGCTTGTATTTATTTGCAATGCATAACATTAAATTAACCGAATTACCCCTTTCGCCTCAGCTCATGACGAAACGGATGGAAGTTGGTCAAACATATTACAGAACGCTCAATATTAATTCGTAGTAATCAACCGTGGAGTTCACGCCACTTCTAAATGAGAACCCAGAAAACCGAGTTGCAATAACAAATACGCCTGCTACCTATGTTGTGTGTTGCACGTTTCCACGTTTCCATAACATGAATGAAAAGAGCATTGAAATTTTGGAATAGTCCTTACATATTTCATGGAGGTTCTTTTGCTGAGCATGATCTTCAATCAGGCAATAGGAAAACTATGCTTGATAGATACGTTTGCACATACTCGAAAAAAAATCATCAGTAATTCGGGTGCGAGAGACTTCATTGGGGACAATCTCCATTTCAAACCGTTCAATCACAGAAAATTTCACCGAAATCAGATGGAAACTAAACATATTATGCTTGTTACTCAGATCTAAGTTTTGCGCGTGCGCACCAATAATCAATTATACGAGTCTAACATGCGAAATTATCAACAATTCAACGAAACGTTGACTGAAACTGATGGAGACTTATTGACCAAACCTCAATGAAACTACTGCACATTTATTTCAAGTACTTAATGGCTCCAAAGAAAAAAATCCCTTCGATAGTAGCACATTTTAACAGGGAGATTCCGATATAAAAGGAATTCTATCGTGCAGAATTGACTTGGTAGACTGCCCATCCCGTTCACAAACGGATGAGGTCCATCGATATCGCAAAGGGTCTGGAACCCGTTTTTCAGTGAAGGGCCGGCAGTGTATTGAGGGAATCAGAGATATTCATGACTCCTGGATATTTGGAGGCTCTTCCCGAAAGTGAAAGAGGCAGCGTAGGAAATTACACCGGGATATCAGTCATGCAATACCCGAAATCCTCCCAATTTCATGGAGCTGAATGGAAAAAAATATATCCAGTCCGAACCGACTGAAATTAATGAAACGACTCCCAGGTTCAGCCTCAGGTAATATAAATGTAAAATAAGAACGTTTTTGAAACTAAAAGATCTCTCTCTCTCTCTCTCTCTCTCTCTCTCTCTCTCTCTCTCTCTCTCTCTCTCCCTCGCTCTCTCTAACGATCTGCTTTCTCTTACTCTATCTTTGTTTAAATGGAGTACGTGTTGGCACCTACCGGTTCCCACCCAGAGACAAGGACATCGCTCTAGTACATGAACGATTACGAAAAAATATCTATGGCGATGTTTTTATCCTAATTTGGTTGTAAAAAATTCGTACCTAAAAAGTTACCGAGTCGATCCAATATTGTAACTCTTTATTTTTCGTGGGAATAGGCAACGTTTTACTTTCCTTCCTTAACTGAAGAGTGAAGGGAAGGTATTGTAGTCAAACTGAAAATCAATTTCCGAAACTCATGCTAGGATAGGTATTTTTTCAACCTGAACCAATATCGATACGTTCCATGAAAATGTATGTATGTTTGTATGTATGTAATTCGTGTAGATTGCTTTAAATACGACATAAAAACATTCCGATTTCGGGGTTAGAGCACTACTGTAGAAAAATCAGCTTAGATCATAAATCAGAATAGGTGATAAGCAGTCAATTAATGAAAAAAGAACAAATGGTATTAAATACTCATAATTGTAAAGGAGGTGATTAAAAAAATACGGTAGTTTCACCTTTTTGGTCTGTCTTTCAATATGCCTCAAAGGATATTGATGAAATTCACTGGAGTTACTTTTCCTATGGATAAAAATGATATTCGATACTCGTCATAGCAAGTCAGAAGCCTTATGAACAGTAATAAGCTAAATAATTAAACATAATTTTTAGCAATTTCCTAGAATAAATAAAAATAGCAGTAATTAATGAAAAAAAACTTCTCATAATAGGTGAAAAACCTAGTTTCCGTCGAATGGGGTCAAGAGATTCTTCTATCGATGAAAATTATACCCATTTCACATAAATGCCCAGAAAATTACTGTATATTCGATAATAAGCCGAGAAATACCTATTCTTCAAACACAATTTCTTATATAAGTACTTACCTGTGTTAACTATCTCGCTCTTGCTGACTTTTAAAAAAACCTTTCAAGTATGATTAATGAAATCAAGACGGTACAAGTTGTATAGATAAAAGTTCAAGTCAATATTTCGCGGAGAAATATTCATGGCCACCACCAGCATTTAATTTAATAAAATACTATTTTCTATAATTATTGTGTTATCTCTGCCCTACACAAGTTCGTATAGATGTTCAAGTCAATATTTCGCGGAGAAAAGGTCTAATTTATACATTAATATATCTCTTCGGTTCGCATAGAGGTGTGTTCAGATTCATGTATTGTGGGAGTTGCAGACATTTTTTTTTTTAAAAAGATCGTACGACTTTCTTATACTACCCTTTGGGCCGGTCGGAAAGTAGTAACCACTCACTTGAGCTGGCTTTCCAAATTGATTCGAAAATCAACTCATCAGGCCTTGCAAGAGTTTTCAATGGTGAATATACTTGTGGTGTGATTCAACTCCACATTGGATCTTATGTTTTCATTCCGTTTCTATGACGTGTTGTTAGAAAACTCTTAATATTCATATTCTATAATTTCATTGTACTCCAAAATTAAGATGAATAAAGCCTTAGTTTCGTTTTAAAAGGTTTTCATAACAATACTCTATTCATGTTTAATACGAGTATTCTTCCAAAACCAGGAGTTCGTTGCAATTTTTAGGGATGGTTAAAAGACAGCTATTACTTTCCTACTCGCCCGGAAAGTAAATACAGGAATTTATACAATCGGTATTCATCGGTCTCTTACTGACAGCCACCTAAAGAAACATCTGGACTAATGAGTCCTATACTTGAAAATCAAACAATCGAATAACAACCTCATCCTACTAAGATGTGATCCATCATGATAGCATCCAAGTAAAATGAATACAGGTGAGGAAAGTTGTGTGAAGCCTCACATCAGATGTTTTCACTAACTTCCGTTTTAAAATTGGTTTCCAAAACGTCGTCGCGAGTGATTTAGTTCGCTTAGCTCGAGGCAGAGTGCTGCCGGGAGCCTTTACCTATCGTAATTAAGGTCCCAGCTGAGGTGGACTTTGTTGGCTGGGTTTCGATCAATAGATTGAAGATTTAAGGTGAGATACCCCCGTGAAGGTAGAAATGCAGACATTCGCCCAAGTACCTATGGAATAATACAAAATGTCCTTGGTGGATTGGTTTCTATGGCATCGTCTAAGTAGAAAAATGTTAATAATAGGTTATGGGCGTTTGGCAGTAAATGCGTCTGAAATTCTGTTCCATCGTCATGCGACGGATTTTGAGCTGCTTCATCCACTTCTTCGGTAAAGTAAGCCTCCTCTGCTTCGGCAGCTCAGAAATGGTTAGAATCGATTTCCCGACGGACGGGACTCAGAATATTTTCAGACATACACTGGTTCATGCTGTGTAGCTAGAACTCAACAGACGAGCTGGGTTTGGAGCCATTGATGCTGCTCGGTAACGCCACACGATTGCTATCTAACAAAACAAGTCTCCAGCAGTTGGAGAGTCTATCCAAGAACTTACAGCAGATCAAACTAAAGGGTGAGATGGAACAACAAATCATTTTAGGCATAACAATTTTTCTTTTTCAATTACTTTAATTTACACTTTCAAAATGGTTTGGTCAGTCTCGTAAAGCGTAAATGTAGACGGATTGATGCATCCTCATCAGGCACAAACACCGCTGACACTTCTACTCGTATGTATCAGTGAATTCCAGTACTACCTACTGAACTCCAAGAGGTAGTACCTACTGCTTGTAATATTATTATTTGATGATACACCGAAAATGGAAGGAATACTCTAAGGCAAATGTCTTTCAATATGGTAGAGAGTGATTTAATTTGTTTTTTTACGGTTTTTGGGCCTGTTAGAAGTCTTCAAAAATTGTTGCTGTTACAAATAGTGTGACTCGTCTAATGTACCATGGAAACATGTTTCGTCTCGTTTCTTGGATTAGAGTGTCTCTGCGTAGGTGTCGTGCTACAAATATTTCATAACTTCAATGGGTTTCTAATACGTTTTTCAGTCTACTCCATCATTCATGTTATCATATTTACACAGTAGGAAGTCTTGTGAGGGTGCTTTCAAATTCAATTACGATAAAACGTTCTTGAGAGGGCGACACACCCTTCCAGACTTGCACGTTCTGTGATTATATTTGACTTGCCTCTAGAAAATGTTGTTGGTCTTTTGCTCAAATGTTGCTGGTTCCATTTCAAGCACACTCTTAATAGGAAGAGAGGATTACTCTGAAACGGAAATGAAATCAACTTAGATGTCGCACTTCTTAAGATCTTAACTCTCAAATCATATTAGCATATGAAACATCTTCCATAATCCGATTTTCTCATATTTTCGCGTGATCAAGAATATGACTCAGCTCTTGAAAAGTACGATTTCTACGGTATATTATACAGTTTTAAATCATTTGCATCTCTTATAGTACCTCCATACTTTGCTACTGAGAATCCCGTCCTCTCTGATATTATTCATCCTATGCTTCGTCAACACGTATGATGTGCCCTTATAGCTTAGGTTTCTAAATTTTGGAACAGATTGCATATATTTTACTAGTTTGCCGACCATGCTTGTGTGTGTAACTTTTGTATTGCTAACAACCATATTCATTTCTTTCGAAGTTAAGCAGCGTAAAACCAGGAAATCCTTGACCCAAATTTCGTACACTGAAATAAGTGCTTCGGACGGCTCATGTGCATATGCAATAAATTTCTTGTCCAATAATCTACGCCAAAACAATTCATGAGTGGAAGGGGAGGGGGTTAACCATCTACTGCTCGTACATTGTGAAATTTAGAGACATTTATTACACTCTGTGTCTCTTCTCCTCACTCACATTTATTGGTATTGAATAGTCAATTTCAGCATCATAGAAAAAATTATGTCCATTTTATTTTCTTTCAAAAACGTCTTTGCTGAATTAAAATATTTTAATGCAATATTTTGTCCACTAAAATACGAAATAGTACCTACATCCGTCCCTGACCGATGGGTGGCTTAGCTTCTGTACGAAAGGAATAGATTCCAAGTCTTAGAAGCCCAAGAACGCTTTGTAATTCAGCTCGTAGATATATTGAATTATTATTATTATTGAAATTAATCGGACACCTATTTGATTGGACCAGACTATTGTAGAAACGGTGTAACGTAGACTGTAGAGTCATAAATATACCGACATCACGTTTTCACTCAGTGCATTCAAAATTACCAATGCCACTCCTCTCTGGTTACTGTTTCGTCCACATCCGAACACGCAGGCACTGTTGGAAAACTACTGAGGATCCCATCCCATGTCTGTCAGTGAGGGTGTGTGGGCCACCAGTAATTTGAGCGGAATCCCAAATTAGTACGGAAGTACTATTACTAGAAGTACTCTATTCACCGATGATCTGCGAAGAAAGGTTGTCAAATAGAGAACAGATAAACTTTCATGTTATAATTAGCGGTTTTTCTGGATCGGGCTTTGACATTTCCACTTAAAAACATTTTTTATGAACAACATTTAGGAGGAACCTGTATTGGTACGTGGAGTTCCACCTCCTTTGAAGTAAAGTTTCCTATCCATCCTTGAGCATTCAACGTGTACCCAGATCCCACTGACTTTCATAGTCTGTATTCACCGTTGCTGGCGAGCGCATCACTGCGTGAAGGAGTTCTTGAGGTTCATTAATCCGCTGGTCCATCACTCACTGTCAGCCAGCCAAGCTATCTTCACTCAGTAACGTCATCAAAACTCGGGCTGATACCTTCCAACTTCCTTTGAATTATTGTCTTCATTATTGGCCTCTCCTCGGCATAATGTCATTATCAAATGTGGGGAACCTCAATAGGGAAGAGCCGATTAGATCATGATGTGATTTATTAATGTAAACTTGGTATTAACTCACTAGGTGACTGGGAACTTCCATGACCATGACGTAAGAAACACTGACCAGAGACGTTGTAAAACACATACAAACTTTTTGGCGCATTTTCTTAAAATTGAGAAATTAAATTAAAAAAATTCCAATATTTATTTCACTTTCTCCGTTTATGTAAGTATGTATGTATTTATTTATGTATATTCTTCTAAAAGTGTTTTAACTCAAGAACAGCAGGACTGAATTTGACGAGATGGGTCGTAAAATGAATAGCTAATCATTCAAAATAAGGTGGTTGTAAAAATTGTCATTGATAATCAGTTGCGAGAGCTGATTTCATGATTCAAAAATCCAATTTCTGTATTATTTATCCTATGAAGCTGAAATTTGAAAAGATCTTTGTGAGGAATGTAGGGGGATTTTAACTTGGCGAACCACCCGAATCAGATGAATGAACGCTCAACGCCAATTCCTATGATGTTTATCCTACTACGCGAATTCTCACTGAGACAGGTACAGTATTTTCCCAAACCGAACCATCCCAATCAGCTGGGTGAGCACATAACGATAATTATTATGCTATTTATCACACGAAACTGAAATTTGGAGCGAAGCCTTCGTTGAGGCAGGT
The DNA here is from genome assembly GCA_030762985.1 of Adelphocoris suturalis. Taxonomy (NCBI): domain Eukaryota; kingdom Metazoa; phylum Arthropoda; class Insecta; order Hemiptera; family Miridae; genus Adelphocoris; species Adelphocoris suturalis. The sequence goes on from CM061040.1 coordinate 11,841,525, forward strand.
AGAATATGATGTTCACTTGAAGCCACCTCATCAGCTAAATGAGCTCTTGACGCTAATTTATATGCAATTTATCAGCGTTAAATTTGGGGCAGAACCTCTAAGAGACAGTTAGAATAGGAGTTTAAAGGCCGAGCCACCCCAGTTAATTAACACTAATCTTCATGTTATTCATCCTATTAAGCTGACAAACTTTTCTTATTTTATTTAAGAATAAAAATATCAATCAGAACGTAATTTTTTAGCGAATTTTCGGTGGACCCGATACTATTGCAATGCACAGAAAATTGTAAAATAAAAATTTTCGAAAAATTTCTTTTTGAAATCCGTTTTGAGGTATTCTGAAATTATTCCTCAAGTTTGCGCTTTTTCATATACTTACCATATGTATATGTATATATATATATATATATATATATATATATATATATATATATATTTTCATTTTCCATACGATAACTCTCCTTAGGATCGAAATGAAAATTCCGTTCATGCGCCAACAAATCATGCTTTCCAAACGAAAGGATGAGTTCGTAGGCCAGCACTTTTGAGCACATTAAATTTGTCAAATTATGGCTAAAAATTGTAAAAATCATAATTTTTAGCAGAATATTGCTCAAATATAGTTTATCAAATATGAAATAGTTAGAACATTAAAAAATTTATGTACAAAATTATGCTGAAAAATGTACTTAAATTTAATTAAAATTTGCTGTACAATCGATAAAAACTTCAAAAAAGTCCAGTCATGCAGCATGCCCCCATGAGCGAATTTTTGAAGAAATCTTCGACATTTCAGTCGCTATTGATCGTGTAGAGAAATTTACAACTAGCTAACGGCATTATTTCGATTTTTGACTGATTTTTCAACTTTGAAATTTTAGAAAACTGGATACATATGCTTATAGGACATTTTACGATGATTCCGAATATACCACATGTTAGTAAGTATGTTGAAAAAATTATTTCGCACAACAAATCGCAAAAAACAGGCTATTTTGAGATTTTTGACTACATTTTTGAAAATTTCAACCCGAAGATGGAATCCGACCATGCTGGCCAACGAACTTGAACTTCCGTTTTGTGTCCTTAACATTTTAAAATTTGTTTGAAGTTCCTAGCACAATTCCACGGACAGTTATCGTCTGGAATGACACATACATACATATTGTATACATATATACATACACATATACATACACACATACATACATACATAAAAAATGCGTTAAACTTCAGAATATGATTCAGAATAGCCTGGAACGGATTTCTACATGAAATTTTTTCAAAAATTCACATTCTACAAATTTTGAGGCGAGAGCAATAGCTTAATTTTCTTCAAAAATTCGCTAAAAGCGAAAAATCCAAAAGCTGTCATTGAATAGCAGATTAATATTTAGAATAGGTTGTTTGCCATAAAAACAACAGTTAACATTTTCTTTGCACTCAAAAAACTCAAGTTTTCAAACAATTTAACATAATATAATGTGATAACTTGAGAAAATTCGCTCATACGATCATGCTGCATGACTGAAACGTTTTCATTAAATTTCAAAAACATCACCAAAAAGAAATTGAAAAAAAAAAAAAAAAAAAAAAAAAAACATAAAAAAAGGAAACTGCTTCAAACTTTCTTGAGCATCTGAAGATTTTCAGCTGAACGCAAGTCCCTGACACTTTGCGCCTTTAATTTTCGCTCCTTATTTCGTCATTCCTGGTGAAACACTAATCTACTTGAAAGAAAATGAGCCTAACATGTGGCTCACTACGTGAGTACTGATATACATTAATTTTTTAAACAACAATGAAAGCGTTGAAACAGTCGGATGATATCTCATAAGTATAATTATGACAAAAGTTAAGTTGGTCATTACAGAGGAATGGCTGTAACTGTGCGTTGACCAACTTGTAACAAAAAAAAAAAATAATAATAATAATAAATAAAATAAATAAATAAAAATAAATAATAATAATAATAATAATAAATAGAAAACAGTTCTTCTCCTGCAAGTTCTGAATAAAATATTACACGAATCAAGATTCAAAACACTGTAAATTAGCAAAGTGTGGAACAAGTATTTAAGTTTTTTGTCCTAAGCCCGTTATGTTGTTCCTCGAGGATAAGAAGAAGAAGAATATTCATAGTGTTGAATTGAAGGAGCGCACGTGGAAAATATGAATAGTTATGCCAAATACACAGCTATTTGATAATAATAGTTGATAAATAGTATAGCGTTCTCATGCGCGTCCTTTGGTAGAACCAGGCGAGTTCCCAGAAAAAAAAATTTTAATACGAATGCACTGTTGAAAATAAATATTGACCACTCTTGCTGCAAAACTGCTATGAGAAATGCGGTTCACCTTCATTTTGCTAGCACTGGGCATGTGCAAATACGTTCTGAATATCCATGTGTACATGGATGACTCTATTCTAAGGACATAGGTCTCAAGGTACAGCTTGCTATTTATACTCAGAACATCCGAATGGAGGATATTTTACAATATGCATTTCCGCAATTGAGGGTTTTATCCTTTTTCTCTATAAATGATATCAAGTTTTACGTTAGACTCAATCTTCAGCATTTCTCGAACCTAAGAGAATGAACTTTTGGGGACTATAAAACAATAGACATCAAATTCTAATAGACAATAAAACAAGTAGCTGAAATGAAAATACGTTCCCGCGTATATTATGTTACTTTAATTACAGATAAGAATGCCAGTAAGATGAAAATATGAATGAACTAACACCCTAAATTTGAGTTATTAGCCTTACCTTCTAATAACACCTCTCTTTTAAATTCAGCTTGAACACGACCCTCAAACGATACCTACTGTACACTCAATTTCGACTATGTCTATAAACTACATCTAAAACTATAGGTAAATCATGTATTATATAAGTGCCTGGTAGAAGCGACCAAGTAACAAAGAAGGCGTATGAAAACAGCTGATCAGGGTGGAGCCAGTAAGATCATTTGTCTCTTGTTATCCCAGAGAGGCTCCCTATCAATTTTCAATGACCTACCGTAAATTACGGACATTACAAACCTGAACCGAAGACCACCCAAGAAACTACAACGATTTCATAATTTCTCCCTTGAGAGGGAAAAACATTAAATCATGTTTAATGTTTTTCCCTCGCAAGGGAGAAATTAGATATAGTTTTTTAAGGTCAAGAAAAAAGAAAGGATTCTAATTAACCAAAACAATTTATTATATTTATATACATTTTTATTTTACCATTAGATATTTCCGATGGGACTCATACCAAAGTACGCTTGCATACGAGTCTGCAACACATTGGGACATTTTATGTCTTTAGTTGCAGACTCGTATGCAAGCTCTAAGAGCCACTCAGCTGATCCGGACCCTGGGCATCGTCAAGTAAATGTCCTAAAGAGGCTACATACGAAATTACAGCTTCCTAGAGTGTAAAGCATAGAAATTAGCTCTAAGAGCCACTCATCTGATCCGGACCCTGGGCATCGTCAATTAATTGTCCTAAAGAGGCTACATACGAAATTACAGCTTCCTAGAGCGTAAAGCATAGAAATTAGCTCTAAGAGCCACTCATCTGATCCGGACCCTGGGCATCGTCAAGTAAATGTCCTAAAGAGGCTACATACGAAATTACAGCTTCCTAGAGTGTAAAGCATAGAAATTAGCTCTAAGAGCCACTCATCTGATCCGGACCCTGGGCATCGTCAAGTAAATGTCCTAAAGAGGCTACATACGAAATTACAGCTTCCTAGAGTGTAAAGCATAGAAATTAGCTCTAAGAGCCACTCATCTGATCCGGACCCTGGGCATCGTCAAGTAAATGTCCTAAAGAGGCTACATACGAAATTACAGCTTCCTAAAGCATAAAAAATAGCTTTAAGAGCCACTCAGCTGATACAGACCCTGGGCATCGTCAAGTAAATGTCCTAAAGAGGCAACATACGAAATTACAGATTCATAGAGAGTAAAGCATAGAAATTAGCTTTAAGAGCCACTCATCTGATCCGGACCCTGGACATCGTCAAGTAAATATCCTAAAGAGGCTATAAGCGAAATTACAGCTTGCTAGAGTGTAAAGCATAAAAAATAGCTTTAAGAGCCACTCATCTGATCCGGACCCTGGGCATCGTCAAGTAAATGTCCTAAAGAGGCTACATACGAAATTACAGCTTCCTAGAGTGTAAAGCATAAAAAATAGCTTAAGAGCCACTCATCTGATCCGGACCCTGGGCATCGTCAAGTAAATGCCCTAAAGAGGCAACATACGAAATTACAGATTCATAGAGTGTAAAGCATAGAAATTAGCTTTAAGAGCCACTCATCTGATCCGGACCCTGGGCATCGTCAAGTAAATGTCCTAAAGTGGCTATAAGCGAAATTACAGCTTGCTAGAGTGTAAAGCATAAAAAATAGCTTTAAGAGCCACTCATCTGATCCGGACCCTGGGCATCGTCAAGTAAATGTCCTAAAGAGGCTACATACTAAATTACAGCTTCCTAGAGTGTAAAGCATAAAAATTAGCTCTAAGAGCCACTCATCTGATCCGGACCCTGGGCATCGTCAAGTAAATGTCCTGAAGAGGCTACATACAAAATTACAGCTTCCTAGAGTGTAAAGTATAGAAATTACCTATTAAAATGATTTAACCACCGCTTCACAAATCAAACCGTTCTCGTAATATTCGGATCACCTGCTATGAATCAAATCATCGAAACACCAACTCAATGAAATCATCAGAAATTAACAAGCGGTTGCAATCATGTTCACAATATCAATTATTGAGAATGATCACCTGAGTGTACACAATTATTCAAATAACCATGCCCATAACTCAGCTTGTTGGCCACGCACTTCGCAGTAGTTAACATAATATGGTTGGATAAATCGAGAGCTTTCGAACGAATGGTCAACGAATTTTGTGGGATGAAAAACGACGAAGTACCATTTCCCTAGCAACGACTCGGTTGTAAGCGGAAATCATCAGAAAAAAAACGTTGCAGATTTGCGTGTCGGAATTCACAGAACGACCCCCAGCCCTAAAACATTAAACATGTTAATACATATTGGCAAACTATAATGTAAATATAATGGGGAATTTAATTTGAAACTTAAACCTAGAAGCCCATATCCATCACGAATTTATTCATTCATGTGGCGATGGCTCGTCGTAGCTATCTGGTATAAAAAATAATAGAAATGTAGAAGAATTAGATATAGAAGTGAATTACCTTGCTATACTTACTGGAAATTGTTAATTTTCGAACCTCTTCATCATTTTCTTCCCAAATTAGTGAAGAAATAAGTTTCTATTAAAAAAATTGAAAACTTGTTTTAAAACTAATATCCCCTTCACCCAGGATTCATTCATTCTACAGCAGGGGTTCCCAAACTTTTTTGTACCGTGCCCCCTTGTGGTAAAATGAAAGCCTCCCACGCCCCCCTTGCATAATGTGGGGACTACCTACAGCGATTTTTATTAATTTCAGTTATTAATTTACATTTTTAGTTTCCAAGTTCATGATTATGAATTCTTTAACAAGTATGACTGGTAGTCATGCTTGTGTCATAGTTACTCAATAAATATTCATTCGTTCTTGAAACTTCTTGGAGTCAATTTATTCTAAAATTTAAAAATCAAAAATCTTATAGGTGTTTGGAAGTCATTCACCTATAATTGGTGACACCGTCGTTCAAAATTATGGCTGAAGGTGATGTAGGCACTCCATTGCTGAGATTGCGGTCGTCCAACTCAGGTAATGAAGTTGAGAGTGATGTTGGTGCTATTACCATTAAACTTCCGGCATTTTGGCCACAAAAACCGAAAATATGGTTTTCTCAGGTCGAAGCCCAATTTAAGCTCAAAAGAATTACTGCAGAGTCAACGAAATTTGATTATTTGCTAGCTCAACTTGATAACGCCTACGTAGAAAACATTTATGACTTGGTAGATTCTGATGTTGCTGATAAATATACACAAGCTAAAAATAGGCTTATTGCAATTTATCAAGAAAGTGAAGAGTCCCAAATTAAAAAACTCACAAGCGGCCTAGAGCTAGGAGGACTAAAACCAAGCCAATTATTAAGAAAAATGAAATCTTTGGCTGGAACAAGCGATTTTTCGGACAAAGTATTCAAAACACTTTGGCTCGAAAAACTTCCAGAGCATGTGCGCAGCGTGTTAGTGATCGCCGAAGGGAATCTTGAAAAATTGGCCCAGTTGGCCGATAGGGTATGTGAAGTTCGAAATATCGATGCTATTAACTCTGATTTCAGTGCTTCACACTCAATAGCTCGAGAACAATCCAGCAGTTCAAGTTTAGAAGCCTTAGCACGCGCCGTGGAGGAGATTCAGCACCAGCTCTGCGAACTATGATCCCGCCGTTCAAGCAGATCAAGCATTTCATCAAGCCGGAGCAGCAGCAAAAGACGACGGAGGTTTGATCCAAATGGAAAATTTTGTTATTTTCATTTTAGGTTTGGTAGAAAGTGTAGACCAGAAAAGTGTAAGCCACCTTGCCAATGGGGAAAGCAGGGAAACGAGAGCAGACAGCATCACTAGCTGCATTTGGTGCTGTCGACAACATAGGAAATGGCAGCTACAAGTTATTTGTCAAAGATCGTAGGTCCGGAATACGATTTTTAGTAGACAGTGGTGCAGATGTTTCTGTCCTGCCTGCGAAAAATAACATAAAAAGTGAACCCTCAAATTATAAACTTTTTGCTGCAAATGGAACCGAAATTCCCACCTTTGGAATAAAATTAATGGATTTAGATTTTGGACTTAAACGAAAATTTGAATGGCCATTTATAATCGCAAAAACAACTAAAGGAATTTTGGGAGCAGATTTTCTTCACAATTTTGATTTACTTATTGACCTTGCAAAAAGAAGACTAATTGATAACAAGACTAAATTAAGTATTCCGACCTCAATCACTGAAATTTCAGATGCAGACAACCTTAGCACAATTCAAAACACTAACAATATTGCCTCATTGCTCAAAAGATTTCCGAATTTGACTAAGCCAACACTAGTGCCTAGTGATGTATGCCATGATGTGAAACACTTCATCTCAACAACAGCTGGAGCACCAGTTTTTGGAAAAGCTAGGAGATTAGACCCGGAACGACTCAAACTGGCCAAGCAGGAATTTCAGTTTATGCTCGACAATAATATAATTAGACCATCTAAATCTGAATGGGCAAGTCCTTTGCACATGGTCAAGAAAAAGAATGGAACCTGGAGATGTTGTGGTGATTATCGTCGACTTAATGATCGCACAATATCCGACAGGTATCCTCTTCCCTATATCGGAGACGTCAACCAAATTCTCGAAGGAAAATCCATCTTTTCAAAAATTGATTTACTTTCGGCATACCACCAAATTCCATTAGCAGAAGAAGACAAACCAAAATCAGCTATTATAACTCCTTTTGGCCTTTTTGAATACAATTTTATGCCTTTTGGACTTAAAAATGCGCCAGCGACGTTTCAACGATTCATAAATTCCGTATTATTTGGTCTAGACTTCTGTTATGCATACCTCGACGATATTTGCATAGCTTCCAAGACACCGGGTGAACATGAAAAACATCTAGAAATTATCTTCAAAAGGCTGGACAAATTTGGCATAAAAATTAATGTAGCGAAATCTGAATTTGGAGTTAATGAAATTGTATTTTTAGGCCATTTGATATCTGCTGAGGGAACCAAACCAGACCCCGAAAAAGTTAAGGTGATTCAAAATTACAAGCGCCCTGAAACAATTCGTGAGTTGCGAATGTTCTTAGGTTCTTTGAATTTTTACAGAAGATTTATTAAAAACGCAGCAGAGCACCAAGCGGTCTTGAACGAATACTTGAAAGGTGCAACCAAAAAAGACAACAGACTAATTAACTGGACTGATGAAGCATTGCAAAAATTTGAAATGTGTAAAGAACTGATTGTAAATGCTGCAACATTAACATGTCCAAGTGTTAAATACGAATTAGGATTGTTTGTGGATGCCTCTGATTTTTCTATCGGAGCAGTACTGCAACAAAACGAAGAATTAGGGTGGAGACCGATTGGTTTTTATTCTAAGAAATTGAATCCTGCCCAAAAGAATTATAGCACATATGATCGAGAGCTTTTAAGTATATATATGGCTATAAAATATTTCAAACCATTCATAGAGGGTAGAATATTTTCCATTTACACCGATCACAAACCACTCGTATTTGCATTCAAACAAAATAATGAAAAAGCTTCACCACGACAACTTCGACATTTACACTATATTTCACAATTTTCCACGGACATAAGACACATTTCAGGCGAAAAAAATCAAGTAGCTGATAACTTATCTCGACTATCAGTAGAAGAATTGAAATCAGTCGATTACAGTCAAATTGCAATTGCTCAAGAGGACGATGTTGAACTTGAGGCACTTCTCAAATCAAACACGTCTCTCAAACTAAAACAATATCCAATTCTACCAGACAAAAATTTATGGTGTGACATTTCTACGAAGAACATAAGACCTTACATTCCATCAAAATTTCGGTTTGCCATTTTCGAACAATACCACTCATTATCACATCCTGGAGTGAGATCAACATTAAAATTAATTACTTCAAAATGCGTTTGGTTAAACATGAATAATGACATCAGAACATGGACAAAAGCCTGCATTCCTTGTCAGAAAAGCAAGATAACTCGCCATGTTAAATCACCTATCGGTACATTCCCAGAAGTAGATGAGCGCTTTGAAGTAGTTCATATCGACATTGTTGGACCATTGCCAGTATCAGAAGGGTACTCATACTGTTTGACATGTATAGACAGATTCACGAGTTGGGTGGAAGTGATTCCTTTAAGACAAATAGATGCAGAAACCATAGCGAGAAAATTTTACAATGAGTGGATAGTTAGGTTTGGTACACCGAAACGAATACATAGCGACCAAGGTCGTCAATTTCAGTCAGAACTATTCCACTCATTGGCAAAATTATGTGGAATCACTCTACAGAGAACAACCCCATACCATCCACAGGCACAAGGAAAGATTGAGAGATTTCATCGCACCTTAAAAGCAGCAATTAGAGCACATGGGAAGAAAAAGTGGACAAATGCACTTCCTACAATTTTATTGGGTATCCGTAGCTCAATAAAATTAGAAGCTAACGCATCTATTGCTGAAATGGTTTATGGGATGCCATTAAGACTGCCAGGCGACTTTTTCCAAGACCATCCAGAATCAGAAACAAATCAGCAGGATTTTGTCAAGCAATTGAAATCAAAAATGAACGAGCTGAAGCCGATAAATATGGAAAACAAAAGCAAGTTTACTCCATTCATCTTCAAAGATCTGAAAAATGCCAGCCATGTATTCGTAAGGGTTGATAGGTTGAAAGCTTCTTTGATCAAACCATACGAAGGACCATTCAAGATCATTGATCGAACCGAAAAATTCTTCACGCTCGAAATGAAAGGAACTCAAGTAAATATTTCGATTAATCGCTTAAAGCCAGCTTACTTTTTTCCAGAAATGATTGACGACGAACTGACCGACGGAAAACCGAAGACAGCGGAACAGAAGACAGAGAACACTGAAAACATTCCTCCGCCACCGCCTTCATCAGCAGTCGGAAATCAGAAGACGAGATCAGGACGAACTGTGAAGTTTTCGAAGCGTTTACATGAAACGATGTGTATTACATCCACATCGCTGGAGGGGGAATAGCTGTGGGGACTACCTACAGCGATTTTTATTAATTTCAGTTATTAATTTACATTTTTAGTTTCCAAGTTCATGATTATGAATTCTTTAACAAGTATGACTGGTAGTCATGCTTGTGTCATAGTTACTCAATAAATATTCATTCGTTCTTGAAACTTCTTGGAGTCAATTTATTCTAAAATTTAAAAATCAAAAATCTTATAGGTGTTTGGAAGTCATTCACCTATACATAACTTATGAATGGATGTAAAAAAAAAATGCAAGTTTTACACTGAAAACAATTGTTTATTTGCTATTTATACAAAACACGATTTGATAACACGTAGCTTTTATGAAGTAGTAGCCATTTTTTCGAAGTCATACTTGGCAGAAGAATCATTTTTTATTTCAAAAAATTCATCTTGCAGGGCTTCTGGAACATGTTCAACGTTGACATGGAAAGGATCTGTTGAAAGTCTGTAAATATGTTCGTCAGCAGTGTTAGGGAAGTATTTCCCGAATTCATCAGTGAGCGTCTCCAAATGGTTTGACACTTTTGACAAGTTTTATCCTTCAAAAACCTCCTTGAAGCGTGTTTCTTCTGAGATTGATACTAGCTTTGGTAAATTTGAAAAGTTTCAGGGGTTTGCTGATACTTTTCGTCTCCAATGTTGTCGTTTCTCAACATACGTCTTGATGTCATCACGATGAGTTATGATATTTGAGTCTCCCTCTGCAGTTTCAAGTTAAGGTTGTTTACGAATCAAGGAAGTCTGACAAATATGCCAACATTACTTGAGAACTAGGTTTGCTGAAGTTCATGCTTAGCTCATTTTGCTTCTGGTTTTCCAAGAACGAAGTTACTTCATCTCGGAGCTCAAATAGTCTTGCCAACATGTTTCCTTTTGAGAGCCAGCGTACTTCTGTGTGAAGTAGCAGTGTTTTGTGGTCAGTTCCTAAATCTTCACAAAGAATTTTAAACAGTCGGGTATTTAGTGCACGTTTTTTATGTAGTTCACTATTTTAATACATAATTTTAAGACGGCATTGAGGTCGTTTGGAAGAGTTTTGGCTGCCGAAGCTTGTCGGTGTATAAAGCGTCACATCAGCGTTTTGGTTTATTATTTCCAATAATAAGCCTATGTGATCGTGTAGCAAAAAATTTTTATAACCCCCCCTCAAACTTTGTCACTTTACGTTTCAAGGTACGTAGAATCCAAATTTGAAATGTCCGTCCGCCGTCCGCCGTTCGCCGTCCGCCGTTCGCCGTCCGCCGTCCGCCGTCCGGGCCATAAAAGGCCTAAGAATTGACTTAAAAAACCTGTTCTTTCGCACATAGACTCCATTTGGGGTCTAGTTGGTCCTAACGTTTAACCATCCCGATCGCTTTACTCGCATAGATGCTATGGGCCAAAAACGGGCAAAAAAGTGTGTTTTTCTACGCGCGCACGCCTGGCACGCTTGGCAGGGGGTCACGGTGGGTGGTGAGGGGGGGTGAGCGGGCGGTGGAGTGAGAGGAGGCGCCGGCGCCGCGGCACCTTGTGGTGGGTACGGCGCCGGCGTTCCTTCGAGGCATGAATATTATGTTTTTTTCAAGGTCATATTTGTGTGTTAATACCAAAGCATTATTATATATATATTTAATAACATATCCTCTCGACTTTTCGTAAGTGCTTAGATAATGATATTATTAAGGCAATAACTATTTGAATAGATAGGAGCTCAAATCGAGAAATATAAACATGCGTATATAATTATAGAAGTATAGGTTGTGGCAACTCGAAATGGGACACGCCGAGGAGTCTGGACGGGCCTTATGACGTACGCAAGCCAACTAAAACTACGATCATACTCAATTGAAAAAATAATAAACCTTTGTGAAATAATTTGCAGCGTTTTTCTCTGACTAACTGCACGAAGCCTGAGCGAGAACCAAGCATTGAAGGGGTGCCATCAGTGCCCATTAGTTTTTGCCATGAGAGTCCATGATTGTCAAAAAAATCAACACGGCTTTCATCACATCAACAGCTTTTGTAGTGGTCTCCAGCTCTATTGAAAAGAGTAGCTCGTCTTTTATTGACTCATTTTCAACATATCGAACATATACAACTAACTGAGAACGTTGAGCAACGTCTGTACTCTCGCATAGCTGGATAGCAAAAAATGGTGATAGTTTTATTCCATCGACAACCTGGTTTTTTATATCTTCAGCCATATAATCAATACGACGTTTCACTATATTGTCCGACAGTGGTATTTGAGATAATTTTTTCCTGCTGTCAGCCCTAAGGATGATATATGATAGTTTGGGGCAAAAACGAGCCCCAAAGCCTGGAGTTGGCTTGATGTTGCCCCAAAGAATGGTCGTGGTCTCACGCCCCCCCTAACCCATCTTCACGCCCCCCAGTTTGGGAATCCATGTTTTACAGCCTTCCTACAGTCGAGCTTGGCCCAGATTTTTGAATCTGAACTTTAAATTCCAACTCATTTAATTTTCTTGCACTAGTCACGCACCTACTCGGCGAGGAGCTACAATATTGACTTGAAATTCAGTTTTTGAATCCTAAAATATTACTTCTAAAAAGTAGATCATACAAATTTTTCGGGGAACCAGGTCAGCGGATACACTAGTTTAACATGTAATAATTGATTTTACGTTAACATTTGCAAGGGTATAATAAATTCGCTCAATATTGTTCGTACTATGTGAATTTCATGGGAAGTTATCCAAAACCATGAAAGGTTTAATTGATTTATCCTTTTAGAAGAGATTAAGTCTGCTCTTTCGCTCAATGGAACTGAAAAGTACAAAAGACATCGATTCGGAGGATGAGAGCAAACATCTGTGAAGCGGACCCCGAGCAAACAAGCACAAAGAGCAGTTACCAGTCCTTGAAGCTCTTAAAAGAAGAAAAATGAGTTAATCCAAAGTTAAATTAGCAAATAAAGAATCCTTGGGGTTCCGGGAAGGGGAAAGACTTTCGCTCGTCAAGGGAGAACAAACTTTTACCTTGGGTTCCTGATCCGATGAAACTGTTCAAAGAATGAACATTCGTCATTTAGATTTTACAAGCGGAATTTTTAGTTAAACCATAGTAAGTTAAGTTAGTCGCCGAAATGTCCAATATTAAGGTTCTGGTATTACATATTCAAGTGTTAGGAATGTATTAATCACTTTTAGGTAATTTTCCTTGTTTCGATTTGAAAATTCAGAGTGAAGGAACGAGCTTGGAATTTGATCCAGAATTTAGAAATGCTCGAATCCAGACGGGCCACTATCAACATAATACACAAATCGCTACTACTCGTAGATTATTTTCATTTTTAGGACGTCCCACTGAAACTATGTCTTATAGGCAAGGCTTCGTTAACAAGAGGGACGCCTATTGGTACTGATCCAGGGGGCTGGGGGACAACCCAAGCATGAGAAATGAAATTACCGCTTACGAAACCGTTTCAGACCATTCCGAGACCGAATCCGTGAAAAAACTATAAGTGTGTGTGTGTGTGTGTGTGTGTGTGTGTGTGTTTGTGTGTGTGTGTGTGTGTGTGTGTATGTGTTTGTGTACAGGCACTTTGTCATCCAGCGGTTGGGCTGTTGAGAGAGAGAGAGAGACTGTATCACATGCCGAGTGACCTGGGCAAGAAACCGGATATCGTTGCCGTCAAGCCCGATGGGTCTGCCATAATCCTGGATGTCCAGGTTGTCAGTGGCAGCGTGGACATGGAGCAGACCTGGCGGGCTGAAATAAATGAGTATGATAGAAATGACCTGCGGCAAGCAACTTCCGAGCTAAAAGGAGTGGCGACCAATAATATCAAGGTTATGGCTGCGACCGTGTCACGGCGCGGGGTGTGGTGCGGGAAAAGCGCCACGGAGTTACGGAGTTAGGCATCTCAGCAGGAGTGCTCCGTGGTATCACCATCCGCGTCCTGAGGACTTCTTACTTAAATTGTTGGTCATTTTATAGGGGCACTTCCTTTCATCTCATTCTTCCTCCTCATCTTGCAACTTCCCTTATCCCTAGACCTTCGTCATTTTTCGTCCCACAAAACTCGTTGACCGTTCGTCCGAAAGCTTTCAATTTATCCAACCATATTATGTTAAGTACTGAGAAGTGTGTGGACAACAAGCTGAGTTATGAGCATGGTTATTTGAATAATTGTTTACACACAGGTGATAATTCATTCTCAATAATTGATATTGTGGACAGGATTGCAACCGCATGTTAATTTCTGATGATTTCATTGAACTGGTAGTGAGTCGTTGCGCTGATGATAAATAAATAAAACAACTTGACATAGTAGTGATAAGATACACCGCAAAATCCGAGTAATTCTTATGTACAATGCGGATTTCTCGGGTTTATGTGAAAAGCGTGAGCTAAAACACATGCTGTGTTTCAATAATTGCATTCGAAATGTGTAAATAGAGGTAACCGGGGGTCCAGGTTGCTTGCCCCCTGGCATGGCGAGGCGCGGAGCGCCGAGTTTCCTGTTTAAAGTACTATCAGGATTTCTAGAGAGTGCATTTGGAGATTTTAGAATTCAATGAAAATAAGGTGTCTTCGATGACATAAATATCATATTAAAATTAGACTTTCATTCGGCTTGATATGCTCCGTTAAGCTTACCCATTGAATTCCGAAGTCTTCATTCAAACTTGTTTGTCGTCGTCTTAAGTAAACTGTATTTACTGATCGATGTGACGTCATTTTCTCTCCAAGATTAGAAAAATAAATTAACGAGGTGGTTGGATCCAGTTGAAGTGGGCTCCTGAATGGGTGAGCTTGAATAGTGAGTTCTTTACTCTTCACCAAACACTTAAGACTTGAATAAACTTATTGAGAACAGAAAAATAAGCCCGGTCTTTGGCAGTATTACTTTTGGGCATTTTAAAACTTGAATTATAACTGGATTTTATTTTTCGTACATCAGCGAAAAATGACTGGCATTTAGGCGCTGGTACATTAGCTATAATTCCTAGATGACGATTACCGTAGAGCATTGAAACCAATCTTCCCAGCACAGTCTTTCATGAGTCTGATAGAGTACCATTCACTTATTATTGACCTCCTATATTCACAAGTAAAAGCCTTTGTATAAATCAGTTTAATCGTATAATTAGACATGTATGATTCAACACACCAATATATACTATAGTACCCCTAAATGATGCGCCGAGTACAATAGATGCCAAACCACAAAATGTTTACATACTTCGTGCTGGTATCGTGTTAAAACTTATAAAGCTCTGCAATAGTAAGCAATTCGATGTTCTGGTCTTATATAGAAATGAAATGAAGACCATAGAAGTCCGATCGAAGGAGATATTTCCCCACCACATTTGGAAAACAGCAATGGTGATTTTTATGTAATAGACGAAAATCGGCCAAGCCGTTGAAGAACCGTCTCACCACCAAACACAGACAAGCAGAGATTAGATTAGATTATTTTATTGACATATTTTTCTACATGCTCCCAAATAATTGACTACATGTATATCACGTACTTAATTTGGTTGTAACTTTACATAAATTCAAATCCGATTATTCACTTTAACGAATTCATTGTTCACCAAAACTGCACCTCACTGCCGGTTGTATATCACCTCAATATCCAGGGAATTGATAAATACCAAAAATGGCTCTTCATACAGATCAAGTGGTTCTCTGAAGTCAGGTGGCCAATGGCCGCCCGTGAGAACAATTCGTCGGACCAATCTGCTACGGATGTCATCAAAGTTAGGGCATTCGAAGAATAAGTGGTCCCATGTTTGAGGAATTGAAGCATCGCAAGAGCATCCAGGGTTATCTCTGATTCCAAAGCGATGGAGATAGGCACCATTCCGGCCATGGCCAGTCAGCGCCTGAGTCACTTTCCATGTGAGCCGAAAATTTTTCCTGACTCGGGAGGCCACAGTGGGGAAAAACCAAAGTGTATGAGAGCCGTTAGCTGCAGCCTTCCACAAATTCTCCCATGCTAACATACAGTTACGACTCCCTATATTCCTCACCATGGTAAGAAGCACCAGGTCGAATACTACCTCACCATCCAACTCTGCCGCCTCCTTAGCGCGAAAGTCTGCTTCCTCGTTAACCTGCACTCCAAACTGGGCCTTAACCCACTGAAGCGATATCAAGGCCGATCTCTCAGTTGGGGGAGCATCTTGTCCCACCAGAAACTTGAGGGCCTCAGCAATTGCTAATAATTCCGCCTGGTTATTTGTACACCAGTCTGCGAGCCTATACTTCCCCTCAAAAACAATATTTGGCAGATGCTGCTTCAAATACACCACAAAGGCACCTAGCGTCTTTTGGGGGATATCACACATTTTTAGGGGTCTCCAAGGAGAAGGTTGGAACGTACTGGCTGGTCAGGAGTCACTTCATTCGACTTTTGTTAGCTGAGGCTAGGGTGAATAGGAGAGAAGGAAAAAACCACAGAATTAATTTGTATCTTGATGTATCATAGAGTATCGCTATACAATTTCAACATCCTAGAGTGAAATTCACTCGGCTAATATAGCGGCTCCAAAACCCCAATAGGCACTTCGTCAGTTCAAATGTAGCCTAAGTAATGTACCTAATTTCCATCAAAATTGGGTAGAGCGATCTGGTAGAAGGTGGGTGGGCAAAAAAAAAAAAAAGTTTTTATTATTATTAAAAAAAAAAAATAAATAAATGAATAAACAAATAAACGGGGTGAGACAAAAAAAAAAAAAAAACGCAATTTTAATGAAGCTTCATTCTATCTTCTATGATCTACCGTTAGGTTAGGTATTTGGCATCAGGCGACTCAAGCTATGCAAAGAAATTAAGTTTTTTTCGAACAGGGTGAAGCCAGGAGGGGTCCAATGTTGGGTCTCATTGCAATGGTTTATTGAAAGCTTGGCAATGCAATTGCAATGGTTTATTGAAAGTTCGGCAATGAGATTGCAATGGTTTATTGAAAGCTTGCATTGCGATACTACCGTCTGCTCTAACGATTAGTTGGAACAAACATGATTCCTATCACTATATACAGAGAACATATGTTTGTCAGCTGGAAATTTCCAAAAGTTTGCACTGATATCCATGCGGGTGGGTACAAATTAACGAGCAAGTTCCGGAATATATTACGATTCTCTAGACTTACTCCTTCATCGAGTACTCGGCTTTCCTAACGACATCGCCCAGGTAAACAACTTTGAAATTAAGGAAAGATTAAGGTAAAAGTGTCGAACTTTTCACGTCAGATGTGAATGGGGTGGGTTCACGCGAAAAAACCTTTTGATAACAAATTCAACGACACCAAAACGATTTAACAAATGACAAAGTTCGACGCCTCCCTGATTCCCGTGGGGTTCTTAAATTCACTCTAATAAGTACCATCTCAAATTTATGAATATTAAATTGCACTTGAAGAACCCTGATTCTCATCATATGATGCTGAGTTTTGAAACGGAGCCATTTAGCAACTGCTGGACCCATTAGACTGCAATGACCCATTTAACGACAAATTTTTAATAGCGAGTGGTGACATTGATGTATATAGAGAAAATCATAATTTTTTATGGAGCATTAACAGAAACTTATGAAGCCCTGTGTTCCATTGTTCTTTATTTTAAATTTGAATGATATTTTTAAGTAGTTTTATGGGAAAGGTTACCTATCTAGTGAATTGTATTTTATTTAATTGTATGATTCTATTGAATTGATAAGTATTGAATTATAATTCATTGAATGGTATGGCGAATGGATGGTGTTTATGTATGGTGAATTCCGATGCCAAATAAAAACGGAAAATAGAAGAAAAACGGTGCAAATTATTTCACAAAGGTTTATTATTTTTTCAATTGAGTTTGATCGTAGTTTTAGTTGGCTTGCGTACGTCATAAGGCCCGTCCAGACTCCTCGGCGTGTCCTATTTCGAGTTGCCACAACCTATACTTCTATAATTATTTACGCATGTTTATCTTTCTCGATTTGAGCTCCTATCTATTCAAATTGTTATTGCCTTAATAATATCATTATCTAAGTACGTACGAAAAGTCGAGAGGATATGTTATTAAATATGCGTAGGAAAAGCATTGGTATTAACACACAAATATGACCTAGAAAAAAACATATATTCATGCCTCGAAGGAACGCTGTACCCACCTCATGGTGTCTGTGTATTATATGGGTATAACACGTAAAAGTAATGAATATCCATTCTCCTACACCCCTCTGCTACGCCCCTGGTCACTCCAGCCACCACAAGGTGCCGCGGCGCCTCCTCTCACTCCACCCCCCGCTCACCCCCTCACCACCCACCGTGACCCCCTGCCAAACGTGCCAGGCGTGCGTCTAACACTCAAAATCTCGAAAAAGACACTTTTTCGCCCGTTTTTGGCCCATAGCATCTATGCGAGTAAAGCGATCGGGATGGTTAAACGTTAGGACCAACTAGACCCCAAATGGAGTCTATGTGCGAAAGAACAGGTTTTTTAAAGTAAATACTTAGGCCTTTTATGGCCCGGACGGCGGACGGCGAACGGCGGACGGCGGACGGACATTTCAAATTTGGATTCTACGCACCTTGAAACGTAAAGTGACAAAGTTTGAAGGGGGGTTATAAAAATTTTTTGCTACACGATCACATAGGCTTATTAGTGGAAATAATAAACCAAAAGATCATAGGTATGAATGTGTACCAAACCATAAGCCCGCTTTGTCATCAGATGGTCATACAGGTCTTCAATAACAGACCATTAAGACCAGAAATACCGTTAAAATACAGGCGTCAGTATATATTTGCATTTTTCTAATTTTCAAGAATGTGATTTGAGCCCAGACCGGTTTTCAGGGATATTTCCTGCAAATTTTGTTGTAGGACGAATATTTAACTTTTCCCAAGTGCATAGAGATGTGAAAGATAGGAGTAAAAGTTACTCGATGGTTTTCAAATGGAGTCCATTTATAAATCAGTAATCAATAGATTGAGTCCTTCGCTGGACCACTCTAGAACTCAAAACGAGTTCAACCGTTCCTACCCCAGCCTATATTACTTTTGATACGTCTATCGTTATGGTGGACAATTTCTTGAAACGGGGAAGTGGAAAGAATGGAAATCTAAACGAGAAGAGACAGCCGTCCTCCCCCGCAGACCTCTCAAAAATAATGATGAAATTACTATCAAACTCTCCGTCTCTCGTGAACCTCTATAACACTAAGCCAGTTTCCTCTCATTAAAGATACACTTTCAAAGCACAAGAATGGAATGTCTATAAGGCAGAGAGAAAAGTTAAAATGAATAAACGGATAAATACAAGAAACACCTGGGTCAACCTAGCAGAAATATTAATCTTCACAGGTTCATTCAAGCGCTTTCATGGACGTAAACTATTTCCACCGCAATAAACCCCATTTTGTGAGAATATTTAACAACGCAACGAATTCTCTTTCAAGGATTTAACTTTCTTTTGTACTGACAAACAGAAGTTTGTAAATAATGTGATGTGTATACTATACAAGGTCTGGGGAAACGGAAAATGAAAAGCTGCCTTGTTTCTTCATACAAAATATGTATAACCTCCCTTCAAATGCACCGAACTACACGCTTCTTCTGGAGACTGGGATCAAGCAAATGTACAGTACTGCATTAAAATTAAACTCAGATTATACAATTGAGATATGAAGCTACCCCCATCACGTAACGCTAGAATATCAGCCGAATATGCTCTACAGGAGAAGCTGGAATGGGTCAAAACACAAACTTATGTCGAGAAGTATAAGCATGACACTCATCATAGTTGGGACTATAATCTCAGGGTTCGAAAGTGTTGCAAGACAAGAGCTATTACAGATAAGCAATAACGTACTCATTACACAACCACTCATTAAACAACGATTTATGGCACGACAAAAACATTTTGGAACAGAGATTGGATTACAAATTTTGGAACAGGGATTGAATTTAGTTAGAGTGACGTGGGTAATGCGAACCGATGCGAGCTTCTTCACTTGAACTACTTACCCTGAATTCTAGACAGAGTATAATTATGCGCCTTATGCAACATGGAAACTAATGTATGAAGCTCCCCAGATCAGCTGAGTGAGATCCGGAGCTATGTTCTCTGCTGTTTAACCTATGAAGTTGAAATTTAAAATGAGGCCTCTTGTGACATCTAGAAATGAAAGGACCCCCTAGATCTAGTGGGCTCCGGAGTTAAATTCAACCTGCGAAGCCCAAATTGGGAATGGAAGTGGTTGGTTCTTACAATGCCCGAGGCTCAGATCAAGTGAGTGAATTTCTCATCCGGAGAACTAAGATTTCTTTTCTATTCAACCTTGCATACGAGTCCTTGGGACTTTCTGCGAAGCCCAAATCGGGAGTGGAGAATGGTCCACATTTTTACAATGTTTTGCCGAGGCTCAAGGTGAAAGCAAAATGAACTTCTCATTAAACAAGCTCGCCTTGCCATTCCAGCACAATCAATAACTTTTTATCATTCTTTTCTCCATTTATTTTTATTTGCTTATTACCTTCCAACTTCTTTCTGTGACATAAATAAATGCTTATTTCGTTCACTTTTATTCAGCAACTTCATCCTTTTACATCAATGGCATCTGTGTTTATTAATGGGCAGAGGCAATGCTAATTATAATAGTGATTGTATAAAAATACGGAATTATTCTATTAGCCAAAGCCATTAAAATTTTCCAAATTCATAATGGCTGGTTAAGAATGACAAGGTACAGAGCCAGCCTCACCAATCAAGTAAACTCTCAAGCTAACTTCTATCTGAATAATACCCTTCAATTCGAAATGGAACCTTTTGGGACTGCTTAGTTTCAATGACAAGGTACAAATCCACCATAATCAGCTGATGAGGCTCTGAGCCTCACTTCTTTCGTATTCAACCTACGATGATGATAACTTAAGCCGCACTTTCTATTTGGGTGTCCTCAATCTAGCGCCCGTTATATTTTAAACAACGGGATTTCCTGCTAGTATTAGGATATTTCAGATCAGTATGCATCGGTGCAACTACCTTGAATGGATGCGACTTGATTAAAGCATTGAATGAAATCGACTGGGAGAATCTGTATAAATTTTCGAAGGTTGAATGGGGATATCGAAGCGACCTGATTGCAGAATTTAATTATAACTAGGCAGTGATTGATAAGAATGAACTAAACTTGAGAAAAGCGATTAGTTAGCTACGAATACATTAAGAAAAAAACGGAAAGTCGTTTTTGATCAATAAGTATGAGTTAAAAATTTACGTCTATATTAATAATTACATATTTTGATTTATATTATAAAACACATTCATTGACAAACAAGCGTTATTTATACCAACGATAAAACAGTGAACCTCTGCTGACGGTGCTTATACCAATTAGTCGATCATGTGATTATTGTACACGTTGTAAAGTGCAGACAATTATTCTGAATAAAACTTAATATAATTCATTCATTCATCCATTCATTCACCTACGCGGATTCATTCAAGCGCTCCCATGGGTGCATTTCCCTCGTAATAAACACCATATCGTGAGAATATTTAAAAACGCTGCAAATTCTCTCTCAAACGTTCAACTTTCTTTTGTATCGACAGCTAGAAGTATGTAAATAATAAGAACCGTTCATTTTATACAAGTATTATACGTTTGCGCATGTGGATATGTTACGAGTACAACTGGACCATCCATGGACCAACATGCAAAATCTAAGAAATGTTGAACTGCCAGTCAGTGCGTTGGCTGCAAGTAGCTATAGTTTTGCCCATCACAAAGAGTATTAGACCCTCAAACAGAACAACACTGAACCACAATATTGTCCAGGAAGGTCTTAAAAGTAAAATGGGATTTATTTTTTACGAACTCCCGTAAAAAAATGACCTATTGTAATGACTCAGGAATGTTAAAATCAAAATTTTTGAAAAGTTTCTTCAAGGAAACCCGTTTTGAGGCATTCTGAAACGATTCCTGAAGTTTGCGCTTATATATTATGTATAAAAAATCCAGATTTCCAAATGGAATGACGAGTCCGTTGGCCAGTAATTTTAAGGCACATTATAAACTGGTTGTTTTAAAAACATTGCCTAAAAAAATCAATGAGAATGGCAAAAAACCGCTAAAACATAGTTCAATTAATATTTTTTTAGCAGAATTTTTGTCCAAAGAAGTTAATCAAAGATGATCAAGTACATTAAAAAATTTATGCACAAAACCACGCTGAAAATTTAATTTAATTTTAATAATTTTGCAGAAAAATCGATAAAAACTGCCAAAAGCAAAAAATCCTAAATCGTTATTGAATATTAACGTATTTTAAGGGTTTGAAATTGAGTTCTTTCCCCATAAAATTGGAGGTTAAAAAATTTCTTCACATTCAAAGTGCTCAAATTAAAATTTGAAAAAATAAATAATGTAAGTCTGTAATATAGGCGCGATTGGATCGCGAAAAAAGTATCGGGAAATGCGTTAAAAAAATGCGAGAGTACGGACCCGTTTTCTCGAAAAGTCCGCCGAAAAACTTGGTTTTTTCCGATTAAAATATACCCCATAAAGGTACGTTTTTCGGAACGGTTTTCGCGGGCGAAATACAGCTTTGGGTCCGCCGAATCTGAATCCGAAATCGGATATCGAAAAAAGTGACGTTAAGTCAGTCAAATCGCAAGCGGAAGCGAGCAAAGCGATTAAAATTGTGCCGTGGACGAGAGAAGGCTCAAGAATTGACGTGAAGGGTTCGATGTCACAATGTTGCGAGGCGAGCAGGTATACATAGGTACCTACCTTGCGAGCGAAGCGAGAGCCATTTCAAATAATAAATACGGACTTTGTCCTACACATATACAGGTATACCTTGCGAGCGAAGCGAGCAACATCCCCGAATAAACTTTTCGTGGTTCCACGTAGTTTTATAAGATTTAATTTGTTTGTAATAATTCCCAACTGAAAAAAACGTCTGCCAAGTTGGGTGGGCAGTATAACTTCCTCAAGCGAGCGAAGCGAGCAGCATCCCCTACAGAAGTTAAACCTACAATTAGAGATCTACCATTTGCGAGCGAAGCGAGCAGCATCCCTACAGAAGTTAAACCTACCCTTAGAGATCTACCGTTTGCGAGCGAACCGAGCAACATCCCCTAAATGCCATACTTTGCGAGCGAAGCGAGCAACATTTTCTACATGCCAGACTTTGCGAGCGAAGCGAGCAACATATCCTACATGCCAGACTTTGCGAGCGAAGCGAGCAATATTCCCTACATGCCACACGTTGCGAGCGAAGCGAGCAACTTAATGTGGGGTCCGGGGGGCTTGCCCCCCGGCTGGACGTGGAGGCGAGCGTAGCGAGCCGGAGCGGCTAGTTTATAAGAATGAAACTCCGTCTGTTTGTTTGTCTGTTGGTCGTGTCTATGCACGGCCAAACGGCTGAGTGGGCCGGATCTACGAGTGGGGGGATCTTCTTGGGATTTTCCGATAGGGTGTATAAGCGAATTTAAAATTGTTTAATCCCACCCGAACCATGGGCCGTAGGGCGGGAGGGGGGTCGAAGTAAGAATTAATGTGCGCTTTTTGGACTTCCCCACTTCCCCTACCCCTCTAAACGGCCGTTGACAATTCCGGAAAAATACGGGTTTCGTAGGTTTTCCTACGAGGAAGACGACGGCGCGATCGGATCGCGAAAAAAGTATCGGGAAATGCGTCAAAAAAATGCGAGAGTACGGACCCGTTTTCTCGAAAAGTCCGCCGAAAAACTTGGTTTTTTCCGACTAAAATATACCCCATAAAGGTACGTTTTTCGGAACGGTTTTCGCGGGCGAAATACAGCTTTGGGTCCGCCGAATCTGAATCCGAAATCGGATATCGAAAAAAGTGACGGGCAGTCGGTCAAATCACGAGCGGAAGCGAGGGGAACCGTTTAATATGAGAAATTATTCGACCCGGGCCGCCCGTTTCACAACGTTGCTTACCAGAAGGGACCCTCACAGGGGGGTTCCCATTTGCACTTCTACGCAAGGCGAGCAGGTATACATAGGTACCTACCTTGCGAGCGAAGCGAGAGCCATTTCAACAGAATAAATACGGACTTTGTCCTACACATATACAGGTATACCTTGCGAGCGAAGCGAGCAACATCCACTAATAAACTTTTCGTGGTTCCACATAGTTTTATAAGATTTAATTTGTTTGTAAGAATTTCCAACAGAAAAAAACGTCTGCCAAGTTGGGTGGGCAGTATAACTTCCTCAAGCGAGCGAAGCGAGCAGCATCCCCTACAGAAGTTAAACCTACCCTACACATATACAGGTATACCTTGCGAGCGAAGCGAGCAACATCCCCTAATAAACTTTTCGTGGTTCCACATAGTTTTATAAGATTTAATTTGTTTGTAAGAATTTCCATCAGAAAAAAAACGTCTGCCAAGTTGGGTGGGCAGTATAACTTCCTCAAGGATATACAGGTATACCTTGCGAGCGAAGCGAGCAACATCCCCTAATAAACTTTTCGTGGTTCCACGTAGTTTTATAAGATTTAATTTGTTCGTAAGAATTTGCAACAGAAAAAAACGTCTGCCAAGTTGGGTGGGCAGTATAACTTCCTCAAGCAAGCGAAGCGAGCAGCATCCCCTTCAGACTTTAAACCTACCCTAAGGGATCTATCATTTGCGAGCAGATACACATAGGTACCTTGCGAGCGAAGCGAGAGCCATTTCAACAGAATAAATACGGACTTTTTCCCACACATATACAGCAATACCTTGCGAGCGAAGCGAGCAACATCCCCGAATAAACTTTTCGTGGTTCCACGTAGTTTTATAAGATTTAATTTGTTTGTAAGAATTCCCAACTGAAAAAAAAGTCTGCCAAGTTGGGTGGGCAGTATAACTTCCTCAAGCGAGCGAAGCGAGCAGCATCCCCTACAGAAGTTAAACCTACCCTTAAATAATTACGAAAATACGCTTTTACCGGGTCCTAACTTCAAAAAAAAAAAAAAAAAAAAAAAAAAAAAAAAAAAAAAAAAAAAAAAAAAACTATTGATTTTGAATGAAATTATTGAAACACAGAACGTGTTTTAGCCCACTCGTTTCACATAAACCTGTAAAACCCACATATATAAGAATTACTCAGCTCTCGCGGTGTATCTTATCACTACTATGTCAAGTTATTTAATTTATTTATCACCAGCGCAACGACTCACCACCAGCTCAATAAAATCATCATAAATTAACAAGCGGTTGCAATCATGTTCACAATATCAAGTATTGAGAATGAATGATCACCTGTGTGTAAACAATTATTCAAATAACCACGCTCATTACTTAGCTTGTTGGCCACGCACTTTGCAGTAGTTAACATAACTTGTGATTTATTTATTGCAACTGAAACATAGTACACTTCATCTAAATAATTTCATGGCTCACTAAGGGGGGATTTACAGCAAAACCTGGCCCATACTTGTATCAAGTACTATTGAACGACTATTTGGTCAACGAATTTTGTGGTCGCCGAAGTTCTCCTTCGTTGTTTAAAAATGACAAAGGAACCATTTCCCTATCAACGACGAATGGGTTGTGGGAAAAAATGACAAAGGACTATTTCCCTATCAACGACTCACATTCTGATGCTAAATCACATTCTGTGTTTAAAAAAAAAAAACAGAAAAAAAACGCTGCAAATTATTTCACAAAGGTCTATTATTCCAGTATTAGATAGCACTTCTACGCAGATCATTGGTCTCTAATTTATTATTATTAAGCCCCACATAGTATATCTAGTAAATGATTAACACTTGGAGCGTCGCGCCCCTCAAAAGTGTTCAAAACTTTACAGCATGCGACACCGACATTTTACGGTTTATAGTATAGGTGAATGTTGAAAATTTCTAAACATGCCAAAACAGCAAAACAAAAACTTATCAAAACGGCAGGTTGAAAAGGAAAGAAACTAGCCAAAGAGGCCCCATCAACTACTCAGTGATTCTCCAAACCTTGTAACTGTTTTTGATGTGTCCCGAACGAGCTCCATTAAATTTCAGCAAAGTGAATGGATTAGGAAAGATATTAGCCTCGGAGGTCCCGAAGCTGATCAGAATGACACGAGAACTGAGAATATTACAGCCTTTATTATTAAATAAAATAACCAGATGAGTCAGAAAGAGTAACGCTTATTAAACCACCGAGATATTTCAACGACCCTCTGTTTGCGCGCAAATTGAAAAGAACATGCACTTGTTTATCAAACTCTACATACACATATCAAAAAGCGTTCAACTCAAGGAATTTCAAAACGAATTTCCATGAAGGAAATTTTGGATTCTATGCAGTAGCTTAGTTTTCTTAGAAAATTGGCTGAAACTGGCTAAAAATAATTGGCTTGAGGGGGAGGTTAAAAAAAAAAAATTTTTTTTCTTGGTCGATTACAAAGGTTCATTATTGAAAATATTAAAGCAAAACGTATCACAAAAGTAAAGTAGGTAACGTAAACTATAAGTATAAAGTAAAGTAAAAGTATAAAGTAAACTATAGTAGCAGTGGATCTATTTTCTTTTCTATTCCACCTATAAAGTTGGAAATTGGAATAGAGGCCCCTTGGTGCATCCAAAAACGAATCATGAAATCTAGAGCCCCCCCCCCCCCCCCCTGATCAGCTGAGATCCGAAGCTAATTTTTTTTTCTATATAACCTATGATGCTGCATTTTTAATTGGAAGCCCCTTGGGCCTGGAAACGAATCATGAAGTCGAGAGCCCCCCCCCCCCCCCCCCAGATCATGTATATATATATATATAACTGCCCTGAAAACGACCTCAAAAAATGTTTCTCGAAAGTAACGTGTTCCACGTTCCTCCACCGTTTAGCCGATGCACAAGGTGACAAAAAAGGGAGGTCCGGGTCCGGAGCGCCAAATTTTTCACACACCAAAAGTGATCAAAACGTATCCGCTCCCAAGAAAGGCGCCTCAAAAAAATAAATAAACCGTAGGTGGAATTTCACAAGTGGACTAACAAACACGACAGTCAAGCGGCGTGAACTCAGCTCTGTGAATACTAACATCATCCAGGCCTACCGCTCTTTCGTCCCTTTTCACTCTGCAATCCTCTCAGCTTACCTGGGAATGAGGCGCGAAAATCAAATCCGCTCAGGTTGCTACGTTGGTCACGTATCTTTTCGGGAAGTCGGGTTATGCATTCGTCATACGTCAAGGACAATGTTTTCCTATTCCGTGTGCCACATTATTTAGGCCCGCCAGCTTCAGGGTCCTTTTCGACCTATCTACCAACTAGGTAGTTGTTTCAACCTTTTCGAGTGTTTGCTATGATTCTGTCGTTGTGGTTCTTTAATCCAAATCAAAAAACGCCGCGGTAAATGTTCATTATTAGGAGTATGAAACACCAGTAACCCACACTATCGAGTCTTGTAAACCACAAACTTCCATCGGTCATTGCGACCATCGCAGAGTGCTTCTAGCAAGCCTGATTTCCTGGCTGAAAATCCTAGGGCTACCAAATTCAGAGTAAACAACCTTCTAAAATGTTTTTTGAACTTAGTAATTGGATGGAGCCACTCCCAAGTCGATAGGCTAGTCGGTTTTCAAATCACACACGATTTGTCAAAAAAATAGTATAAAATAAAATCAAACCTTACTTCAAAAGTACTGTTATTTCTTGTTTCTATTTTTATTTTTATTTTTCTATTTTTTTTTATTTTTTCCGGCCTTCTGAATCGATTAAATCATTCCTAAACCGATGTGACCGACCGTTACAATATTATGATTAATATTAGATGAAAAATGATGAGAAAATCAAAGTTTTTTTTTGTCTTACTTACCGAGGCTGCTGTCAAATCTGATTTTACCTTGATTGGACGATCAGTTTTGGAAATAATCGTTAGGTTTTTATAAGTTTTGTTCTACATTTTCAGTTCACCTATTTCAGATAGTTATGGTTTTTAAATTATATGTAAAACTTGCTTACTATGAGGAGTGCAGGCGTTTGTTGGTAAAGTTCATAAGAAGAAAGAAAGCAGGTGGATAATGAGAACAGTATCATTTTATTAATAATTATATACAAAATCTATCTGTGAAAGAAGAATCGTAATCTATATCCATCCAGTAAATAATAATATCTTCCTCCGTACTAGAAGAGTGATCTTTAACGGATCCTCCTGAATGCTCTGTTTGGAACCATGGTTTATGTAAATGTATCGAAAATCATATAGATACCCAGATTTTGGCGAAGCCCGGAAGTATCCAACATCAGATATCTCTGAAATAGATTGATTTTCTTTACAAAATCGATAACAATTATGAAAAACCGGATCACTCTGCACAGCTCTGTAGCTGATTCTACCAGAAATAGTTTTTACATGTATTAGGCTTTGATTTGCCGACAAATTTAACGCGGAAGTCAGCGATTGAGTAAACCAAATGCTCACATATAGTTTTTTAAAGAGTAAAATATCTTCGACAACATGTATTTTGATCAAGGAAATTTTTAAAAATAAAATTTGCTTACCTCCCATGTTGTCCTCAAACATGGGTATTTAAACGGGTACACACCTCCATTGACTCCAAACAAGGTGGAATGGAAAATAAGCATTGTGAACACAGCTATGAGTTCAACGAATTGATGATTCCACTGGTAAACTCTATCTCATTCGACCTCCGGAATGTTATGAATCATGAAAGGGCAGGTGTTCTACACTCGCCAAGTATTCTAATTCACTGACCCACTATTTCCGATACTTTCGATTTTCGGACGACTTTTCTGGGTGCATCCACTGTGCATCTTCTGATACACCTTGTCCTTGAAAGAAGGTATTTCGAGATTTTCTGTAATAAATTATTTATATTATTCGTACACATCTAATTGTATGCCTACAGATAACACATGCATATAATCTACGGTTCGGGAATGTGCTGACCCTGCAGAGTGATTATGTCAGATATCTTAGCCTTCAGTTAGACGAGGCTTCAACATGGGAATGCCACGCCAATAGTCCAGGCATCAAAGTGATCTAACGTTTCAACTAACTCAAGTTCTCGCATGACCATTACAGTTTGATGTTGGCCCTCGAGATCAAGCGGAGATGTCCATCTCTTATTAGACCTAATTGGTACTGATCGTCTGGACTACGAGAAACGGCAGCTGAGTTCCATGTTAAGGAGATACCCTCGCAAAAAAGTCCTGCTACTCATTATAGGAGCTTTATGGTACACTATATTATAAATATTATGCTCATCTGAGAACTATGAAAATGAAAAGATGTTTGAAGAGCTAATAATAACAGTTTGTTCTAGAACTTTTTTTCAGTTGTAACGGTGTATTGTTCCAAAATTGCATTCACAACTTGATCAAAGTCCAAAAGTCACTAGTGTGACTAAAAGCAGCCAGAGACAGCTCGAATAAATTAAGAAAGTCTCAATATCGCGGAGCCTCCCTAACACCGAGCAATGGAATAACCTCCCTACTGAATAGTGAAGTTCATAGTTCCTAAGGTTCACCGTGGTCTAGTAGTCAGCATTAGAGGCTAATGAGTCGAGGGTTCCGAGTTCGATCACGGTCAGATTATAGGCTATGTTTCATTCGTTTTTCCCCACTCTTTAGACCTTAAAGTTCCGTATTTTACCTAAATTTTGACGTTTGTCGGGCGCTTTTTCCCGTTCTTTTCGACTTCCCCGCTTCCCCTACCCCCCTAAACGGCCGTCGAAAATTCCGGAAAAATACCGGTTTCGTAGTTTTTTGTACGAGGGAGGAAGACGACGGTGCGAAGAAATTGAAGAGTTTTTGATTGTTTCAAGAAATTGAAGAGTTCGAACCGTTTTCTCAAATAACTTTTTTTTTTTTTTTTCATTAAAATATACCCCATTAAAGAGACGTTTTTCGGGACGGCGTTTGCGGGCAAAAAACATTTTTGTTTTCGTCGAATCAGAATCTGAAATAGGATATCGAAAAAAGCGGCGGAAAGTTGGACAAAATGTGAGAGGAAGGGAGGCGAAGTGATTGAAATGTGAAGTTAACTGAGCCTGCGGTATTAGGAATGTTGCAACTCCGTCTCTTTTTACCTGAAGGGGAACCTCTTGAAGGAAGGAACCTTTCCGTTTGAAAGATATTTTAACAGAATAATAGTCGGAGTTTTTCCGACACATATGCAGCCCTACTGAGCGAGCGAAGCGAGCAACATCCCCTACACACGTTAAACCTACCCTTAGGGATCTACCATTTGCGAGCAAATCGAGCAACATCCCCTATATTATTCAATTGTAATACACCTGAATGGAGGGGTAAAAGACCATCGCACGTATGCAGCCACACCTTGCGAGCAAAGCGAGCAACTTAATAGAGGGTCTAGGGTGGCTTGCCCCCCCCCCGGTTGGACGTGGAGACGAATGATGCGAGCCAGAGCAGCTAGCGTTTAATATTAATAAATGAACATTAGGATGAAGCAATGAGGAGGATTCGAAAATATAGACATTATTTCAATTATTATAATTGAATCCAGAGATAAGAAATTCTCTATATCGCCCGGCTTCTCGAAAGTAGGCGAAGACCCGGCCAATTCGAATCAGCTAGGACTGCTAAAAATTCCTCTTTGGACAGGGTCAATCGGCCAAAGCATCTACTGCGCACGTAACTGAGGATTGGGCAAATACTGGTTTGTTTACATTGGTCGTAGGAAGTTGAGTAGTATTTTATTATCGTTCTGAAAAGCCCAATAAAAATATAAATATGAACTGATAATTTTATAGATTCTTCCTTTTATATAGAGACTCATAGATAGTAATTAATGGTAATGATGATGGAAATACTCAATAACTGAATCCCGTAGTTTGAATGGCGAGTGGAAGGCTCGATACATCGGCGGATTGCAAAGCTACTTGCTTCTCATAAAACCGATGAGTGTAAAGTAGGTACTCCACAAGTACTCCGCATTTTCTACGCTATATTTTTCCACTTTATAGCATTTACAAGTCAAATTAACCTTTTTACTAATCAAAATAACTTTTTTACAAATCAAAGTACCTAACCCTTTTACAAATCAAAATAACCCTCCTTGAGCAATGCGTGAAAATCATTGAAGGGCAAAGAAAAGAAACTGAATACATTGAATACGACAAAGTAGGTGTATTAATAATAATTAAAAAATATCAATTTTCCAACCAAAAATATATCAAAATTTTCCATCAAAAACTCAATCAACAAAAATATCAATCTTCCAACCAAAAATATATCAAAATTTTCCAACAAAAAATTAGGTAGGTAGGCAAATAGGTCACAGTGAGAAGGAATACTGATGTAGAAATTCATGAAAAAGGAATGCCAGTTAAACCTGTTCTCCTATTTCTTTGCAATTCAACGATTTTGGAGGGTTATTTTGATTTGTAAACTGGTTATTTTGATTTGTAAAAAGGTTAAATTAATTTGTCAAAAGGTTAATTTTACTAGTAAAAAGGTTAAATTGACTTGCAAAAAGGTTAATTTGACTTTTAAATGCTATACATGTCTCAAACCCCTATTATATTCATATCAAACAAATAAACATGAAACTTAGAATTGTTTAATTTAACAAAACGTGAGATTTTTACGATTTTTGACTACTGAACGTCCTCAATTTTGATTTAGAATTGCGTGCAATGTAAACCTGAAGTTAGAACCAAAAGCGGAAGGAGAGTGGTAAAGCGGAGGGTTAACTTGACTAAAGGGAGTTATCTCGACGTAAATGTTGGCCCCAGGACGAATCCAAGGTGATATTCCAGTCCCAACTCTGGCAGGCGACCTGCTTCGGATGTGAGGGAGCTAAGACAGGGGTAGATAATTAGGCCAGTGGTGTTGGTAGGAGGTCGAGGGGTGGGTTGGATGAGCCGAAGGTGCAGGTGGAAGGTGGAGGACGGAGGCAGCCTTTTGGCACTAATCCGAGCCTGCTCACAAATTCACCTCGAGTTGCGATCAGGTTCTTGGCGACCACCGTCCCCGACGCTACTCCAGCGGCCTCTCTTGTAAACCCATCACGCAAAAGTTTCGAAGCTGCATCAGGAGAAAGGAATGAGGACATTAGCACCGCCAATTACTGAACAATATTCTTATTATGAATAGCTTAGTATGCTGGATTGTTATTTTGTTTTATTCAATTCAGGAATGGAACTCATTTATCGACCAAGGAAAACCTTGGCTTCCAAAATCGAATAAAAATAGGTGAAGTTCCTAATCCGTAAATTATAGGAACTTGCCTAAATTGAGGATCTCTAATTTCCGTCAAAGCGGATTGTCATTGTACAATGCTAGGGCCTGAGGTAGCGTCAGCCGTTTTTCACACAGATGCTAGGTTACGCACATGTTGGTACAATATTTATACTAATATAAGATAAATAATGTATTGGTGTTTCCCCAATATAAAAATAAGTAAATAAATAAATATTAATAGGTAATGAAAAATATTAATTGACGTTTTGTCTATATGTCAATTTGTGCCTGCATATCCCGCTCGGCATTCCACAATTTTGCAGCCTTTGGCTTCAAATTTAGGAGGTTTGAGCATAAATTGTTAAGGGAATTTCTACAAAGAAGGGTAAACAGGAAAAATAAAACTCACTCAACTGATCATGGTAGAGCTCGTAATTTCAATAGTTTTTTTCCATTTAGTTTCTTTCAATTTCAACTCCCCAAGGTGAACAGGGGAAAAATGTCGCCACACTACAGATCAGCATGTACCACTTCATATCATTAATTTCTTGATAACAGGTTTGTAAAACTACGGATTTTTTTTTTAAATATATAGTTTGATAGAAAGGCTCTTGACTCACAATTTCGTCCAACCGATTGTTGAAGAAAGTATTTTGATAATTCAGCATTCAATAAGAAAACCAATAAAAATAATGACAACGGATTTGTGAATTAATCGAAATGAAGATTTTATTAGCACAACCTTTGGGCAAATTAAAGTAGACAATTAGGAAAAAAAAATGGGACATTAGGTCGAGCGAAACCTGAGAAAAATGTACCTGAAATCACCCCTTTTTAGGATCGTAGAAGGTGGGTTCCGGGTCCCCTTACCACCCAATTTTTCCTTTTTCCATCTTTCCCCAAAATACAGGTTGCTTAATTTGATATCAACTAAGCTCCCAATGTAGGTTGATTAACCAGATGGAGCATTAACAATAGTTCGTAAGTAATAGTAATATAATGCGTAATAGTTCGTAATATAATCGTAACCAAAACATATACCCATGTGTTGATATTATTAGATTTTAATGTAGTATTGTCCTTATATTATTGATATTTATATTTTACGTACAGAGGGCTACCTAGTAAAGTGTTGGTGTGTTATTTAATTTCAATAATTCTCTCCATGCCTAGGCTATTTGGATAATGTACTAAAGACTGCGTTTAAAGATTATTATAGACCAGTGATCTGATTATAGGATATCTAATACAGAAATATCAGTCATCTTGTTTAATAATTTGCAGCATTATTTCATTTATTCCATTTTATTTATAAAGTCTGCATGGGTTGATGTATATAATGTCGCCTATTGTTTAGCGTCCTGGGCTATCTTCTTAAATCATCGCAATCCCGAACTGTCCACAACACGCGTGCGTCTTAGCAGAGTAAACTAAATAAATCCCATGTTTACTCACCAAGCTTCCTCCGTGTCGATGCATGAAAACAACCCCCTCGTAAGACGAGCGTGGACGGAGTATTTTCCCACTTTCCTCCCAACACGCCGGGCGTTGCACGTACGTTACACTACAACACGTTCAACTCTATACACTACCTTCTAAGAAATACTATGATGAATGTCGCCTTCCGAGGGGCCGGGATTTTCTCGGGCTAAAGGGAAAAAAGGGAAAAAAATCCGACAAATAATACATGTCGCCCTAAGAGCTCCAGAGGGGGCCCGTCATCTGCTGATCTTGAGAGCAGTTGCCTTCACGCGCTCCCTCACTCAGTAGAAACTCCCCCTAACGCTTTTCCACCCCTCCATTTACGGAAATGTGTTTGAAAAACAAACCGCTACCGAGGAATCCAGAGAAACATTTATTCATTCATTTTTTACTGTTATTCATAAATGTAAAGGGATGTCTGAAGAATACTTTTATCATTTAATAATGATTAACAGGACGTTTCTATTTGTTTTCGTCACGTCACGAGCGTTACGTCACGGTGGGGTTTTCTATATTGATTTTCACGTACAACCAATGCGTTACTAGGAAAGTGTTACTCCCTTAGTTTTCATAGCAGGAAAATCGTTAGCCCCTTTTTGGAATGCTCTCATTTTATCACAGCATCTCATAATCCCTAAGCCTCTCTAGTGTCAAAGAAAGCTGATTTATTACGCTCAGTTATAAACTAATATTGCTAAGTAACCATAATGAACTAATAATGTGTAAAATTAATCATTATTAAATGATCTGACTGTGCAACCGTAGGTCAACCGTCCGTTTTTTGACATGGATAAGTCTTTGCTCTGGGAGGTCAACCAAAAATTTTTGTGACGCAAAATTCGTGTCACGATTTCAGTGTTTTTCACGTACAACCCAGCCGCTGCTAGGGGAATGGAACTTCCGCAGTTTTCATCGCACAAAAATCGTTCGCCACTCATTGGAAAGCGCTTGATTTATGTGATAAATGTTCACATCTCAAGCTACCAATTTCCCCCTCCTTACGTACCTGGCTACATTCCAAAACTAAGTTGATTGGACTATAAACAATTTTAATAAGCCGGTTACAATATTCTTAACGCAAAGCAATAGCATAATTTACTCCACTCCAAAGGAAACATTTTCATCCTCTTGACAACAGTCGAGGACAACTCGAGGACAACCGTTATGAAATCCCCAATCAAAGACATATCCATGTAAAATGGTATCATTCTGCTTGTAAAGCGGATAGTGGAACTCGTTTACGAGTTTCTGAATTTTAGTTTGGATTTTACAGGGGATAGTTGTGTCATTTCGATTTTTCATTGTTGTAGCATATTCAGTGTATTAGATAGTCATTTTTTAGTGATCTATCTGCTTGTATTTTCACCATCTCGTCTACATAACAACTTCCTCCTAACACTCAGAGTTGGCACCCCTGCTTCCGCCAACAAGGCATTTATTGGCGTCATGCGAAATGCTCCAAAGGAGATACATATTGTGGCATTCAGTGCTAGATCATATTCCTCTCCTTAAAGCAACAAAATTATTGGGATGACATCCAAAGGGACCACCAGCAAGACTGCGAACTATTCTGGTCGAGTTTATTGCTTTGTCATACAATCGTATTACGTGCGTATACAGAAAAGGTGAGCCTGCTGACAAGCCATACCTTCAAAAACATGTTTGAGGTAACGGTCATGAATGTCGTCGAGCTGACACTTACTATATTACTCTATTACTTTCTAGCGAATGATATAACTACAGTTTTCTTTGGGTTCATTGTCGGATTCAGGGTACCCATTTTTGGATTTACGGTTTCGGAGACTATTGACCATTTTTTGGAAACAGAGGTCTGCAGCATTAGGAAAAAAAAAAAAAAAAAATCGTCAGCAAACTGTTGGATGCGACAACCCTGGAGATTCACGTCGTATAAGAGTATGAAAAACATCTTAAATAGAATTGGGCTTGAAACACAACCCAAAGTCGATTCCACAATGAATTTGTGTGAAACTAAACTTTGTTCCGTCTTCGCTGAATAGGTTTTACTTCTCAGATATGAGGTAATCCATTTCAGTATGTGTTGTAGTACATTAACATCAAGTATTAGGGAATTTGAAACATTTAGAATCACACAGAAATCCCCCCAAAGTTTCTGGAGTAAAACGTTGGACATCAATTTGAAAAAAATAAAATAAAATAAACAAACATATTAGAAATAAATTAAAAAACGATTTACTTTCGTGCAGAAAGGCCTTTTTTTTATAAGTTTTGTAATAATTTGAACTGTTCATATAGAGAAGTTGCGAATATTTATTATGTAATTTTGATAGGTAAATTCAACTGGTAAACAAACAAGACTTCGAGTTCAGTAGAATATATTGCCATATACATCAAGTTAATTCATTTGTTTGGATCTTTTGTTGTTTCTGACAATTTTTTGGCTCGAAGCACGATATATTCCGCTCAAAGTGGAACAATACGTCAACCATCACCGACAAAGGAAAGCCGAGGTGAGTTATAGGTGCACAGCTTTAGAAAGCAGAAACCACCGGTGGATAGAAGTAGAGGTAGTAAATTTCGTAGATCCGAATCTGGGTGATACTTCCTAATAAAAAGTTTCAACCTCTCCGGCAGATGCCAGGAAAAACAGACGAATGGGTTGAAAGTTTATTTCTGAAATTAGGTTTTGAACGTCAACGTCTCAGCCTCAAGTTACCACAATTCTCGGGATGATGGATTTGCGATTGGACTCAATAATTTTAAAGTGTCTGTTAGCGGTTACTCAATCATACTGAAATAGATATATACTCAAACTAGAGACCTATTAGGGCTTGGAAAGCCCTAATCTAGTCCGTATAACAGTAGTAACTAACACGGTCCGCTAAGTTCTTCAGTTTCAATTTCTTCGTTCAGAAATAATTCTCCTAGATGTTAGTAACTACACTACGTTTCTTACTTACCGTGAATTGATGGCAACTGTTGTTACCGCCACAGCCTAATAAACTACTCTCGTTGATAAGGACCGCCTAGAACACGATAAAGGCGGGTATAGAGACGAACGGCGACACTTTTGCAACAAACTTGGGGCCGTGCTGATTCGAATGAGCAGTTTAACACTAAAATCGGACCTCGAAGTTCTTCACGATTTCAAAGACCGTTCGGAATTATATATAGGTAAAGATTTTGATGGGGCTTACTGAAATACTAAAATATGACCGTCACTCGCTTATTTGCATTGTCAACAATTAATGACTGTGTTGATGGTAATTTAAGAGTAGGTACCTAGTCTCTACACTCCTGTTTAATTTAATAATTTCTATTAAAATGGCCCTAATAGGAAACAATTTCCTGTCTTCTTTAAAATCATTGTTTACGGATATGATGAGTTTTGATCCTCAGCTCCTCAAATGAATATACGTCATTCCTCAACGTAAATAGGAGATAATAGCATGTTTTTCTGGCCAATGGCGTGCTATGGCTCTGGGGTGCTATGAAAAGGATAGATTCTTGGAAAATCTGCGAATACTTCTTAATTCAGCTCCTCGAATAGTGGAATTCTTTAGGAAACATAAAGACCAAAACATATACAACGGAAACATATTATGCAACGTAGATTGTGGGTCACATTTACAGGCACCACGTTTGCATTTACTTCATTAAAAATTGACTAGATCACTCAGCTCTGACAGGGGTTCTATAGCCTTCCGATGGAGAGAATGAGCCCAAAGAATTGAGTATTGCTCTTTACAAAAACATCATTTTAAACCCATCCTATCGAAAATATGAATGGGGCGCCCACTTTACTTGCTTACTCTCTGCAACGAAAAGTGCGATAGTATACCTTCTGAGGGTATCTAGATTCTCTTATATATGTTTCCGGACCCTTTAAAGGATAATTTATTGTTTAATTTATTTTCAAATCCTTCTAAGTAATCAGCTCTGTACTGTAAGCTATTGAGCATATTATATGGCCTTCCTACAACAGCACCAAGTCTAATGTGCGTTAGTGCGCTCTTCGGGTAAATTTGACCTACACAGTGTTGGAAAAGTGTTAATATCAAATAAACATACATATATCATCAAACGAAACAAAAAATCAACAATAGAAGATTAAATAATTTTACAATAAATTTAAATAAGTTCAAGTCATGCAGTATGATCGTTTGAGCGAATTTTCGTAAGTTATCGTATTGTATAATGTTGAGTTGTTTTGAAATTTGAGCCTTTTGAGTGCAAGGAAATTGTTAACTATATATACATATTTCGACGGTTAATCCATCATCAGTAACAAACAATAACTGAAGACTCATTAGAAAGGACACAGCTTTTATAGTCACAGGTGAAGGGAGATTGAATCCCATTGGTCAAGAGAAAGGAAAGGGGCAACAAAGTGACGGGGAATTATAGCTAATTAGATGAAGTGAAAGGGGGAAAAATAACTAAATATGGTTTCAATATTGTGAAGGGATAATTCCATACATGGGGTATATATACATAGGTACATGAAATAGAGTTAAACTCTAGGATCCGTTTCAGAATGCCTCAAAACGGAATTCAGTGGAGGAACTTTTCCAAAATTTTGATTTTAAATGTTTTCGAGCCGTTTCAATAGCTTCATTTTCTACGAAAATTAGCAAAATGAAACATTTTTAATAGAATATTATTATTTTGTTTGTTTGTATTTGTACGGGACGAGCCCGATAACATAAATATGTATAGAAGTCAGAGAACATTAGTAATTAATGATTTATGTAAACAGAAATGTTTGATAGTTGAGACAATAAATAGAATAATTAAAGTAAGCAGACATTAAATGAAGAAAAAAATAATAAGAACACTGCAAAAAATAAATAAATAAATTGATTAATAAATCAAAGTCGTACCCTCACTGAATCCGAATCCGAAGCCCGTTTTTCACGTAGACGTCTAGTTTTAGAGGTACAGCACCTGCATTTTTGAAAAAAATATTTTAAATTCCAGAATGATTTATGTTTAATTAAAAGGTTATAGTCTTGTTGGAACTGCAATGCTGAGTACGTCTATACCACATTTAATGGGTCTTGATGCCTCCTTAACTTTTTTTTTTTTTTGGCTAAAAACAGCCTAAAAACGCGGTTTATCACCGGTTTTGGACGGTTTTTCCGTAGTTTTTTTTTTTTGTGTGGTGACCTGAAAACAATAAATTGTGCTAATCTTGAACTTTTTCTGCGTCGAATGAGACCACCAGCACCTCTAAAGGTTTGATAATTTTTTTTTTTTGCGATTGTTCAACCACCGAAAAACGTGTTTCTTGTCAGTTGTTTGACAACACATTTTTTCTCATTATATTCCAAAAAAATCACGTTTTTTGGTACTTGAAAAATCGCGAAAAATCCACCCGAGCTGGTGGTGGTCTCATTCGACGCAGAAATAGCTCAAGTAATAGCACTAGTTTTTGTTCAGGTCGTCATGTGATGTAATTTGTACAAAAACTATCAAAAAACTGTAGAAAAATTGTCAAAAATCGGCAAAAACCATGTTTTTGGCAGTTTGTAGGCAATAAACACGTTAAGGAGGCATTTCAGACCCATCATTTGTGGTGTAGGTGTGTTCACCGCTACATTTCTGACAAGAATATCACCTTTTAATTAAACATAAATTATCTTGGAATTTAAGTGATTTTTTTTCTTCAAAATTGCAGGTACTTTACCTCAAAAACTAGACGTCTACGTGCAAAACGGGCTTTGGATTCGGATTTAGCACGCTCGAAAGCCCCCAGGACCAGTACGTACCACTTTCGTGAGGGCACGATTTTGATATTAAAAAAATTAAAAATTATATATATATATATATATATATATATATATATATTGGTAGTGTAATAATACTGCATTGTATTATACAGATTATTATTTCAACGGAATGAGCGATGAAGGAAATAAATCAAATACTTATAAATAAATTACTTTGATAATCATGTCTGTACTATATATAATATTACACAATTCAAATTATTTACTTCGTTTGAAATCCACGTTGAAACGTAATTGAAACGAACAATTTGGTTTCACCGACAATCAATTAGATTCATGCCTACCGAAAGCATCCCGAGGACGGCCATGAGAGCGTGGGAGATCGGGCGGTCATTACAGATATTGCTCATTCTCCTTCATCTATAAATTAGCAAATGGAGAGGAGCTTCTAATTGATTAATGACATTCACGGACCCCCACGCCCTCGTTTCACGTGTTCTTTTGGCCTTCTCGCCATCCCCAGAAAGGGTTTGAATTGTGTGTTCAGGCCGATGAATTGGCGCACTCAAGAGAATAATGAACCAAGTATTTCCAAGAGGCCGCCCTTCAACCTGCTTTTGCGATTCTAATGAATTTCCCCGGAGTTCAAAGAAAACACTTCCTTCCGTCGGGTGGCGTTTATTCTTCAAAGTTCGCTTTGCGCTACATAATTAGGCGACTCAATATACATTTATTTATAGTTCTTAACAATATAACGTGGGTTTCAACAATCAATATTGATATAACACATATGCGGTAACACTGTACAGCGTCAAACATAATTCAATCTGCCTTTTAAAATTAAAATAAATTCAATTATAAGAAATTTGACACAACCCGCAACGTGAGCACGCACCAAAACTATGATGCGTAGTTTTAGCATGCACATGTTTCAGCCATGGGTCACCGCTCCGAAAAAGAAAGGAAAGAGAACTTGGTCAAAGCATAATAAATTGGTGAAATTCCAAAAAAATGAGCTGACCTACTCACTAAAAATGGACAAAAACGGCTAAAAATCCTTATTTTAATTTTATGTTATTTATGTATATATATATTTATTTATATATATATATATATATATATATATATATATATATATTTTATTTTTTTTAATTTATTTATTTATTTATTTATTTATTTATTTATTTTTTTTCATTTCAAGCAGAATGTTACCCAAATGAAGTTTGTCTACGAAAAAACATGTTACCAAATATGTTGAAGGAATCGATAAAAACTGGGGAAAATTCCTAAAGGTCAAAATCTTCGTTTGAAAATTGATAGCTAACCACTTCTTTGAACCCTAACTGCTCATGTTTCAAGACGATTTAACAATAATTATACTATACATTACGAGGATTCGTTTATTCGATCAGGAACTTTTGTTCAGCAAAAGAACGGATTTTGGTTTATTATTTTCAATAATAAGCCTATGTGATCGTATAGCAAAAAAAAAAAAAAATTTATAAACCCCCCTCAAACTTTGTCATTTTACGTTTCAAAGTGCGTACAATCCAAATTTGCAATGTCCGTCCGCCGTTCGCCGTCCGGGCCATAAAAGGCATTAGAATTGACTTAAAAATCCGTTTTTTCGCACATAGACTCCACTTGGGATATAGTTGGTTCTAACTTATCGCCAGCTCGATCGCTCCACACCCATGGGTGCTACGAGCCAAAAATAGGTGAAAAAGTGTCTTTTTCGAAGCTTTGAGTGTTAGACTGACGTACGCGCGCACGCCTGGCACGCTTAGTAGAATGATGAAAACATTGGCAGAGGGTCATGGATGGGTCATTTCGGGGAGGGGGAGGAGGTGCGGCGCCTTGTAGGGGCATAGTGGCACGTCACCAGGGGCGTAGCAGAACGGCGCTAGGGGCGTAGGATAACGGATATATATATATTACTTTTACAGGTAACACCCATATAATACACCGCGGCACCATGAAGTGGGTACGGCGTTATGGGCAAAGCGGAACGGCCACAATTTCGTTTATGCTGGTACCTAACTCTATTTGAAGTTGTGAAAAAACTGAAACTGATCTTTCCTGAGTTCATAGTTCCTAATACTGTTTTCTGAGTGTTAGCTATTAGGTACCAACGCTATAAATTGTCCATTAAACTTTGCTATAAAAAAAAATTATTACGAGTTTTCTAAATAAAATCTAGTCTTCTATTTTTTAGAAAAAAGTTGATTTAATCGAATCTTACATCGATTTGTATCGCCGAGGAGTCTGGACGGGCCTTATGACGTACGCAAGCCAACTAAATCTACGATCATACTCAATTGAAAAAATAATAAACCTTTGTGAAATAATTTGCAGCGTTTTTTATCTCCATCTTCAATTAAGGGTTAGCGTCTGAAATTAAGTACGTTGATGAGAAAAAACGTTGGAATTCAAGGATGATTTTCAAATGCCTCAAAATGTGCTTCCAAAATGAAAATTTTTGGAGCCATTTTCAAATAGAATTCTATAAAAAATAATCTAATAAATCTAAGAATATCATGATAAAGCTGTAATTTGAAAAAATTGTTGATGACAAATATGTTACGGTTAGATCTAAGACCCTATTTCATGTATTAAAAAAACCGAGGTTGTTCCGTTTAGAATGCTAGAACCTGCAATGTTCTCTCAAGGCTATTTATTTATAAAAGTCACAAAAACATGCTGAAAACGAGTTTTACCTAATAGTATATCACACCGGTAGATTACTGCATGTTCAAGTATTAGAAACAGCTACACGAAACAGCTATCTAGCAAAACAGTTCTATTGCCTCACCAAATTGAATGATTTAGAGAAGAAAAGAAAATTGAAAATCGTGTGCTCCCATTGTAATACATTACCTAGTACCAAAATCATAAACAATCTAGTAAGAAATCAGCGATAGAATCACGATAGTAATTTGTTTGTAGATATCCGAGGTAGATACTGTGAATAAATGTGATTTTCTTCCTTCTTACAGTCACCTATAGTTTCCATTACAGTTACCTGCTGTAATGAGTTTCCTCTCAGGGTTCCGCAATTTCCCCAAAACCCGGCAGACTTTTCCGAAGCTCGCACTAATACTCTGTGTGAATGATTTATCCGTTACTCCGTTCGACGGAGAGTGGAGTCTCCTCCAGTGAATTATTTATGTTCTTTCGTGTCCTAGTTTGCTGGTAATGCGAGTCCATTCATCCGTCACGTCCCCATGTCGGTCCATCAGTGTCTGCCAAGACTCCGTGTTTCCAGTTCGGCAATGACCTTGAGTGGGAAGCTGGTAGGTAGATCTATGTTTAAGTAATACGGCCGCAACATCTTTAACCGTAGCCAACTTCCCTCCTTATTCCAGCACTCGTTAAGATCTCAATAATAACAAATTTTACATTAGTACGGTAGTTTGTGGGCCATATCAATCATAATAATTCGTTTTAGTTGAAAATCCATCTTCTTATTGCTAACGTTTCAGGTACAATAATCAGATTATGAAAGAGTCATAGTGACCATTAGGAAAAGAAACAAATTGTTTATAACACAGAATGGGGAGCTATTTGGAGCGGATGCGTTATTACCGTGATCACGACACCACATAGTAACATCCAATGCGTTTCTCAGTTCATTATTTTCCATCGAGAAAAATATAGTTCAAC
Organism: Adelphocoris suturalis; assembly: GCA_030762985.1. Classification (NCBI taxonomy): domain Eukaryota; kingdom Metazoa; phylum Arthropoda; class Insecta; order Hemiptera; family Miridae; genus Adelphocoris; species Adelphocoris suturalis. Next base: position 11,884,233 of record CM061040.1, read on the forward strand.
TTCCTCCTTCCCCTAAAAATTTATTGGTTTACGTTTATGAATGCATAGAATCCTAAATTTAGAAAAAAAATCCGTCCGTCCGCCGCACAATCCGAAATGCGATGCTGGCAAGTCAAAATGATTTTTCCCCTACCTTATAGGAAATGTTACGCTGATTCCGAATACACCCCTTTCCCTCTATCAGAATCCCCAGTTCTTTTAATGGTATCCAAGATATCTCATTTCACCCCCTCTCCCTCTAATAAAACACCCCCTCTGGCTCAAATTTTAAAAACTTCAAATAGCCTTTGATTTAGGTTGGACTGATACAGAAATTTCCCTCACTCATATCAGTTGTCCAATGACCCCCGTAACCATGAAAAGCGGGGAAAAATACGGACAGAGTGACAGAAAGACAGAGTTAACTTGAGAAATTGGTACCAATCGTCCACAATGAAACGCAGAAAAGGAGAAAAAACGCAAAATTTCACGATTTTAATCAATGTACAGATAGACATACTAACGATTGATCAATATAGATGATACGACAGCATGCGGAAATTCGATCAACATATCAACATATTTTCAACTTATTTTCTGTAATTACTGTTCAAAACTATTTTCGTTCCATCATAAAGTAACAAAAGATTAAATTCTGCTTTGATTGAACCACAAGAAATTCTCAAATTGATAGATTCACAAGAAAGTACCTAATTGAAATTCAAATTTCACTCGGAAAGTACCAGTCATCTGCGAAACAATGGTGGAAGTTGGTACTCAAATGAATTTCTTATTTGAGGAATGTTGGAGGAAATTCAATTGTCCGTTGATTGACCACCAAATGTTTGTTTTTCTCAAAAATTAGGTGTGTTACGGTGTTTAAAAATTTAAATAAACGCAGATGTTCGACTCAGATAGCTAGACTAGTCTTTCGCACAAATCCATACATCGTAATTCCTTATTAATTGCTTTACGACTGTATTACAGGTAGTTCAAAAGAAATTGCATTTGAGCTACAAAGGTTTGCAGAGGAAACCATGACACCCTGTTCAATTCACTGAGCTCTAGGCCCCTCCTCCACCTCACGTGAACTTCTTTGTTTTGTCACAAATAAATGTCACCATCCGTCTTAATCTCCATTCAGTATTGTCACAGGGAACTTCCTTGACACAATCAAATAGTTCTCATTGCAAAATTAGAACGTTTCGTAAATGTTCAGCTGACTAGGTACAAAAGTTCCAGTCATGCAGCATGATCGTATGAAAGAACTTTCTTACCTAAATTACCACCTTTCGTGTTAGGTATATAATATGTTAAATCGTATTGAAATTTGAGAAAATTGAGCACAAAGAAATCGTTTAGACCAATTTTATGGTAAAAATCTCGCTCTAGCGATTCAAAAGAGATTTTGAAGTTTTAAATTTTTATTTGCAGTTTTAATAGATTTTTTAGCAATTATTAATGGAATTTAATTACGTTTCTTGGCATAATTTTATGCAACAACTTTTTAATGTCCTATTTATTCGCTGATAATCTTGTTTTGACTTAAACCCTGCTAAAAATTATAAGTTTAGCAATTTTAGGCCGTTTTTAGCCATTTTTAGTGATCGCGTTTTTGAAATTTGACAAATTTAATGTGCTCAAAATGTCCTGACCAACGAACTTGTCCTTTCATTTGGAAAGCTTGATTTTTTGGCTCAAGTACAAGGTTTTTATCAATCCTAAGGAGAGTTATCGTCTGGAATGACACATAAATATAAATAAATAAATAATATATATATGCCTATATATGAAAAAGTGTTAAACTCTAGGATTCGTGTCAGAATGCCTCCAAACGGATTTTAATGAAGACATTTTTCAAAAATTTTGATTTTAAAATATTCCGACCCATTGCAATAGCTTCATATGCTACGAAAATTCGCTAAAAACGTCGAGTTTTTGCTGAATAACCATTAATGCCCTTATACGGTTTAAATACCTGAAACATGAGACCAGAATGAAAACGTATTGAAATAAACTCTTTTTGACGATGAAATTCACTAGCGAAATTCGGAAATAAAAAAACCCCCATAGGAAAAAATGTAAAAGAAAAAAATGAAATTAAAGAACACCTCTTGATTTACTCTCCAATTATATTACAACAAAGGAATCAAATATACCGAAAAAACAAATACCGCGGAAAAAATTGGTGTGACCGTTGGTAACACGTAGCTTCAATTAAACAAATGTATAAAAGCACTTTTATTAGGTACTGACTCAACTTTGCACGTGTACCCCGAGGCTAATCGCCGCTATTCATCGTGTTTAAACAGGTGTCCCACATCCACCTACCTCTAAACATCAATTTCAATCCATACCATCGAGAAAAATATGTATTTTCTTCAATTTTTGGCCTGATTTTTGCCCCTATCAGACCATTCTGCGCAGTCTGGAGCTTTTTTCTGGAACTACTGGAACAGAGCTTTTGAAACAGGTGAAAAATCACATTTGGATTCTAGTTAGTCTTGAATCGGCGGCATCACGTTCGATCAATCATAATAGCTCGAATTGTAGGGCTAAAATATAAAAAAAACCGAGATCTAGAATACCTTCAAAATAACCATAGTTTTAGCGAAAGTTTTGTAGAAAATGAAGCTATTGCAATGGCTCCGGCAATTTTAAAATCAAAACCTTTCAAAATCCGTTTTTCAAGGTTTTTTCAAATTCTGAAACGGTTCAAGGGTTATAAAATTTTGCATAAGTGTATATATATATATATATATATATATATATATATATATATATATATATATATATATATATACTCATTAATAATGGTTCTACTGAACTATATATAATTATTTGTGAGAAGGAAATTTAGACACAAATAGAATGAAAGAATTTTCTAATATTTCGAACAAGTCTTGATCACAGAAAAAAGCTAGTTATGTGTCTAAATAAACCTATTTATGTGTCTAAATTTCCTTCTCACAAATAATATTATATATATATATATATATATATATATATATATATATATATATATATATATATATATATATATATATATATATACATATATATACATATATGTATGTATGTATGTGTCATTCCAGACGGTTACTCTCCTTAGGATTGAGATAACGATTCTGTTCATGTGCCAAAAAATCAAGCTTTCCAAGCGAAAGAACAATTTTATTGATCAGTACATTTCGAGCAAATTAAATTGGTCTAATTTCAACAAATTTGCTCAAAAAATGGAAAAACCCAAAGGGTAAAACCCGTTGAATTTATATTTGTAGCAGCAGACTATTAGACAAAAAAAAAAAAAAAAAAAAAAAAAACCAACGATGAACAAGAACATAAAACTATTTACTCACTAAATTATGCTGAAAAACATATTTGAATTTCATAATTACTTGCTGAAAAGTCGATAAAAACGGCCAAACTACTGTTAATAAAACTAAAAAATTGAACCGCAGAATATTATGTAGAACGAATTTTTTTTTTTCTTTTTTTTTTGGCATGAAATCTATCAATTTCTTTGCACTCATATCGCTCAAATTTCAATACAATTCATCACATTATAATGCGATGTATATGAAAATTCGCTCATACAACCTTTCTGCATGATTGGAACCTTTTCTTACTGTTATTGAGGGATAACCATATATATCACTTCAATGAATCGATTGAGTTTACTCGAATCTTTGTATTTGCATCCGTTCGCTCTTCCTGACTTTGACAGGAGAAAACATCATCAACATGAATGTGAGCAAAAAAAGGTACGAGAATAGTAACACTCTGACAATCGTATCAGCTGCTATTACTTAAATGGAATTTTCACTCTTGTAAGTTATAGTCGGACCAGTGAAACTTGGTGGGTGTTTCATTTTATCACCCAAATTTTAGTTCGTATTTGCCTACGTCGAAGTCGATATTTATGCGTAGATTCTGACGTACTATTCAACCTAGATACCAGCACTTTTCACGTAGAGAGGGTCTACCAAGCACATAGTTGTCAAACAAGTACGAAACAAATAGTATGGAGAGCCTTGGGAGAACAAGTTCCGTTTAATCAGTACTAAGAAACGGAAATAATAGTAGGCATTAAGTTAGAACTTTATTTATACCAAATAAAAGCCGACTCCGAAACGATAGCACTAAAAAAAAAAAACGCTGCAAATTATTACATAATGGTTTATTATTTCTTAATCAGATAGCCAGCTATAGTAACCAGCATGCTCTGGGGCTTTCGCCAGTCTCTTTTTTAGTACTCACCTCTGTTCTCGCGTTACAGTCTGAGCTCCCGATGGGGAGCAAATGGATGATCGTACAGCCACCCGAGTGGTCTCATTCAACCCACGGAGCTAATTTCTATAGGAATCAAACTAAAACCGTAGCTAAACTGGATTCCAAAAGCATCTGGGACCTATCCCAGTCGATTCTGCGTCCGAAATTACTTGGGTGACGACTCCCCACTTACCTATGGCAGAAATATAAGTAAACAGCTATTCATCCAGAGGGTTCAGACTCCAACCTGCCCGTGTAATGCAATTTGAATTTAAAAACGATTTGCTTCGAACTATCTGAGAAGATTTTGGGACGAAGAAGAACTAAGGATTTTAGATGGCCGCGGCGCTTCCTCTCACTCCATCCCCCCGCTCGCCCCCCTCACCACCCACCGTGACCCCCTGCCAAGAGTGCCAGGCGTGCGTCTAACACATTTAACACTCAAAGCCTCGAAAAAGACACTTTTTCGCCCGTTTTTGGCCCATAGCATCTATGCGAGTAAATCGATCGGGATAGTTAAACGTTAGGACCACCTAGACCTGCGAAGCGTGCCAGGCGTGCTTCTAACACGTCTAACACTCAAAGCCTCGAAAAAGACACTTTTTCGCCCGTTTTTGGCCCATAGCATCTATGCGAGTAAATCGATCGGGATGGTTAAACGTTAGGACCAACTAGACCCCAAATGGAGTCTATGTGCGAAAGAACGGGTTTTTTAAGTCAATTCTTAGGCCTTTTATGGCCCGGACGGCGGACGGACATTTCAAATTTGGATTCTAGGCACCTTGAAACGTAAAGTGACAAAGTTTAGGGGGGGTTATAAAAATTTTCTGCTATACGATCACATAGGCTTATTATTGGAAATAATAAACCAAAAGCAATAAGAACCAGTTTTGTCTTGTCAATCAACATTAGCCCTCACCACCAGATTGAAAATTTTATTCAGTGCAGTTTCAGGGACCGAAGAGGCATAATTATCTACTTCACATCTATTCTGATGGGGAAATAAGAACAAAATTCTCCTCTCTTCACAAATTAACAAAATCAGCTAAGTTTTCTTCTGAAATTCGATCGGATCGTAATTTATTGTACTGATCTTCATCACAGCAACTCTGATTCAGGCTGTTCCTTGAGTATCTACCATTAGGCGATTGCTCAACATCTATGTAATGTTTCATTCTGCCGTAATTTAGGAAGATGCTGGCTTAACAGCCTTCTTTGTCGTCCTCCAATAACTGGCAAACCCGAAAATATTAATAGTAGGTATAAAGTGTGAACGTTATACATATATCAAAAGAAGAGCCGAACCGTAAACGAGAAAACTCGCAAGAAACTAAAAATTTCACTTGTGTTGACCTTGCTGGTATACCCAAGCAGGTGAGTTTAGGTAATCCCATGTCAGACGAGATCGTGAGCTTGACGGGAGAGAATGATTTTCAAAGAACTCGTGTAAAGGAACGAAAAGAAAACCAACACCCACACGAGGGCTCAAGAAGAGAACGCAATAGAATCTTCCCATCTGCCGTTAGATGCGAAAATATGTATACGTAACAGGTGAACGTATCTTAGGCCTGAGACGCGGGATGCGTTGAAATGCGTCGTACCATAACGTTGCGGCACAACTTTTCCATACACACGTCGCATTGTACTTACAATGTACGACCTTTTAAAATATCTAACCATGATGTTATAACTGTTAAGTAACAGTTGTTACTAACAGTTTTCTTAATAAATGTTATTAAAAAAAAAAAACGCTGAGTCAATAACCAACGTTACATCTATGAAGCATGACTCAACACTGCAAATCGGTGTTATAAAAATGTTTTAGTAATTTGCTGCTCATATTTCCTGTTAAGTATAGGTTACAGGTACCTAATGATCCCCCCAATATCATTTTTCTCATTATATCGCCATGTTGGTTCTCCACTGGAAAGATGTTGGCGGTATCTAGTGGTTCTTTTTGACAACCAGCTATATTGATCCACACTTATCATCAAGATTTTATGGGCATGCACTGCGGTTGTCGGTATTCTCGAAGAAATCCTCGTGACTGCCCGGCCCAGCAGCAGTTTTTCTTGCTCTTCAGGTTACTCGTGTTATCGGATCGACTACTGTCTGGTCACCACATTACGTATAGGAGACGTTTGGAGGGGATCCAGCCTTAATTTACGGGTTTCCTGGCATTCAAAATGCTCATACCTTGAACGGATATAAAACTCGCAGACAGCTTTAAAAAATAGAAAATAAAATAAGGAAGTTAGCAAAACACGTTGTATATTTCAAAAAAAAAAAAAAAAAAAAAAAATTAAAAAAAAATAATAAAAATAAATAAATAAATAAAAATAAAGAGTTAAAATGTTGAATGGATTTCAACGGTTAGGCCCTTCATCAGTAACAAACAATAACTGAGGAAGGGCACAGCTTAAATAGACACAAGTGAAGGGAGATTGAATCCCTTTGGTCGAGTGAAAGGAATGGAGCGGGAGGTACAACAAAGTAAAAGGTGCTTGCTGTGAAGTGCAAGCAAAGTGAAGGGGGATTATAGCTAATCAGATAGAGTGAAAGTAGGGGAAGAGTTACTCGATATGGTTTCAACAGTGTGAAGGGATAATTGGAAACTTCATAGAAATTCATAGAGATCGAACATTGTAACCCCCTATTTTTTCCTTTTTTTTCTTTTTGTGGAAATAGGCAACGTTTTTGACTAACTTCCGTTCTGAAATGGAATTCCACAATTTTATCGCGAGTGGTTTAGTTCATCACAGACAGTTCATCAGTGTCTCGAGTCACTGAAAACTAGTAGAGGCGTGGCTGAATTGTAGTTGTTCTGTCGGCTTGTCATGGGTGAAATCTCATATATTGGTCTCTTTTTTGGTGTTTGCCTGGCGGTGCCACAATAATCAGCTTTTTCGTGTCCCATTTTCTGATCGGAACTAGTTATTCCACTATCCCATACATGCATTACTTTCCCATACCATCCCACATCCTGGGACTGTTCAGGACTACATGTACTGTCCCATATATACTGTGCCATACATGTTATTGAGCTAGCCTTACTGCTAATTACAGAAACTAGTTATTGTACTCCCCCATGCATGGTATACTACCCCATACTATACATTCATGTATACATACCAGTATATATACCTACTGTCCCATACATACTGCCCCATACAGTGAATACTTGTTATTCCACTGTCCCATTCATCCTCATCAATAGAGAAAATGTTCCAATCGAAAGGAATAAATTAAGCATCTTCAAGCCGAAGTAATTCCCCGCTCCTGTTTGACAGCCATCCTCTGAGCCTACCACAATACATTGCCCCTACCATAACTTCCTCATTTTATCACTTTGTTATTCTTCAGACAGCTCACTAGTCGGCGTCATGTTATATTGATTCATCTCATAAAATAATCACCTATTTTATGATTTCTGCATTGGTGATAATGATTTTACGTTGAGTTCAACGTGAAAGGAAACCGACTCCTGCACTTCCGAAAGTGTTAAGTCGGGCATCACTGCCCGATGGAACCTGACATGAGTACGTTGTGAACATTTTCGATGTAAAATGATCGTGATCTACATTATTATTTCATTTTACAAAGGTTTTCGATAAATGTGCGTTTGATCGCAGGCTTTTGGGGAAAAAAAAAAAAAAAAAAAAAAAACCGGCAAGCCCCCTGGACCCCCGGTTACCTCTATTTACATACTTCGAATGCAATTATTGAAACCCAGCATGTGTTTTAGCTCACGCTTTTCACATAAGCCCGTGAAATCCGCATGTACATAAATGAATGACTCAGATTTCGCGGTGTATCTTATCACTACTATGTCAAGTTTTATTTATAGCATTTCCCACTGAAATTAATAATTTGAATTGAAAAATTATTAATTTGGGTGGGAAAGTTATTAATTTCACAGGGAAAATTAATAATTTCACTGGAAAAATTGTTAATTTTACTGGAAAATTCTATATTTTGCACCAGCGCATCGACTGACAACCAGCTGAATGAAACCATCAGAAATTAACAAGCGGTTGCAATCATTTTCACTATATCAATTACTTATTGAGAATGATCACCTGTGTGTACACAATTATTCAAATAACCATGTTCATAACTCAGCTTGCTGGCCACGCATTTCGCAGTAGTTAACATAATATGATTGGATGAACCGAGAGCTTTCGAACGAATGGTCTCCGAACTTTGTGGGATGAAAAATGACAAAGTACCATTTCCCTAGCAACGACTCGGTTGTAAGCGAAAATAATGAGAAATAGTTGCAACACATTTTCGTTACACATGAACGTTTCGATTTCGGTTGGAGATGTCAAGGCTAAAACACATTCTCTGTTAAAAACTTTTTGGAGAGAGATCTCCAAAAAACGAGAAGCCCTCTATTAAGAACGACGTTTTCCAAGTGTAGGCTTGGTACCTGAATACACCTTCAATTAGCTTCCGGTTCTTGCAATAGATGATTGATTTTTCAGCAGATATTAATGGAATTTAAGTACATTTTTTTGGCATAATTTTGAGCAAACTTTTTTTAATGACCTATATAATAGTTGATAATTTTGTTTTTACGAATTTCATTTTGTTTTAAATTTAACAACTTTTAGCCGTTTTTAGCAATTTTTAGTGATTTTTTGAGTTTATTTTTTGAAATTTGACTAATTTATTGTGCTCAAAAATTTCCTTTCTCTTAGAAAGCTTGATTTTTTGGCGCAAGAACGAAATTTTTATTTAAATCCACACACACACACACACACACACACACACACACACACACACACACACACACACACACACCTCCCAGCTCGAGCCCCTATATATATATATATATATATATATATATATATATATATATATATATATATATATATATATATATATATATATATATATATATGAAAACTTCAGGAATCGTTTCAGAATGCCTCAAAACGGATTTCAATAAGGAAAGTTTTAAAAAATTTTGATTTTAAAATTTTCGGAGCCATTGCAATAGTTTCATTTTCTACGAAAATTT
>CM061040.1:11898509-12102884 GCA_030762985.1 Adelphocoris suturalis
CATTACAGCAGCGGAATCTCACAATTTTTGCGCTTTTTAATATAGTTGATAAACAAAACAATTTATTACCAAGTCATCTTTCCAACACATAAAACTGTTACCTATACTGTATATTGATATCATCTAATTGGTCACATTTCAAAAAATGTTCTGACAAAATCACTGAAAATGCCTAAGAATTGTTAAATTGATATTTTTTAGCATAAGATTGGTCAAACAAAGTTTATCAGCTATGAAATAGAACATTCAAAAATTTATGTACGGAATTATGCTAAAAACTTGAACTTCATTAAATTTTGTTTTAAAAAATCTATAAAATTGCAAAAAATAGCCTAAAATCTAAAATCTCTTTTTGAATAGAAGAGTATAATTTAGAATACTTTTTTTCCATAAAATTAATAGCTAACATTTTCTTTTCACTCAAAAATTTCCAATTTCTATACAACTTGAAATATATTATTAAAAAAAAAAAAAAAAAAAAAAAAAAAAAAAACACTTTTTCACCTATTTTTGGCACATAGCACCCACGAGAGTGGAGCGATCGAGCTGGCGAGAAGTTAGGATTAACTAGATCCCAAGTAGAGTCTATGTGCGAAAGAACAGATTTTTTAAGTCAATTCTAAGGCCTTTTAAGGCCCGGACGGCGGACGGACATTTCAAATTTGGATTCTACGCACCTTGAAACGTAAAGTGACGAAGTTTGATGGGGGGTTATACAATTTTTTTGCTATACGATCACATAGGCTTATTATTGGAAATAATAAACCAAAAGCAGTAATGGTTATCATACGTTTTACATACATTCAACAATGGAAAGGTAAGTGATGTTTCAATCCAACATAATGAAACTCAACAAACTCACGTTCATTGATTAATGAGCATAAAGACAGAACTCTTTCAACAAAATAGTTCTCACTATTGATACCTGGAGTCCAATTTAAAATCATACTCGGAAATCGTACTAGGATCAGTGACACACACTCCATTATAAATTTTTCCAATATCCATGTGAGTAGTTCTAGAGAGGCGAGAATAGCCTAAAAGGGTGATCAGCACGCTGGAGCTGATTGTTTGAGCAACAAATGATCGTGAAATCAAAAGCTTCCGAGAATACTTTTCCATTAATGAAATTTTTGGTTTGAACTCTGTTCTAGAACAATTTTTTTTTTTCTTCATGAATGGCAATCCGTAGTGCCTAACTGGTTTCAAAGTCGAATCGATTTAACTAGATATTGGTATAGTCTCCAGCTAGCGCTGTGATATCGCCATTCAGTAGGTTGGCGGAATAAATTGCTACCATTTGTTGGAGTTACCAATTGGTTAGTCGAATTAGTTTTTGATTCCAACGGTCCAAAAAAAGGGGAAGTAACGACTGAAATTGGGAGGAATTTATGGTAATGATATCAGATGATGATAGACTTGAAACTAGACCCTTGACCCGATAATAGACCCGTGATTGTAATAGACCGAATTTCCCCATTGCATACCTCATATCCCAAGCATTGAACTTTCCTAACGACGAATTCACATTTAGAAAGGGTGAAACTAAAATCCTGCAGACGACAATAATTTAACAATCAATTTACTGATCACCTTGACCACTTAAATTAAAACTGACTGAAAAAACTGAAATCAGATTCGTGAGACAAAAATCACTTTCAAGAAGAGCAGTTAGAAATTAGCCAGGGCGAAGCTTATGGACACTTGTATCCGCAACTGTGGGAGAAAACTGAACCTCACTAAACAAGGAAATAAATTTGATATTTTTCCGTGGATAACTATAATCCATACATACTAGAACATACGAACGCAATTCTTTTTATTTTATTCTCTTTAATTTTGTTCTGTTAATATTAATTTATTTGGTTAAACTATTATTTGGGAATAACTTTCCCAACCACATTATATGAATCCCGATTCTTAAAAAGAATGGATATAAACGCGCCCAAAATAATCTTTTCTTTTCCAAAAATGTTACTTACTTAGAACTGTTACTGTATAAAAATGTTACTACCGAAATGTTATTTGAAAAAGTCGAAATTATTATAATAGAACGATGACTACTCTCCATTTTTTAGTTCTTCCTTACGCCTACATCCATTATTGATTTGATTGGGAAAATGATTAATTTGAATGGTGAAATTATTAATTTGCATGGGAAAATTATCAATTATACTGAGAAAATTATCAATTTGGCTGGAAAAGTTATTAATTTGAATTGGAAAGTTATTTATTTCTCTGGAAAAATTATTAATTTGCATGGGAAAATTATCAGTTTTACTGGGAAATGCTATATCTCTATTCAAAAAATTCTTTCTGTTTAAGTGTTTTTTTTTTTTTTTTCCTTTTTTTTAATTTTAATAAAACTCTACTGGACTATTCCAGTTATAGGTTAATCTACATAGGTAAATTCAACAGTTCATGCTCATACAGTCAAATCAGTTTCAAATGCACGCTTCAAGAATAGAAGCGATCGGCAGAACGTAAGTCGGATGAGAGACATTTTGCAACTCAAATAGGTTCGGCCGAAGAGGTGGTGGCCCTGGAGTTTGCTTAGGCCCTCCCTCAGTTATGCTTTGCAGGAGTAGGTAATATCCCCCAAGTGGGGCCCGACCTCTCGACCCTTGCAGTTACGCTTAGAGCATCCACTTTGCGGAATGTATCTCTCTATTCATGGAGCGAAATATCATTCCTTAGTGCCTCCTGCTATAATTGAAGCCCACTGTTTTCCCATTTCAATGGTCGGAGGTGAATTGCAACTGTTGGATTTCACAATCACGTTAGCCTGTTGGGTCATACCTTCTTTTAGTACAGTCAATTTTTGGCGGAATACGGGAAAATTGTATGAAGAGACATATGTGACGTTATTATTAGTCTATTCTTACAAAATTATTACATGCTTATAAAATACAACACATATTATCATTACAATTATATGATTCGAATTTTATTTGTTTTATTCGCGGCCTACCCGGCCGCAAAAGCAGTGTCACTTTGGAGAGAGAAAAAAAATACGTTTTGTACGGTCCAGAAGAATAATATTGGTTTTTGACTGTCTTCGTGTAATAATTGTAACTCGAAACGCTGCAAATGATTACACAATGGTTTATTATTTCTGTGTTAGAACCCTTCTACGCAGATCATTGGTCTATAACTGTTAAACCCCGTATATAATATATGATCAGAACATGGCGCTCCGTGCCTCCAAGAAGAGTTTACAATTTTATATTTTCAAGACCCCGCAATTTCGCGCTTCACAGTAAAAATGTTTTATAAAAGGTCGATAGGTATAGATAGAAAATGGGTTCAGAGGTCTCTCAGCTGATCAGTGCGCCTCCGTACTTCGTAATTGTTTCCGAGGATTCCCAGAGGAGCTCCATCTAAATAACAACACCGCGAGTCGAATAGGAAAGTTAGCCTCGGAGGTTCCGAAGCTGATCAGAGTTCCTCCATACTTTGTAATTGTATTCCAGATCACCAAAAAGGAGCTAAATTTCAGGTTTCAGCAACCTGAGCCCATTAAAAAAACAATTGAGGATCAGAGGCCTCCTATCTGAATATTCTGATCCTGAAGCTGATTAATTATATCGTATTTAATCTCTGAAGTTGAAATTAAGAGAAGATTGAAATGATTGGCTCATTCCCACTCAGCTGAGTGAGCTAAATTTTTGTTTGTAACCCCTAGGAAGTTGTAATTTGATAGCGATACATATATATAGGATAATTGCAGCCTGGGTGCCGTCAAGAAAATTTGTCAAAATTTTCTTTACCCCCTCCATCCCCCCTCTTTCGTCACAGAATTCAAAATTTCCGGGGTTTGTTGCACAACTAGACTAAAATTGGGATCAAACACAAAGAATCTCGAAAATCGATTGAGAATTGTGGCCTGGGCAGTGTCGACAAAATTTGTCACACACACACACTCACGCACAAACAGATATCCACTTACGGTTTTTTCACGGATTCGGTCTTAGAATGGTCTGAAACGGATTTGTATGTGGTTATTTATTTTTTCTCATGCTTGGGTTGCCCCCCCCCCCCCCCTCCCCGGATCAATTCGAATCGGTATCCCTATTGTTAATATAGCCTTGCCTATAAGACATAGCTTCAGAGGGGCGTCCTAAAAAGTCGACCAGAAAGTGACCCCAGTACGGTTATACAAATGCATTTCAAGAAGCTGATGTATCTCAACCACATCTAGGGTTGCCAGATTTTTCCGGCTTATATAAAGTATATCCTGGCTGCAACCATGGGAAAGTTAAGTATTTCAATGGAAGTTGAAGTATACATTAAAGTTAACGTTCTCGACTTACACACTGAGGTATTTTTCACTCAGCATCTGCACACAAGAGCTGGAATGTGTCAGATTACTGAAAATAAGAAAGTTCGGTTTGAGGAATTAAAAAAGAACCATGGATAGTAATATTTTTACTGTACGTAGGTCTCCAAATTTTTATTCCGAAGAAAACATTACTAGACATTCCAATTTTAACGAGTCCATATTTCAGTAAGATTGTATGTACTACATACAGCTAAAGAAGAAGAGTTTATAAAAAACCGAGTCTTTCTTTTGGGTGTCATTTTCCACTAGTTTAAGCAAACAACATCGTATATAGGCACCTACTCATTAAAAATAACCAAAATAGCTGAAGGAATCCTCATCACATAGGTATCATATACGGAACAGACCCAGGGTATCACATTATCATGACAGATGACATCCAAAAAGTAAACAGAATCATTGAACCGTTCGTTGCTGTTGTGTTGTATGGGGTTGGGCGCCGGGCGGGAGATGGTCAGCCTTCTCAACTTCTCGAGTATGGCCCATATTCTCGTGACGTCACGCCTGGAGTAGGTTCGCGTTTCAGCCAAAGTCGGCCATGAGACCGCCCTACGTCAATGAATCGCTACTCAACCAACCTATTTCTCTCAAGAAGTTTGCCGTCTCACGTCAACATAATTCGTGGTTATAAGGCCATTTTTCAACAGTTTTGTTTTGAAAAAGTATAATATTGTCGCAATACAAAGTTTCAATGCGACTAAATGTTAAAATAATCATGCCTGCCAGCGCAATAATTGATTGTAGATTGCTGTCAACAATACCAATCTAACGTGATCGAGTTTTTATTTGGACTAGGAGCCTACTAACTATAGTAGTTAATCAGTGTCAGAAAACTAAAGAACTTCATTCGTTTAGGCTTTGAGAATAATTAACCTGAAAAATAGTAAAGAAAAGATGATTGAAAATTCCTCAGGTGTCTGTACTGCTGTGTAGGTACCTACCCATTGCTCAGGTAGCTTCATCAGCGTTTTATTATAAGTTCGTAGTACTATGCTTAAGGCTGTTCAAACCCTCCTTCAGGAGGTTTTATTATCATAACATTTTAAGTAGTTGATCAATTTTCACACTCCAAAGCTTGATTAGTTCAATTTCGTTTGTAGTTATTCCTCGAGGAAAGAAAATTTTAAACTGAATTTAAATTGTATGAAAATAGTCAAGATTTCATGGTTTTTTAACACTTTCTCAGGCATTTGTGGACCGATTTGCATGATTTAAATCACGCTGGAGTCTATTTTCCATCCTCTGTCTGCTCCACAAAAGAAAACGGTCAATTTACGAGTTTGGAAAATAGGTAAAACTGGAGCTGCAAACTGCGCCCCTAGCGGATTTATCTCAAACTGCTAGGACGTGGCGGGGAAAGCCTATCCCCCACTCTGCTCCCGAAGGCCGGGCGACCGCCCCCTCGATCGTCTCCCTCCCCCCCTAACTGCTCCCATTAGGTTAGCATCACCATGGCAACAGGGTGATTTTTTGTAGAACTGGAGTAAAAAAATGAAGTACAGCCTAATTCCGCCTTCCTCAACAACCGACTAACCTTCCTAGACTTCTGTTTTACTTTCCCAACATCCCAACAGAGTGGAAAGTAATGTCCACTTTTACTTTCTTAGCATCCCAATAGAGTGTAAAGTAATGTCCATTTTTACGTTCCCAACATCCCAACAGAGTGGAAAGTAATGTCCATTTTTACTTTCCCAACATCCCAACAGAGTGGAAAGTAATGTCCATTATTACGTTCCCAACATCCCAATAGAGTGGAAAGTAATGTCCATTTTATACGTTCCCAACATCCCAACAGAGTGGAAAGTAATGTCCATTTTTACGTTCCCAACATCCCAACAGAGTGGAAAGTACTGTCCACTTTTAATATCCCAACAGAGTGGAAAGTAATGTCCATTTTCACTTTTCCATCATCCCAACAGAGTGTAAAGTAATGTCTACAACTTTGACATGTCCATGATCTATCGTTTTTCCCCTCAAGGGAGAAATTTATATATGGGTCATTCTCACTGAAAAGGGCAGTTCTGAGTTCAAGTTTTTTTAAGTAACTTGTTAGTACCTACCCGGCTCATTAAAAAATTTAGTCCAACTGTCAATTCCGAGAACTCTACTACAAAAAAAGGCCATTAATTTTTCAACTTGGAAAGTGCTAGGTTATAACTAAAATCATCGTTTTTACCAAAAAGTAACCAAAGGATCTTAGTAACCTAGGCTTTTAGTTGCGATGTGTTCTTCGACGTTTCAGATGTTTTCGATTTCTTAATAATAAGAATACCTTTGGGACATCAAGAGGTGAATGAAATGACGAGCAATTTGAAAAGCAGGCCCGTAAAGAGCTAAATTAAAACAACAGACAACAAATTCATAGTAAAAGCAAACAGCATACAGATAAAACACGGCTAAAGCATGTTCCATGTTTCTTGAATTTTAGCCGAAGGATCTACGCAGTAACCATCCGGGGGTCCAGGGGGCTTGTCCTCTGGCGAGGCCCGAAGGGCCGAGTTTTAACGATTTCTTTCTATTGAAATTGCTCAAATTTCAATACAATTTAACATTTAATAGTAGGTAATTAGAGAAAATTTGCTCATACGATGATGCTGCATGACTGGAATTTTTTACTTTCATAAATTATGTTCCTCCTTCTAAAATTGGCTAGAAAACCAATTTTTATTCATAAAAAAAATCAAATAGATGGTCATCATTGGAAAGCATATGCAATTCCATTTCGGCATAAACAATTTAAAAAATTTGTGAGTTGCTTGAAACCGTGCCAGAAAAATTGGAATTTCG
Organism: Adelphocoris suturalis; assembly: GCA_030762985.1. Classification (NCBI taxonomy): domain Eukaryota; kingdom Metazoa; phylum Arthropoda; class Insecta; order Hemiptera; family Miridae; genus Adelphocoris; species Adelphocoris suturalis. Next base: position 11,905,639 of record CM061040.1, read on the forward strand.
CGAGTTTCAGAAATCGGCGACAATTCACTGTGCTCGCTCGAAAAGTGTTTCTAAATTGTACATGCTACTGACGGGAAACACTTCCTTAGTACTACAGTTTTCCAAATTAAAAAAAAAAAAAAAATTTCCACCATGTGAAATAAAATGAGCATAAGAATCTGTTACCACTAAAATAGTTTATTTCAAATGATAAAAAAGTGCAGAAAAAATAGAATGTTGCAAGCAATTAGTTTAAAACTAACTTCAACTCATGCGGATTAGAAGAGAACTCATGAGAATTAGAAGAAGAAGAAATTCAACTTTAAATTGAATAATGTTTTTGAGCCTCTGTCGTAATTTTTGTTCTTCGATTCCCTGGTGTCCTGGAGCCAGGGCCGAAAATATGTAGTAATTTGAGGAGAAGGTTTGATATTAGATTTTGAAAATTTAGTCCGTTCTGAGTGAGAAAATCTTTGTCTGCCATCTCAAAATTGGTGGAATACGAAATGGCGGCTTCATTAAGATGGCTTAATTTGCCCATTTAAAAGTTTTTCTCTAATAATAACTAAACCGTACATCCTACAGAAACTTTTATACGTAGCAAAGTTGTAGAGAATAAAAAAACAAAACGATTCGATCCCAAAACTCTGAATTACCTCTTAAAATAAGCGAATTACAAACAAGTGAAACTTGGGCTAATTTGGGGCCAGTCCTCTCCGCCCTCCGTCTAGACTTTTGCCCTTCAATATCACTTAGTGGCGTTAATATTGGTCTTATTTCTGTCTGCCAAAGCTCATTCTACTCAAGATTAAATACTTTCCAAAGTTCGCTTCAAAAAGTTTTTGCTCAGACCGTTTCTCATTGAAGTACAAAGTAAAATGCCGTTTTTGCTAACTTTATGTGTAAAATGGCACAAAATTCAATAGTTCGACTGTAAGTCCATAGGGAAAGGTCTCAGCTAAACTATTGTCGATGCAAACCTTGGAAAGTATTTAATCTTCAGCAGAATGAGCTTTAGAAGACTGAAATCAGACCAATATTAATGCCACTAAGTGATTTTGAAGGGAAAAAGTCTCGACGGGTGGGGGGGGGGGGGAAGAGGACTAGCCCAAAACTAGCCCGATTTTCAATTGTTTATAATTCGCTTATTTTGAAAGATAATTCAGAGTTTTGGGATAAAATCTTTTTTTTATGCTCTATAACTTTTCTACGTATAAAAAATTCTGTAGGATGTATGGTTCAGTTATTATTAGAGAAAAAACTTTAAAATGGGCAAATTAACCAATCTTTATGAGGCCGCCATTTTGTATTCCACCAATTTTGAGATGGCAGACAAAGTTTTCTCACTCAGAACGGACCAAACTTTCAAAATCTTATCTCAAACCTTCTCCTCAAATTACTACCTATTTTCGGCCCTGGCTCCTGGACAATCTGTGATGTATTTTTTGATCCTGATAGTGAAATAAACTTTTCCCGTGCTCTCAATTAACCACATCCTACGATTTTCTTCTCCGCAAAGTGGGATGATTCAATGAAGATATTCATAAATGAGCAGTGGGGAACGAATTTGTAAGTGTAGTGGTCGATCTTGCATTTGATTTTGTTTTTTAAAACGATGTTAGTCTTGAAGATTGTTTCGCAGATGTTACATATTCGATTGACATATTTATGATGACCGCTGAATCAATTCTCCTCCGTTTTTTATTGAAATAAAATTGACAGTTGGATTCAAAGGCCAGTTCTCGTTTGAACCTGTGGATAAACATTCTTAACATTTGATTGTCCGTCCTAGAGCTCGCACTAAATATCCAGCAACATACTCAACTATTTCCAACACCAAATCGGAAAAACTGTTTCTTGTAACTCGGGACAGTCGTCATTGTCGTATTCTTCTCGTAAAACTCTGGAATCCACCATACTCGATTTAGGAGTAGATAAATTGATACTTTCTTTTATATAATTTTTTCATATAACTTTCTTTAGTATTATCTTAAGCAAATCAATTTTGTTCAGTGGTAACGGCATTTCCTCTGTAGGCATCACTTTCATGTAATTGTTTGTGAATAATTAATTTTCTGAAAAAAATGGTAAAATTCATAGGCACTCGGATTATCATTTTTTCCTCCTCTCCTTCTCATGTAACCAAAAAATCTCTACAGATGGTCCCGGCTAACATTATGCCTGGGTGTGTATTTTAAAACTTTCTCATGTTTTACCAATCTATCGCACAAAGTTCTCACTGCTGATGGAAATCAGGAAACCAATGAAACCAGTTTTCTGGGATACCTTCTGCGCCAGTTTCCCACTTTTTTCTCTCAAGGATCTGATGTAATTCTCTGCCTTCTCAAGCTTGCAAAAAATGTCACCCTCATTATTTTCATTGATGGCTTGTTTTGAATTATTTTCTTTGATGCTTCTAGAGTTTAAAACATCAATGAAATCATTGATGATTTTGATGAAATCAACAGTACCCTCACACTCCTCAAAGCCCGAAATCTGCTTTACCTTACAATATTTTATGTCGTCTGCCACATTTCTGCTCAGTAATTGGTGTGATAAATTTACTTTCATTTTCTGGTTTTAAAGTTGACATGTTGTTTTTTAATTTTGGTCCCTAAGTTCAGTCCTTCCATTTTCCCGTAGCTGCAGCAGCTCTGCAAAAGATTCCCATCCAATAACTCTCCCGTCCGAGTCCATTAGCTCCCGCAAGTTGTGGAGGGAATAGTGAACCACCTTTTGCATATGGCATGGGTAAAAAGTATCCATGGAAGTTGCAGATTTAATATAGGTGGGGTTAAAAGGAGTAGGCCATTCTGACACATATTGGTTTTAGTCATCTTTTTAAATTTAATTGCATTATATTATTTATGTTTATTATTATCTATAATCATTATTTTTTATCTTTTGGTATAGATGTACTAAACTTTTGATGGGATATCTTTTCTTTTTGATGACGAGTTTTTGTGATGGCGCGTGATGGTACCTACTATTTACGCGATTCTTAACCGATTTTGATGATTCTCGTTTTGTTCGATTATTTTACTAGTCTGGGCGAAGAATTGAATTTTCTGAGAAACTTTTCTCAGTAATTAAATTGCAGTGTTGGGGAGGGGAAATTACCGATACACCGTGATACTTTCAACCAATTTGTACAAACAGTTCTGCTCGTAACATATTGATGTCCAGTAATAATCACGATCTATTCGCTATTTCATGTATTTCATTCGCAGAACCATGTACAACCCATTCGTAGGGACGTCCCTGTAACGCTTGCATTACTTACCAATAAGTTTTTTGTATGAAAAGCTGAAGTATGTAAAATTAACCAAACCCTATCATTTATGTGCTTACGAAGAGCCCTGTCCATAAGGGGATTGTGCGGGTAAGCTCCCAGATGGTTGCCAAATGGATTGGACAAGAAGCCGATAGGAATTAAAAAAAGAAAAGAAAGAATTGCATTGAGGTTCCCCCTCAGTCGGATGCGGGGTGAGGTCGTAGTCGTTCTCCTATGACGTCATTAAGTTCTCTTTATATATATATTTTAGGCCACTTCCCATCTTCCAATACCTTCCAGATCCCCCCCCCCCCCCCCCCCCCCCCTTGGATCTTCCTTTTTAATAAAATATCGGCATAATCTTCTAATGGATTAAAATAAAATACTTGGAACTGCCCATTACGTCTGTCGAGTTGGTGGGAGTGACACGTCAATCATCTCCATAACATGATTGTATAGATCATTGAAATGTTTTAGAAAACCTCAAGAGATACTGTGGTGGATTCCTAGGGTTGGGTGGAATGTAAAACGGAATGTAAAATGTGAACCTCATAGAGTACCTACCTATTTGTTCTCTAAACTTACGCATTCGTAGAAATCGTATGATTGAAACTACACAGACATACAGTCATGATTAAATTCATCTGGGCGGTCAAATCGCCTCTTCCGTACTTACTAGCATCCAGATTTAAGCAAAATTGGTGATATGCAACGAGGCAATGTTTGATAGACTTTACGTTTGCACATGCACAGAACCATCAGTGAATTGGGGACTGTTAAGTCCATTAGATACCATCTACAGCATCTGTAGAAGTCATGTTTGTTACAACTAATTTAGTATCAGCAGTAATAATGATACGATTGTAATGGAACTTTAGTAGGGCAATCAAACCGTCGTTTCCCAGCAACCCTCAGAATATGAAAGTGATCGGATGAATAGACCATCTCATGTTTGATGGATGTATACGCTGCACAGAGTGAAGTATTGATTAATGAGCAACAAAACTAAGGGGACCATCTGCCGTCTAACCGGTACATTTCCTGAAAACCTTATCAAACTCTGTTGGAAACTGCAAAAATTAAGCTAAGGGACTAACCTTCACAACCCTCAAATATTTCATCAAAATCGGACTAAAGCCGAAATTGGTATGGGCAGGGAACCAAAATTGATCCGCAAGTTGTGATACAAAAAAAAGTTCCAATCATGAACATGATCGTATGAGCCTTTTTTTTCTCTTTTTTATTTAGGTTGAATTAATTACCGATTTGAGCACTTTTTATGCAATGTGATCGTTAACACACGCATGCATGTGATGGCTAACTATCTATACGTTTCTCGGCAAAAAAATTTCTAAATAATATTCAGCTCTAAAAATAAATTGTTGGATTCTTGCAATTATTTATAGTTTTTAAATGACACTAATTACTATTGCTGTGAGATTTCAGCGGATTTTCGTAAAAAATGAAGCAATTGCCATTGCTTCCAATCATTTTCGAAAATTTTCTTAATTTTGAGGCATTCTGAAACGGATCTTAGGGTTTAGCGATATGTACGCCGTTTAAACGCGAGAAAAAATATAATACATACCTATAGCAAATCCAAATTGAATTCGACATTGTTGTCCAAATAGATTTCGATATTCTTCCATCGAACTTAATCAAGTCTAAATAGATTTCGAAATTTTTCCGAATAGAAATGGACATCTTCCTAATAGGTTTCGACACCTTCCGAAAAGGTTTCAACATTTTACAAATAAATTTGGGCATGGTGTGAATCTGAGAAGAAATCTCCCCGAAAAACCATGTCACTCTATAATTTAGGAGAGCGTCTAAATGGTAGATTATGGATTGAAAAGGTATTGCATTCCAATTCAAGAATGTAGGAGTTTGTTTTTGTTTCCAGAATGTAGGTATTGGCAATTTGTATGTTATAGGGTGTCACAGTTGTTGTTCCTTACTTTTATATTTGGAAAATGTCGAAACCTGTTTAGAAAATGTCGAAACCTAGAAACTGTTCATCATGCCATTTTGAAGGTGTACATTTCTAATTGGAAAATGTCGAAGTCGATTTGGAAATGCTATGTAAGATGTAATGTGTATGTATTTATGTGCCAAACTATAGCTCCTCAAAGGGTTGAGATAAAATTGCCATCCTTGCGATGAAAAAATTCGAGAATTTTGCTTTAAAATGGTTAAAAGTGCTAGTAATGGTTGAATTTTTATTTTTGCAGACTTTTAATCAAACAAAGTTTGCCTATCAACAATGGACTGGAACATTATTATATTATCAAAAAAATTAGGAAGGAAAACGTACTTAAATTTCATTAATATTTACTTATTTAAGACCTGGCCGCCAGTCAGGTCTCTAATCTCCTGTCATACTCGAAAGTTCTGCAAAATCAGAAAAAGCTACAACAACTGCCAACCGGGCAATCGGTCGATCCCGTCAACAAAGACACCCACTCAAAAATAAATCAGATTTTCGAAATAGTCACAAAACTCAGCCAGAGTATCAGCAACCTGGATGAGCGTGTTCGTAGAATCGAAAGCACTCGTCCGGAAAGATCAACATGAATAGTGTCAAAATACTCTGCTGGAATGCCAAGGCTCATGTCACGAAAAACTGAGCTTCAGTTGGCTCTAGACTTCAACCGGATTGACATTTGTCTCATTTCTGAGACACATTTTACCAACGAATCGTACCTCCGACTCAAAGGCTACAAGTGCTACCACGCCATTCATCCAAGCAATCAAGCGCGCGGCGGCAGTGCAGTATTGATTAAAGAAAGCCTTTATCACCATGAGCAAGTCAAAATAGAAACTGAAGCGTTCCAGATATGTGCCATTGCAATCAGGACCACTTCATTCATGATTAATGTTGCAAGCATATATTGTCCGCCGAGGCACCAAACGACATACGATGAATACATGGGTATACTCTCCCAACTTGGGAATCGTTTCATCCTAGGAGGGGATTTCAATGCTAAAAATACACTTTGGGGTTCAAGACTAACTACTACAAAAGGTCGTAGATTGATTCAAGCAATCAATGATAAAAACTGCGAAGCATTTTCAACCGGGAAACCAACATACTGGCCACAAGACCCCGATAAGACACCCGATCTGATTGACTTTTTCATTACGAAAAACATTTCAGCGAACTACCTGCTAGTCGAAGAAAACTTTGATCTCAGTTCAGATCATTCACCCATCATACTGACACTCAGTGATCGAATCATTCAGAAGCCATCCAACCCTGCCCTAGTCAATCAGAAGACCAACTGGGAGCTCTTCAAGCAAGAAATATGCAGACATATCGACTTGAGTAAGTCCTTACAATCACCAGAAGAAATTGAACACGAGCTCGAGCATCTTGTTTGCAGTATACAAACTGTTGCTTGGGAAAATACACCAACACTTACAAGGCGACTCCGAGGGATCAATTACCCTCGGGAAATAGTCACTGCAATAAAAGAAAAACGCAAGGCCAGAAAACGATGGCAAGTAACTAGAGTACCCAGCCATAAATCAGAATGGTACAAGGCAGAAAGTGAACTGAGGTCTTTGACACAGGAGATCAATGAAGAAACCCAAGAGCACTATATCATGGGACTCACAAGTCATCGTGATACTGATTACTCACTTTGGAAGGCTACCAAATATCTTAAAAGACCAATAATACAAGCTTCACCCATAAAAAATTCTGATGGGAGTTGGGCTAAGAGTAATCAAGACAAAGCAGCTATTTTTGCTGATTACCTAGCAAACATATTCACTCCAAACATTGCTATGACAGATGAACTGACTCTAGAGGTCGCAAATGGTATTGACCAAGATGTCGACATTCCACCCGTTACTATCAAAGAGATTAAGCTCATAATCGATAAGGAAATCAGTCCAAAAAAGGCTCTTGGCTACGACCTTATCACTGGTCAGATCCTTAAGCATCTCCCGCGTAAAGCCATTGCAAAAATAACCATGATTATTAATGCAATTATAAAACACCGTTGCATTCCTCAGTTGTGGAAGATTGCCGAGGTCATAATGATTCCTAAACCTGGAAAGCCTCCCACAGAGCCAAGTTCGTACAGACCAATCTCACTTCTACCAGTATTATCAAAATTATTTGAAAAACTAATCCACAAGCGACTAGTACCCATAATCAAAGAACGTAAGCTGTTCCCAAGGCACCAGTTTGGCTTTCGACAGAAACATTCCACGATCGATCAAGTCCATAGAATGACACATATAATTGAACAAGCCCTTGAGGAAAAGAAAGTCTGCTCAGCCGTCTTCCTTGACGTCGCTCAGGCGTTTGACAAAGTTTGGCATGAGGGACTCAACTACAAGCTGCGCAAAAATCTACCAATAAAGTATGCTGAGCTGCTTCAGTCTTATCTCACCAATCGCTATTTCAGAATAAAGCAAGAAGACGCCTACTCAGAGTCAAAGCTAATCAAGGCAGGAGTCCCACAAGGGAGTGTTCTTGGACCGCTTTTGTATGTCCTTTATACCAGTGATCTCCCAGAAATTGGAATGAACACCACAGCCACCTTCGCAGATGATACAGCGATTTTGGCAGTTGGAGAATGTAACACTGAATCCACCAACAAGTTAAATCAATCAATATCCAGCATACAAAAGTGGACAGCAAAATGGAGAATCAAGATAAATGAAACTAAGTCGGTACATGTCGATTTCACCAACAAGAGAATCGAGTATATTCCGGTACATTTCATGGGAAAAGTTATTCCGAATGCTAATGAAGCCAAATACCTAGGCATGACACTGGACGCCAAACTTAGATGGAAAGCCCATGTCAAGAAAAAGAAGGAAGAACTCCTTCTAAAATTCAGAAAAATGCATTGGCTAATGGGGAGACGGTCGAAGTTGTCAATCCAGAACAAGCTTACATTGTATAACCAAGTCCTTAAACCAGTCTGGACTTATGGAGCTCAGCTTTGGGGCTGTACGGCTCAGTCAAATCGAGACATCATCCAAAAATTCCAGAACAATGTGCTAAGAACGGTGGTCAATGCACCATGGTACTTTCGAAACGAACGTCTCCATCATGAGCTTCGGATCGAAACAATAAACGATGCTATAAAGCGACAAGCTGTGAGACACCTACAGCGGTTAAGATGTCACATCAACGAGGAAGCTGTCCAACTCCTTGATACAAGTGATATCATCAGAAGATTGAAGCGTACCAAACCACTGGACCTTGCTTACTTGTGAAGCAGTGAAGTGAAACATCCACCATAATCAACAAAACTCAGTGATGTATCTTAGTTTTGAATTAAAGTTCATATTTTCAAAATAATATTGTTAATAAGTAATACTTGGTGCTATAAAGAATATTGAAAAAAAAAAAAAAAAAAAATTAATATTTGTTTTTAAAAAAATTGTTAAAAACTGCGCAAAAAGACAAAAGTTCTAAACTTTATTTTGAGTCGCAGAATATTTAATAAAGAAAGACGCAAAAAGTTAATAAATCTTTACTGATAAATACTATGAACCTATGTATGAAAAGAATGATGACTTTCTTTTTTTAGCATTCCTATTATAATGAAGAAACCTTTTTTTTCTTAACTACAGTCACAAAAACCGATCATTTTATTTGAAAGTAATGCACTCGCTTTTTCCACGATAGTTTAGAAAAAATAAAAACAAAAACTCTAGGACTGCCGGTTGCCGGCGAGGGGGGTTGGGCCGGGGTTGGCCGGCGGTGTATCGGTGTGGCTTTATGGGCATGGATGGGTGGGGGAGATATCAACTTCCCCTCTTGCTGACTGCCGCTGGCGCTGCCAGTTGAGCTACCATTGAACTGAGTCGGCAACCCGCAATCATCAGAGCGCTCTCTCGGGCTAAGACGAGCGAGGGCCTCGCGTTTGCACAGCCTTAACTGAGGAAGCTTTACTTGTTATATTGAATGAATAAAAGGAGAGATTTGATAGTTTGTCAAAATAAACAAGGCAGGTTGTTGCTACACCAAGAAACGAAACTACTTAGGTAGGTACGTACGTCCTACCAGATTTGCTGATGGTTTAAAGTGCCTAAACAAAGTAGGTGGGTCGTTGCTTTGCCGACGAATACAACCGCTGATTGGCAAGTTTGTCAAATGTCGAATCAGGGAATATGCAACATGAATTAAAAACCAGCTGCAAGGAAAAAACCTTGAAATGCATTCCTCTGAAGGTAAGATTTCATAAAAACGGCATTGGCAGTGCAGTTATTGCGCGAGTTTTGCAGTTACGCAAATTTTATGGAAAAAGTTCCATTCATGCAGCATGATCGTATGAGCGAATTTTCATAAATTATCGTAGGTATTGTATAATGTTGAATTGTTTTGAAATTTGAGCTTTTTGAGTGCAAGGAAATCGTTAACCATTAATTTTATGGCAAAAAACGTATTCTAAATAATAACCTGCTATTCAAATAGAGGTTCTGAATTTTTAGCTTTTTTAGCAGGTTTTATCGATTTTTTAGCAAATTTTGATGAATTTTAAGTACATTTTCAGCATAATTGTGTACATACATTTTTGGATGTTCTATTTTATAGTTAATAAACTTTATTTGAGCAATATTCTACCAAAAAATATAAATTGAACGATTTTTAGCCGTTTTTAGCCATTTTTAGAGATTTTTCGAGTACATTTTTTGAAATTTGACCAATTTAATGTGCTCAAAAAGTGTTGTCCAACGAACTCATCCTTTCTTTTGAAATGCTTGATTTTTTGGCGAAAGAACGAAGTTTTTATCTCAATTCTATCGAGAGTTATCGTCTGGAATGACACATACATATATATATATATATATATACATATATATATATATACATATAAAAAAGCGTTAAAATCCAGGAATCATTTCAGAATGCCTCAAAACAGATTTCGATGAAGAAAATTTTTGAAAATTTTTATTTTAAAATTTTTGGAGCCATTGCAATAGCTTCATTTTCTAAGAAAATTCGCTAAAAAGGTAATTAGGTACCTACTTTCGTTTTACTCAATGAAGTACCTACATGAACAAGTAATAATATACGGAAAGTATGTAGGTACACTTTACCTCTAGGTACTCACCTTTCCAAATGTGAAACAACTTACTATTCCCGCCTAACAGAGCTCTCATAACACATCCTTTCACAAGACCACTTTCACAATAGGTACTCTAAAGATTTTTAGTTTCAATTGATTCAAAGAACAGTTCTAAAACTAGATAGGTAATCCACAACTTCGCGGCTGATGTCTGGAACATCTAGAACACTTGTATGTCAATTCCCCGACACACATTTCATATGGATCTCTACCCCACAGATTAAATCTTGCGTTCGTAGCGTTTGAGGTCAACACCTGATAATAACTTGATGTAATTTGCATACAATTTATCACCTTGCATATTACAAATAATGAAAATATTGACTCGGAACTAGGTGAGACTATGTTATGCTGTTGTCTAGCTGTGGCTACAAATGGCGCATTTTCACATATGTTTACTCGTCACCATGACAACGAAGTGAAATAACTTCGATTTCGCCTTGCCTCGATGTAAGGATGCGCTAGTGTCCAAGTCTCGAGAATATCACCCATACGTGAGCGACCATAGACCAATTTTCGTCCATGCAGGTAGGTAGTTCTGGTTTAGGTAGGTATGGGAACCTTGTCCTTGACTATTAGGTAAGTAGGTGCGGGGGCTGAACTTTTCATCTTCGTTTCAAATATAAAGTATTTTGGTCTACTTTAAATTTTGTATAAAGTACACAGTATTTTGAACAAAAATAAAGTATAATACTTTGAATTAAAGAAGATCTGGCAACCCTATCCACATCACTGATGGACATCCCCCCCCCCCTCCACCCATGTGTTTATAGGCATGAGCGACAGACAGGGCACGTACTCTAAAAAATTTACCGTAGACCTGTCGGGCAGAGACCGAGAATGAGTGTGTGACAAGTGGACTAATCGGAAAAAAGCCACCAGCCAGCTCGCCGCGGCCTTTGTGAGCCGACGGACACCAGGTGACGTCGAACGTTATTACGTTTCCAGCGGCGCCTTTGACAGGTGACGCGAAGGAAACATTCCATTGTACTGAAGTGGAAACTTTACCTTTTCCTTCCGCGTCGGGAAAAGTCAGCGCTAGAAAGAACTTTCCTAGATGGCTGATCGAGAGAGAGTGCAATCGGGAAGTCGGCCGGTCAAGCTCCCATTGAAGCTCCACCACCCAGAAAGCTAAATGTATTGCTTTTAGTAACTTCGTCGAACTCCACTTTTATTCAAGCTCGCCATCTATTTCTGGAGGTTTGAGTTTGATTGATGAAACCATTGAGGTGGATACTACCTTATATTAACCAGGATATTGGTTACTCCCTTGAGAATTCTATTCACAAGGAATGTATGTCAAAGCATGTTTACATTATTGATTCGATTATTTCGATTGATACGAGCTGCAAATTATCTGAATTGCTTATTTGACCGATCTAATTGAGTTTACTATGGCGATATTATTCGTCCACATGATCTCTCGTGTCAGCCTGAGAAAAAAAAAAATTAAAAAAAGCAAATCATCACACAAAGTGTAAACCCAAAATTATCACGAACACAAAGCTTCCCTACCTTCGGTAGTGAGGAAGCAAAGTCAGCAACATGGGAGCAAATCATTTTTTTGTTGTTTTGTTTATTATGGCACATTCAACCATTCAGTGGTCATGGGTGCCGAATATTACAAGTAATTCAAATTAATTGGACATTAACTACAATTTATAAAAGAGTGATCGTTTCTTTAAGTGGTCGAAAACTTCTTGCAAGTGAGTCGATCTATTTCCCAGGAGTTCTTCTAGATCTTTTGATAGTCCTGGTGAGATGTTGTTGCATACAGCACATTCCACTAGCAGGTGGCGTATAGAAAGTCGGCATCCACAAGTAACGCAGTTTGGAGGTGGGATTCGATCTCTTGTCATAAGGTGAGAATGAGGGAGTCGTGAGTGTCCGATTCTGAGACGAGTTAGGATAAATTCTTTCCTTCTTGAGTGAAAAACGGATCCGTCGACAAGTTTTCGAGTACGGCTAGATGATGACCGGGGGAAAACACTTCTTTATTTTCCAGAGTTTCTGGTGCTGCATGAGCTGCCAGTTCTTCCAATTGCAAACAAGCAAATCATAATTGGAGGAACTTAGCAAAACTAGCCTTGTAACAACGACGCTCGTATCAGCTGATTTATTTAGACCTTATTTTATTTTCCTATATTTGTACACGTACATCTACAAGTACACATGCATCTAGTGGGCTCGAGTAAATCTTCACACATTTTTTAAGAAAAAATCATAATTTAATAAGAAATAAAGGAAGTAAATAATGAGATAATATTTAAATAATAATAATATTGAATTTTTATTGGGCGAAAGAAGCGAATCGGTCCGACTGGGCACTCAGGAATTACTAACTGGTAACAGGTTGTATACGATATGGCGTGGACAATATACGAAATTGAAGAGATACAAATTTTTAGAAAAAATGGAAAGCAAATAACCAGATTTCAAAATTGGGTAAACAAAATAAAACAATATAAGAAATGAAAAATTAAAACTGATTATTTCAAATCAAGTAAATCGGTAATTAAATCAATTGAATCCTTGAATTACTTTAAAATAAAATTAAAACTAATAAAAAATAGGATAATTATTTTTAAATTAAAGTAATATCTTCTTGATTATTTGTTTTTATAGTGAATCTTTGACATTTGCAAACAGGATTCATCTTCATACTCATATTTACATCTAACCGACCTACTCAGGTACCTATTTGGATTCAGAGGAGGGTTACTTCGTTTAATGAATTCATCGTATTAATTCCTTAAGAGATAGTTATTAAATTTATATTCTCCTCCACGATGTTGGCATTTCATCTACAAATGAACAAATAGATTTTAAGTGGCTGTGATATTGTGGGGAGAGAAAAGGCTCCAAACAAGTTTCCGTGTCAATAATGTGGGTTCGTTACCTACTGTAATTAATGAACTAAAATTGTGTTAATACTAAGTAATAAAGCCACTTAATTTCGTCTCTTTCCTTAATCGTTCGAGATGTTCATTACCTGTGAGGTTAATAAAAACTTTCGAGCCGATGATTAAGAGGGCGAAGTTTTCTCTGAACCGACATCCTGCAACCACCCCCCTCCCACCCCATCATTACCATCCCCAATCTCTCTGTTATTAACATGAAAAGCTCGCCCGATACTTTGTTATTACGCGAGAAACCCTCCAAAAGTTCGCGGAGCTTCGGGTTTCGGCGTTTTAAAAGCCTGGATATTAACTTAAAACGAGGGCTTTTTAATTAAAAGGGAGTCGCTAGTCTTCGTTTTGTGTGCGGAGTGCAAATGAACGGTGGTCAGGTCTGAAACCTTCCAATTTAGATTCAAGAATTATTTTATTGTTGTTGATTGCAGTTTGGATTAAATCCTCTCAACCGGGAGTCGTTGAGAAATGTTGCGTTTTCGGAATTAACCTACAGTTTACACTTGGGAATTTTGAGACATAAATTACACTCTCGGGTCTTTTTGACCCAACTCTATAGACAACGATTTTCCCGTCATATGATCCCATTTCGGACTCCCTGGTTGCCCTTGCTGCGTAGCAGGGAGATGGATCAGAGAAAGGGCTGGCCTGCGATGAAGGAAGGTACAATGGTCTTCGCCTCGGTGTAAATGTCTTCAGTAGGACCCATGGAAGAAGAGAAAAGGGACTCTAATTAGATAGGAATGAGCGAACAGCACTTGACTTTTACGATACTCCTATATAGTTACAAGCTTGTTATATTATCCGCTAGATTGCGAAATATAATCGCTATCTTCAAATTATTATTACCCAAAGGCTTTCTCCATTTATCTGTTATCACAGTACGTTACGTAGCTCGCTAACCGTAACCGTCACATCTAGTTTTTGTTTATAGTTACATTTTTCTTTATGATACTGATTTCTACTGATTAATTGCATATGTTCGTTAATTGATTTCAGTAGATAGGTACAATATCATAGGTACAATATCACATAATAGTTATGTAAGATCCCCAATGCTAGCCTTCTTGAGACGCGAAGCTATGTTGGATGTGCGCAGTTTCTTGATGCTGAATGTAGGTACCTACATTATTTTGTCATTCGCTGATCATCAATATCTTTGACGTACCTAATGGAATATCGTACACTTCATAGGTATAGTGTCATCAAAAAAACTCTACTTCCAGAAGTCGTTCAAGGAAAACAATATTGGTAGGTTGTGACAATCTAACAATACCTACCTACTTTTGAGCAAGATGAAGCAGGGGGTGAACGTGGTAACAAGTATCTACCTACAGTTTCCGTTGAATGATACTTCAATGGAGAAGTTGAGTACCTACTTTAATCAGAAGATACTCCTACTCGCCCATGGCTGCATGAATCAAGAGACGATCGCTCTTGAAAAGAGTTTATTTCAAGAAAAGGAATTTTGATTCTTATTACTTATATGGCAGCTTCTAGAGTCCTTCCTATTGATCATTTTGATATACTTTCCTTGCCCCATTTCATGTACCTATGTAATTTTCTCTCGGAAGGATTGATTATTCACCACGGCATCCGCCAAAGAGCAATCTACTCTTTTACTTGCTCATCCGGACGCGAGGAGCTTGGAGCTCGGTACGATACTCACAGACGTCTTTGGAAGATCCAGAACGTCAAGGCCCAAAGCTGAGTACCTTCTTTAGTGTCATCAACATCGAACATTCCATATTTTCCATTCAACTTAATATAGTTAATAAATGGCATTCATTTTCAATTAGATACATTATTCCTGCTTGTAGTCACTCGTTTCCTTGATCTACTCGCAACTAAGTTCAAGTCCCGTAGTATTATAATTGTGATGATCGTGCGCTCATCAATAATCATTAGTAAAATTATTGATAGCAGTCACATGTATATATTTGTGTAATAAATTATTAAAACACAGTAATAATTAATAAAGTAGGTATATATGTGCTTCTTCCAAATTGTCATCGTATCGTGATTTGTCTATTTTTCCTAATACTATTGGTATGGTATGGTACAGATTTCGAATTTCATTTCAATACTTTTACAGTTGAGGAGTATTCCTAATAAAATTACAGAGTCTGAAAATCCAAGGTATATCAATATTAATTATCGATCATAGATATTTAGGTATAGGTATGTCTTTATTTTTCTGGTGAGATAATTATTACTGAAAGGGTTAATACTTAGGTACTGAAATATTATTTTACTTAAATTTTCAAGGAATATAGGTAGGCAAGATAAGTTGAGTAGGTATTTAATTCAATTACCTAATAGGAAATAGAAAGATTTTTGGCTGATGAACATATGTAAAAAAGGGTTTTTTTAATTTACTTTTTATGGGGGATCTAATTTAGAGCACCATCTTCTTGAGTGCAATGGAAAACTATAGTGACTCCGGGGAGTATCATAAAGGTTCCACCACGATCATGTATAGTATCCATGCGTTACACGGTTAAATGCAGGAGTGAACCTTCCTTTTCTCTTCTCCCATAAGTTAGGACTAGGGACTTCAGTAACGCATTGAAGGTATACTTTCCAGCCCAGAGTAACTCCTACCTTTCAAACACCAACAGCAGAGTTCTCTACTCCTAAACTACGGTAAGTGATTCCTCTTAGTACTGTTGGTAAAGTCGTAAGTTTACTTATTGAAACGTTTTTTGTCTACTTAGCCAATAGTACAAGAGCAACCCCTTTCCACCCTTTCGAATTGTGTCATAGCGACGATTTCTGGCAATCCCCTTATCATCCCGCATCATTTCCCTTCCCCCTTTCCAGTTTATCTATATTAATAAAATCGTAATTACGTCTGTCAGTACATTGATTAGAATCATGAAATTTTGCGTTTCTTCTGATTCATGCTATTCGTAAACCACTTTTCACAGGGGTCATTGGGCAACTGATATGAGTGGGGAAAATGTTTGTATCAGTCCAACTTAAATTATAGGCTATTTAAAGTTTTTAAAATTTGAGCAAGAATGGGTGTTTTAGGGGAGGGTGAAGGGGTGAAATGGGATATCTTGGACACCATTGAACAAACTGGGGATCTGATTGGGTGAATATGTTTGGATTATTCTA
Source organism: Adelphocoris suturalis (assembly GCA_030762985.1). Classification (NCBI taxonomy): domain Eukaryota; kingdom Metazoa; phylum Arthropoda; class Insecta; order Hemiptera; family Miridae; genus Adelphocoris; species Adelphocoris suturalis. The sequence continues at coordinate 11,922,024 of CM061040.1, forward strand.
ACCTAAATCACAGGCTACTTGAAATTTTTCAAATCTGCCCCAGAAGGGGTGTTTTAGGGGAGAAGGGGGTATCTTTGTCATCACTGAACAAAATGGGGATTTGATTTTCGAATATGTTTGGATTACTCTAATTCAAGTCAAAGACTACTTTTTTCTAAATTTTCAAATCTGACCCACAATGGAAGGGGAGGGGGTGGGGGAGTTAAAGCGTTTTGAATGTCACTGAACCAAGAAGGGATCTGAGTTGTCGAATATGTTTGGATTATTCTCACTTAAATCACAGCCTACCTGAAATTTTTCAAATTAGCCTCATAGTGGGTGTTTTAGGGGTGGAGTGAGGGGGGGGGGGGGGGATCTTAGTCATCACTGAGCAAACTGGGGATTTGATTGATAAAATATGTTTGGGTAACACTAAAAAATCACAGCCTACTTCGAAATTTTCAATTCCGACCTATGAGGGTGTTTTGTGGGGTGGGGGGTGGAAGGGTGGAAGGGGATATCTTAGGTTATTGGGCGAATATGTTTAGATTACGTCAACCTCAATCACATGCTATTAAAAATGTTTCTAGCCTTAACCATAGGGAGGTGTTTATACTAAGGAAAAAAAGGGAGGGGGGAGGAGGTGGTTAAATGGAATAATTTGGTCATCACCGAACGAATTGGTGATCTGATGTTCAGACGAATGAAATCGGATTAGTTTGAACGTTCTTTTGGGTTACACACCAAGAATATTTTTAATCTGAAATATGGGGGTGTTTGTGGAGAGGGAGTGGGGGTTGATCTCAGTAGTTTTTCCCTAATAGGTAATTTATAAGTAAGTACGTTAAGTAAGTACATTTGAGTAAGCACTTTTTTGAAACTGATCCATAGGGGTGTCCCAAAATATGATTTGTGAGGGGGGCTTGCGTATATTCAAGTCAACCTGGTAACGCACGGGTGAACTTATAGTTTGGTAAGGACAGCAAGCACCCTGTGTAACCAAGTGCTTTCTCCTTACTGACCCAGAAATAGCGTTGACTTGGAGATCCCCCTTTCTGGCAACCCTGCTCAAACACCCCCGTAATTTCATATATTGGTAAGGGCAGCAAGCAACCGGTACAACCATGTGCTTTCTCCTTACTGGCACAGCAATAGCGTTGAGTTGGTGATCCCCCTTTCCGGCAATTCAGCTTAAGCACACATGTTATTGCATATACGTCCCACCTAAACCCATAGGTGGTAGTTAACTCGGTAATCAGCCCCCGCAATCACTGATTTCGAGGCCAGTGAGTTCTCACACTCTGTGGTTACTCCTTGCTCCTATATCGGGATTATCTGGTAACTAAATTCCCCCTTCCTCAAGAAGCTTCCCATAATTTTCCCTTCCTCTACCAGTACCGATGCGGCTTCCAATTGATAGAAATAGAATACTTACCTGGAGAGTATGCGGGCGCTACGCCCCTGATATAAATGTTTTGTTTAATGTTAAATTTGTATTGTTAAATTTACGACGCTCATGCGGTATGGTTAAGTAGTGATTATACAACAAATAATATAATATATCATGTAATTACACATAGATTGAAACAATATATTAAAAAAAATAATCTAAGTTAGAAGAAAGATAAAAATGTAGTACCAATATATAATAAATAATGCGGTATTAAGAAAAATACAACGAAAAGGAATTGTGAATCATTGCCGACGTTCCAGAGCACAAGCTCGGTTCTTGAAAAGGTTGGCCGAGGTGGAGTACAGATCCAATGGATTTCAAGAGGTAGAAAAGCGGTAAAAATTTTCCTGGAGGCGTCTCATAGGTCTTTATTAATTTGTGAAGGTCTGCAAGATATGAAACTGGTGAATCAAACCAGCCAACCAATCTGGTGACGTGGAGGTGTTAAAGGGGATCAGCCAATCCTATTCAGTCCTACGTGGAATAAACATAACAACTCCTTTTATAACGATTCACGAATTTAAATTCATTGAACCATGCTCTGAATAAAAGGCAAACCTTGGCGAACCTGAAAATAATCGAACTGTGAGCGAAAGGATGCCATCCTTTCCACCGAAAAATGTCCCAACATTGTTGTGCAACCATATTATTACCAAAACCGAACTTCCCCCACCGTTATTTAATGAATAAGTTCATCAAAATTATATTACTAGATGGACATTTTGACGATTAAAATATCGGGGGTAGGCCAATATTATCGGTAACTCACGGCGGAGTTGTTTCCGAAATATTTACATTTAGATAGGGGGTCTTCGCTGCCGCCAATATCGAAGGCAGTTTCATGCATGAAATTGTTTCGCAGCTCGATTATCAGTCTAAACATGATGCGAGGTGATCGGAGTGAACGATTATGAGTCACGCACAGAGCAGTCGGAGCTTATAGTATTTCAAACTAACTGCGGTCATGGCTGAAAAAAAAAAAACAGTCAATTATTTATTGAGTTATTGTTTTGGTCGCCTGGCTTCTAATTGATTTTTTAGTGCGATACCTCACATTAATTTACCGTATTTTCATGCAACCTAGCCATTAATTTTATAACCGTCGGTAAGTACGAGTCATTAGAGGACAGTGCGATTAATTCCAAAAAATGAAAAAATATATCTATCAATTTATGGTTAGGGAGAGACAGTCCTTCAAATTATTCATTCACACGAATTTTTCAAGCACTATCCTATCGAATAGAATAGTGGTGAAGTATGGAACAGTGGTGTATGATATCGTCTCATTTCAAAACCAAATGCATGCATACGATAAACATAAATTATGGTTTTCATCTCTCAAATAGATTTTAGAGTTTTAAATTCAGATTGATTACAAATTTTGTAGTGATTGTTGATGTATTTCCTAGTTAGTTATGGTACTTATTATGTGAAAATATGATCTTATTATGTTGGTTTTATTATGTTTAAGTAGGGTATTTTTTTTTTCGAAATGAATATAAATATTTACACAGTTGTCACACGGTTTTAAGTATCAGCCGACTTCTCACGTTTCTCTTAGTTTTGATTCCCATTATTGAAATGTCACTGATGGAAATTTGGATGCCCCAGTTTCACAACACGGCCTCCATGATGTTTACCAAACCCAAACTTCGACACAGGTCTCATCATGATAAAAGCAATGGTAAACTTAATCTCAAAAAAAGTTCGTACAAATGAGTGATAGCCAAATGGGAATGTTATAAAGGGTTTCCCAGAAAAACGAGGGTTTTCCTAACATGAGTGAAAATATACTTTCTACGCTTATTAAATAATTTATTATTATAATTTTTATAATACCTTCCAACGCTTATCAACGATTAACTAATTTATTGAAGTTACATACAAACCTCGGGTGTGCCTTGGACATACACGACAAACTACCTGGGTGTTTGCTCCGCTGGATCTACGTTCCTTTCAGCAAATAATTTTCGCATTTTGTCGTAAACTGCATATCAATAAGTATATCTATCAAATCTGAACTTACATATATTAGGCAAACTTATACTGAATTAAAAATAATAAGGATTCTACTAAAATCAATCCCACAACCTGAAACTGGTGAATGAAGCTGCAGCCTTTTGGAAGAAATGCAAAACTGTAATGCAAAACCCTATTATATTAGGCAGGGATATTCTTTCCCCAAATCTGTCAGTCCATGTCTCATTTGATCAATATCAATTTATTCAACATCCCAAATCGCGAACGCATTCTTCTTTTAAGCTGTTTCTCTCTAAAATTCCGAAATTTTCATTTAAACAAGAATTACTTGTTTTATGTATTAATAATTTCGAAAAATCTTCCAAAAACTCTTCTTTTAAACCATTTTCCTCTAACACTCCGGAAATTCCCTTCAAGCACGCATTATCTGCTCCATTTATTAATAATTAGCTTAATAATTTTCAGCAAACACATTCTTGTAATAATCATAAGCATAATGATTCACAACCAACTATTTCATGTTTAACACCTAAGGATACTAATTTTAAGTTGCCTATTTCATCTTTAAATTGTGCCCATGCACTATCGATCTCATATTCCTACCCAATCAATTTCATATTTCTCTACTCAGACCTTTTCAGATACTTCTGAAATTTCGTTCTACTCTCAGACCTCCCAGTCTCTTTCTCTTTCAGATCCTCTCGAAAGCGAAAGAGGGTGCCCGCCCACTCCTCAAGTTGACCTACTCCCCCACAATCTGAACCCCAATCTGTTTCACCCTCTCACAAACCGCCTCCTGATGTCCGAAGAAGTCAACTTAAATTAGAGGCTAAATCGATAAATTTAGTTGAATTGTCGAAGGAATGGTTACAGATAGAGGCTAGTACCTACGTTCTCAAAGAATTTGACAATAATGTCTTTGTTGCACCATTCAATTCAAGAAAAAAAATCATACAGTTCCGATTCTCACCAGCGCTCATTGATACCTCATCGTTGACAAAATTCATGAGGCAATCTTACATTTAGGGGTCCCAAAGACGGCTGACGCCGTCATGTCCCGCTTTTGGTTTCCAAACATTCATAAATTTGTCAACAAATATATTGAAAATTGTATTACCTATAAATTAGGTAGACCTGTCACATTTCCTCATCAATCACAACACTACCCCAATTACAAGGTGCCTGTGCCGTTGCACACGTTCCACATTGTCGTCTCAGGAAATTCAAGTGGCGGCTCCAGCCAACCAGAAAACTTCAGTGTCTTTGTTGATGCATTTACGAAATTCGTATTTCTTTTCTACGTCCGATCAATCACAGCTACCTTTACAATTAATGCCCTAATGGAACTAATATCGATTTGCCCCTCGTTGATTTATTTTTGATAGAAGCACAAATTTCACTTCTCAGGCTCTTACTGATTATTGTAATCAACAGGGCATTGTTTCGCATACGATTGCCACCTCAGAAAGTCAGGCAAACGATCTGGTAGAGCATTCGATGTCCTCTATAACTTCACATAATTGGCCGGGATGCTGGTACCAGTGAGCTAGGATTACTTACTCCCAATGGCCTGTGTGCAACGAATTTATGTTCTTCCTGGCATTAATTCGCCTGGGATGTAATCATCTTGGCATTTACATTTAAAATTTAATAACTGGACCAATGTAAACCTCCTTGGGCTGTGTGCGAACCAATTTTTGCTGCGGACCACATTATTGGCCAGAGGTAGTTTTTTGAACACTCATCCTCTTCTTTTGTGTGAAATCAAGGGTCAAAATTTTAATTTTACAAACTATTTTACTTGATGACGTTCCTTTTTCATTCCATTTGTAGATCCCAACTTATTATTGCTTCCGAGACTGCAAGGCAGCGGAAGCTTTGTTTTCACTTTCGAAATGAAAAAATTTTTTTGCTCCAAAATCAAAATTTCCACTCGCATTTTGCGTTTCAGAGCCTCCTGAACAAATTTGGTTCCGTGTCTGTCTGTCTGTCTGTCCGTCCACATTTCATTGTAACAGCCATAACTTCCACAATTTTGATCCGATTTTAACCAAATTTTCAGGGATCGTGCGGGTTAAGCTTTAGATGGTCCCCTATCAACTTCATCATGATCGAATCAACGGTAGCTTCTGCGCAGGCGCTAACGTGAATTCCTTGTGACGGTCATAACTCGGTCAATGATGAACGGATTTCGTTCAGATTTTCAGGGATGATGCGGGCAAGGTTTTTTGAGGTCCCGTATCACATCCTTCGCGATCATCAGCAGCGGTACGCTAGGCGCATGCGCGAATTGATGTTTTTGTTACGGTCACAGCTTAGTTAATTTTATCGGTTTTTGTTTAAATTTTCAGAGATGATCCCGGTAGAGTCCCTTGAGGTGCCATACGAATCGTACGGTACTACCTGTGATTGTGCCCATCATGCCGGGAATTTATTTGCTGGCAATATTTCCGGCCGGGAATTAATTTTTTCTCCTCCTTCTTAAATATTTAAATACTAGCGTTCCCCCCGCGCGTTGCTGCGCCCAAATTAAATTTGTTTATTGATCGTAATTTTAAACTGTTATTAAGAGGTGATTGGATGGACGGAAGCTTAGCCTTTGGATTCTGCCTTTGGTTTCTCCCTCCTCCTCATCCTCCTCCTCCTCCCTCACTCCTCCTCCTCCCTCCTCCTCCTCCTCCCACCTCTTCGCCCCTCATCCTCCTCCTCATCCTCCTCCTCTCTCACTCCTCCTCTCTCACTCCTCCTCCCTCCTCTTCGTCCCTCCTCCTCCTCCCTCCTCCTCATCCTCCTCCTCTCTCACTCCTCCTCCCTCACTCCTCCTCCTCCCTCCTCCTCCTCATCCTCCTCCTCTCTCACTCCTCCTCCCTCCTCTTCCCCCTCCCTCATCCTCCTCCCTCCTCCTCCTTCGGTCTTGGCTTGGGTAGTTAATTTTGTAAACAATAAATTTCTAAAACCTGACACTGCACCCTTTTATGCCCTCTGGGTCAGAGCCCTTTGAACGGATTTGCAACAAACTTTACAGGAACAATCCTTGAATCATGCCTAATAATACCTGAAAGTTTCATTACAATCTGTCGAGCGGTTTCGGAGTCTATAGGCAACATACATACATACATACATCCTCTTTTATAGATATAGATTTCCAGTATGTAAGCACACTAGTTATTCAACTAATGATGGATGAAAGATAAGTATGAACAATGGTGTAAGGAACGAATTAGACTTCGAAAGAAACATTGATATAGACTTGCTTGTGATCAGAAAAATAAGTCTCATATGTGTGCGCTCTAACGGATGAACGGCGCGGTAGCAGGGTGGACCAGCAACACAGGGTAAGTTTGGAAAATGAACAAATCGGGTGATCCATCATGCTCAAAGTTGCCAAAAAATATCCCCAAGGATGTTTTAATCATGAATTTAGATCAAAATATTAATGAAATAATAATATTAATAAAAATATTAATAATAAAAATATTAATAATAATGAAATCCTGTAAATCAATTAAAAACTCCTGCAGTTTTGATCCGAATTAGACGAAATTTTTAGGGAACATGCGGACTACATCCTGGATGGTCCCATATTAAAATCAAAATTTTCCTTATTAATTTCATTTATTATATGTACCATTCAGCTTCAAATTTCCTACCTTATTAATTCCCTGATGCCAGAACCGGTCGTTTCTAGTTTTCTGGAATTTAATGGTGACGTACTGTGAAGGTCACGAGGAAGCTCATGTGCCATTTCCTTGGTAGTGTATTATTATTATTTTTTTTTTTTTAATTAATAACTTCAACATCAAACTCAACCCAATTAAGACATATTCTCATTATAATTTCAAACACATTCTAATTGTCCCACACAGGTTTTAATTCCCCAGAAACTTAACGTCAATAACCAGATGCGATTACAACCCCCCTGGCTGCGCATTCCCGTTTCATGTTTCCTTTCATATTATCGTAAACGCTACACTTCCCCTTCGTTGTATTACTTGACGCCTATAGAACATCTTCCTCAGCGTGGCGTCGTTTTTCTATGGGTCCTAAAGCTAGCCTCTCACGAGGCCCCCTTTTTTGGTTTGTTGAACCCATTCCACCCCATTGACGTCACAGCCCTCACGTTCTTCGACCCTTCTGTTCCTTCCTCAACATGATCACTAAATGCGGACCAACCTACACAGCAACCTATTTTTCACTTGTTGATATTTTTCTCTGCAAGTGGCTGTCAATCCCTTCAACACCATTTGCATACCTGTATGCACTTACTTGCTCAAATCCCAACTCAAATATACAACTGATTGTAACTTCGTACAGATTTCCAATAAGCCAGCGTATGCTTCATTCCTTTAGCGAAGTCCTACCAAAGTTGGATCTTGAACTAGTTTATTAGGTATTCCACCTGACCCCATTAATATTAGCGTGTTGCGACTACAAGTGACCAGTAGCCTTTCTGGCTATCGATCCCGTGAGTGCAGTGCCTTCCTTTATCGTTATGATTATATCTTAATTAAACCCCATAATTATATAGGTATTCATTATATTTTTGACTTGTATCTATATTATACATATTATCTTATACATTTATTATATTACACTGAACCGACGTGAGATATTTCAAATGTTTAACAACTTGTATATTCATTGTCTTTCTATAGGACAACCCGATCGTTCTAATCTGCAATGTGGAATGTGATCAGAAAGTTTTTATGGTGCGACCTCGTGTTATTTACTTTTTACTATCAATTTTTTAAAATCATGTATCTTTTTTTTAATCACCTTATGTTACTTACCTTTATATTAATTAACTTTTTCCCGTAAAATTTTTATTATATAATCTCTTTTCTCATCTTATACCTATTATTCACATGTCTATCAATTCCCTCATTATTCTCAATTTTTATTATGTATTTTTATTATGCATTAAATCATTTTTAAGTTTTTTCACTACCATCTCATGTTGGTTCTGTAATGACACCTTTGCATATATTATGCTTTCGTCCTGGGTTTAAAACAATCCCTCACCATTATACGATGACTTCCATTGTCAAAATGGAACATTTTCTTTTAGAATGGTTGCTTTGTGTTGTATTGCTTTTAATTTGATTCTATCTGCCAGAATCATTTCCAATTAGCAGTAGAGTTTTTTTACTTGTTCCTGGCCAGTCGTTGGAATGCGTGGAGAGATTGATCACCTTTCCTCGTCTTCTCGTCTATTCTTTGGGGCACCCTCATACAAGTTTTTCTCTACAAGTACAAGTTCAATGACCACCCCCGCCAATAGGTTCCTTAATAATTCCCTAAAAGGGAACAAATTTCTCCCCTGGGCATCGCTCGATGAGGCTCGATCGTGTTAACCCCCCCCCCCCCCCCCCCTATCGGAGGACATCTCAATGTAAGGGCTGCCATCCCTTCCCTTTTCTACATTCCTCAAGCCCGACACACCGAGGGTCCCAATCAAGCTAGTTAAGTTCGTTTTAAAACATCCTTCTGACTGGAAGTATTAATAAACATTAACACCGTTCCCATATATTTGAATTATTATTTGAAAATACCCTCTCTCTGATATATAGTTTTATTATAACTGATACATTACTCTCAATGTTACAAATTCAACAATGGTAACTGTGCAACAACAACACGTAAAACTCAGTGCCTGGTGCAAAACTCGGAATGTATTCAGCACAATTTTCATCAGGAACCAGCAGAATAACCGTGCGTTCCAGGTCTCTAATTTAGATCCAACGATGCATTCAAAAGTATTTCAATAGTCATTCAATTTTATAGAACTCACCAAACCTCTACAAAATTCGAAGCCAAATACTTGGGGTTCCCGTTTGCCATAAAAAACTGTTTTTGAGACCCACCACACGCCACTGGCACCTACCTAACGCGATTTAACCAACAGATGTTATTGTGGAGATATTACCGCCAAAATAATAGCAAGTCCAGAGACAACTGACAGCTCGATTATACCAGGTGATCACTGAAAACATTTCCCGCCCTATCACTAAAATCACGATATCTCTTAATCTCTGTGGGAATTTTCTGAATTCCCTTTCATTTGGTCAAAACAAATTATCAGTTTCATGACAAAAAGTGTATCGAATCTACTACAAGAGGATATAAGAAACGCGTTTGATGCTCATTCTCGAACTTTAGGACATACCTGCTATCGACTTCGACAATTTAAAAACTGTAGGAGGAGAATCTGATTTGCAAAAAAGAACATTTTCAGGAATGGTCAAGATAAACAATTTCAATTCAATTACCTTCTGAGGATACACTCATAACTTGAGCAAAATTTATACTTACTTGACTGAGGGACTCTAAATTTATAATTACCGTCACCAGCGAACTAGATAGAACATACGGAAAAACATTGTTACCTATGGGAACATAAACAATTTTAAATTTGATTTTCGTTCCAAAAAAAGAACCATTTTATTTACAATTATTTTAAGTTTGAGATTTTGAATTTAATTTTCATCTCCCTGATGATGCCCAAGTTCCTGGGAAAAAACATTGGAGATCAATTTTAAAAAAAGTAATGATAATTATATAAGATAAGCAAACAAAAATAAAACAATTGAAGGACAAATGAAACCTTTGGAAACCATAATTTTGCTGAAATGAATCTAATTCAGTGAAATCTTCCAAACGAGTCTGCAAGATATTGATACATATTATGTATTCACTCCCCCCTCCCCCACCCCTGCACCCTTTACTGGTTGAGAGAATTTCTCTTTTTATTCAGGGCGGAATTTTTTTATATTCTGTATATTAATTCTTAAATCATTTTGTTAACAAACGAACAAACAAATGAGCAGGAGAGTATTTAGGTCACTCAGATGATTTGGAAAGAGCCCATTAAATTTCAACTTCCGAAATTCTTTACAGTCCAATAGTGCATGCAATCATATTTACAAAATTAACTGAGAAAGATCACTTGTAAGTAAACAATTATTCAGACAACCACACTCATACCTCAGATTGTTGGCCACGCACTGCACTGTGGTTAACGTACTCGTAATACGGTTAGCTAAATCGAGAGCTTTCCAACGACTGGCGAAAGATTTTTGTACGATGATAAATGCCTGAGATACAGTTCCGTAGCAACAATTTGGTTGTAAGCGATAAAATAATCAGGAAATAGGAGCGTAACGCACTATGTCACGTTACGGTAATTTTGTTTCATTTTCTGCCGGGTTATGATGACAAAATTATGTTCCATGTTAAAAGTAACACTTTTCGGTAACGGTAACACTTTTCGGTAACGGTAACACTTTTCAACTCTATGTGCCGAAGTGAAAACATAAAATGTAAAAACGCCTTTTTCGTAAAGTGTTATGGTATGCGTTGCGAGAGCGAATTCTGCTGGATTAAATAGAACTGCTTCTCTTTATTATTTGAAATTTGTAGGCAATTTCGATATATTTTCAAAAAATGTTCCCTCATGAGTGACTTATTTTCCTCCGTTCCTCTGTGGGGGGCATCTGCCCCTCAAACTCAAATTTTTATATTCTTAAATGGAATAATGCATAAATTATGTGGTTTATGAAGATAGATAGGAAGTGATAAGTTATAAAATTTGAGAGATCGAAGGACCACTATTATATATATTGGGGTTAGAGAGCCAACTGAGGTACCTATTATATCTCAACAAGGCAACATGTACCTACTTATTTGTTGAGATGAACCTATTATAACAGGGAACAAATGTCTTGAAGGTTGTAAGAAAGAAATATTCAGTGTTGCAATGCATAGGAACAACAATTTAATATATAAATAGGAATGCCTATTTACGACAATTACGGCATAAAAGCCAAATCCTACCCAAATAACGGCCGTATGAAAGCAAGATGCTATAGAAGTGATAAGTTGTGAGGTAAGAGTCCGTGTATTAATGATGGTGGTTGATGTTAGGTAGATTGGTAGATGATAGATGATGTAGATGATAAGAAATAGTAGATTAATTTTACCTTTCTCTTGAGGCACATGCGTTGAGACAAGGTAATACCACACCTTCAACTGTTATCAATATTATAGGTGAAAGAAGTTGCTCAAGCCATGCATAGAAGAGGTACTTAACGACAAATAGCCGACCGGCATGGTAGATGGAACAGCTATGAGGTGCAACTGGTTGGATGCAATGATATAATGCAACCAATCTGTATTATATCACTGCAACTGCCAACTTCACGAACTCGTTTACTAATGACAGAATCGTTACTAATGAAACAGTGCATAAAAGCAGAGCGGAAGGCGTTGGCAAATAGGGGATCGATAGGTATGAAGATAATGATGATATTGTAACAGTCACAACTGAATTCAAGATGGTTACGATTAGGCAAAACTGGAGGAAGATGCGCACAAGGCCATGCGCAGTAGCAACGCAGAATGTTCCAGAATGATGAGATCTTTTATCACATCACAATCCAACACTTTAGTGTCCATTAAATTGGAAATAATTTATATCATATTTTAGGATAAATGTTAATATTATTATTAATAATTACAATAAAATAATAATGAGTTATAATGAAAATATATGAAAACATATGAGGTAACAAGGGGATCCAAGGAAACTCATAGATCATATCCCTCTTTGGTACATGGACCTTTGCAACCATCCATGACAACAAGTCGAACTACGTCTTTGAGACGCGGCTTAAATTCTTAAAAAAATACTTTCTCCCTTATGAAAGATATGCATTATTCTAAAGATATTATATTCTCCCCTATGTGCATTGAAAATGTCTCAGTAATTTCAATGTTTTTTATTGTTTTAAATAAAATAACGATTAGAAAACATAAAATAATTATTGACACTCAATTACTGAATTTGCTGTAAGCCAGTCTCGACGATGCCCAATTCTTCCACGAATATGAATTCACAGCTAGGTAATTTTCTGTTGTGGTGCGCGTCTACAGTTACTATAACCAAGATTAACTTCTCAACCAAGTGACAACAAAACAAGCGGCATTGTTTACTATATCTATTTATAACATAAATAAATATAAAACTACGACATGAATAAAAGAACAAGTGTGGAAAAAAATGCGTGATAAATCGAGAGCTTTCCAACGAGTGGAGAACGATTTTTGTCCGGTAAAAAATAAAGAAGTTTCATTTCCCCAGCAACGGCTTGGTTGTACGTGAAAATCGAAAGAAAACAACACCCAACTTGTTTATAGGTTGCGTGACGTTCTTTTCTTTGCGTACGTAACAAAATTTCCGGTTGACCCGCTGACTAAGACATTTTCAGTGCAAAAAAAAAAGAAAAAAAAAAGTCGCATTAAACGGAACCACTACATATTGAAATTATAAATGATGATAATAAAAAATGTGACAGATAAAGATATTTAAACAAGTGGAAACAATAATTGATAACGAATTGCCTAAATTAATGAAAATGTGGTGAATGAAGAGGTGCGTTGTGTAGTTTTATGGGCTACAGCTGATGGAGCGATATATGTGTCAATGGTGAGTAACTAGTGTAAAATTATTGGGACGAAGCAATTACATTTCTGTGATCTCGACCTTCCCAGAATGTGAGGCGGAAAAAAAGCATCTCTCTTTTCTGGTTTGAGTAGGTATTTCGTCCTGCACAGCCTTCCCGGAAGGTTATGAGAAGGGAAAGAACATCTCCTGCTCCTTTATTCTAAGAATTACTTACCAGTGAATCAGAAATAAAAGAAATTCACCACTCACCTTCTAGGAATGCCTTTTGCTTCACACGTATAGATACGGATGGATAGTTGTTACACACAAGCGCCGGCAAACATTCTCGGAACTCAAAGCTAAGAAAAACACATTTCCCGATCGTAGTCAACAAATGAATGCTTGGATAAGAATTGTTTACTCCGTTAACTCTTTAAATATGCACGTACGGTTGAATGAAATAAAATGTTAATTTCATTACCTTTTTTTAAATTCGTTATTTATTCCAAGCACCCGGATGATCTTGAGGCGTGTGAAGTATTCTGAAGTATTTTTCTATAGTGAAAGGGTGAAGAAATTCTTGTTTAAGGGATGTTGTTCATAACGAACAGCTGAAATTAAATTAAATAAATATAGCTAACGAAAGTAAAGAGAAAAAACGTAAAAGTAATGAAGGAGAAATAAGTCACGAATAGCAAAAAACTGCTGTCACTAAATCACCCATGCCCGAAAAACCAAAATAGTTACCTCGAATTCACCGAAGGCCGTGCAGCCAACCCTCAAACATGAAATATCTCTTCGTGGTAATTTTACCTAATAGGTTTATCGTCTTGTCGTCCAACAATTATTTAACGAGTAGTTCAACTTTCTAACGCATAAGGCGCGCTCTCGGAAGGCATAAGGTAGACATTTTTTTTTTAATTTTTAAAAACATTTCAAAAGGTAAGTAAGTAGGTAGAAAATTTTTTTTATTAAAAAAAAAAAAAAAAGTTTTTTTTTTTTAATTTCTCTACAAAGGTAGAAACCTGCTGCACATTGTTCCTCTAACTGAGAAACTGGAACCATAACTGGTGAAGATGATGATGGGGTGGCATGAAAGTAAGAAGTCGTTGGAGGGAGGCTTTGAGATGGGGACGCAGCTGAAACCTCATTTAGAGTTTGTGGTTCGTATGTCTCAATGAGGCGGTCGACAACTACAGCGAGTTTGTCCAAGTCAACTTGGTCTATAGCAACCAAAATATCCTTCATGCGAGCAGGCAAACCCCTTAACCATAGGGTTCTCAACATTTCATCTGGAACTTTTCCTCCAGAAAAATAGCGCATTTCACGTAAATATTGCGTAGGTTTCTGATCGCCTATTTGCTTGTCCTCTATGAGCCGTTTAATACGAGCGCTCTCTTTTTCAGAGTACGTATTAACGAGACGTTTTCGGGGTTCGGAAAAAGGATCTTCAGGAGGATTGCGCACTAGATCAGCAACCTGCTTTAAGACGTCATATTCCAATTTAGAAATTGAGTCTTCTAACTTCCGTTTGGATGAGGTGATTCTAGCATTAGTAAAAACGGTTTGAGGCTGTAGAAACCATAATTCAGGATCATGTTTCCAAAATCTGGTAAGTCGGTCTGAGACGCTGTACACCGCGCTAACTTCGCCTACTGGTGCAGATGTTCCGGAAGCGGACACGGTGGCATCCATAGGCGAGTCGTTCAGTACATTAAACACCGGAAAACACAAATTTTGCGAAAATCTATTAGCGAGAAAAGTCGAATCTCAAGAGGAAAAATCAACACTCGTGTGAAAAGATTGATATTCGCGCGTAAAGATCGACACTCGCGTGTAAAGATCAAAACTTGCACGAAATATCGGGGTCAAGGGCGAACGCAGACTTTTTGCTTTACTGGGGCCAACGGTAATTTTACAAGACCAATGTAGGCAAAAACATGGCATGAAAAAAATGAGGGTAAATGCAAAGTTATAATTTATGAATTGAGAACAACTTGAAAATTATTATTACTGAAACATCAAACGCCTGGGGTTTTTACAAAATAGTTTCAACACTTCATCAACAAATTGATTTTTCTTCTCGTAGACCAACTTTCTGTGTACATTTAATAGGCATATTCCATTGAGATGGGCTTTTGACATGGTTGACCTCAACCATCTTTTAACCCTTCTCAACGAGCTGAATGACCTTTCTATTGTACATGTTGTGCACGGCTGTGCGAGAAGAACGTTTAGCGCCGATTTCACTTGGGGGTAAAACCCTTTGGTCACTTGCAGTACATCGATCTAATCCAATTCATTCAATTTCTCTGTAGTAAGACCCTTTTTCATCCAAAATGTATGCGATAGCTCAGCCTCAGTTGAGGGTATCCAGACCATAAAAGTTACAAAAGTCGCTGTTTGAGTTCTTCCTTTGACATTTCCAACATCTTCGATGGTTGAAGATCCCAATCCCCCTAAAGCTTTACATTATCATCCAAAAATCAGTCTTGTAATGAACTTAGTAGTGAATCCAAATATGGGATGTACAGAGATGCGTATTAATTTGTGTGACGAGGTAATTGCCGAATAGGAAGTTTACTGGGGCTACTGCCCCAGTTGCCCCACCCCTGCGTTCTCCCTTGATCGGGGTCACCAATTTTGTGGTCTTATATCAATAATAAGACAAACTAATATTTTACAAGAAAAACAAATTATTTGCCGGAGGAAAAACACGAACTGATTTATTATTGGAATGTTGAACATACGATCGTAAATCAAATTAACTGGGGAGCGCAAATCGTACAAACAAAAGTGAAGCTTTGGTAGGTAGGTAACCGTTACGCGAATTGCTACACCATCTCAGCTCTACCCATACTCTTCTCGATGAGTCAATGATTAGTCAATGATCGTACCAAATGATGTCAAGATCGACCCACGATGAATAATGAATGTCAACAATCGGGAATGGGGTCAGAACTAATAAAGCGCCTCTATCGCCGAGCTTTCGAAAAATATATTTCCTTCATCAGGGCCTAAAACCAATGAAGAAGAATCTCAGCATGACATTACAACAACATATTAAAATAAACTGGTCAACAACCAACAAGCATAACACTGAAATCACAGAATAGGTAGGTAGGTAGGTAATCATAATTTATCAGGAGAATACAACACTTATTGGACAACAAGAACTCACTCAAGGGCTCCTAGTGCTGATGAGAAGCTCCACCCCTCACCCTCACAGTCATAACAGAAGAACAACCAAAAGAAGAAGATGAATAATCCAGGCTAAAAGAAAACCATTGAAAAGAGAATCATTGTTGTTTTCGGTGGTGTTCGACCTGGTGCCTCTTACCATGGTGAGGAATATAGGGAGTCGTAACTGTATGTTGGCATGGGAGAATATGTGGAAGTCTGCAGCCAACGGCTCTCATACACGTCGGTTTTTCCCCACTGTGGCCTCCCGACTCAGGAAAAATTTCCCGCTCACATGGAAGGTGACTCAGGCGCTGACTGGCCATGGCCGGAATGGTGCCTTTCTCCATCGCTTTGGAATCAAAGATAACCCTGGATGCTCTTGCGATGCTTCAGTTCCTCAAACATGGGACCACTTATTCTTCGAATGCCTCAACTTTGATGACATCCGTAGCAGATTGGTTAGACGAATTGTTCTCACGGGCGGGCATTGGCCACCTGACTTCAGAGAACTTCTTGACCTGTATGAAGAGCCATTTTTGGTATTTATCAATTCCCTGGATATTGAGGTGATTTACAATCGGCAGTGAGGTGCAGTTTTGGTGAAAAATGAATTTGTTAAAGTGAATAATCGGATTTGAATTTATGTAAAGTTACAAGCAAATTATGTTACGTGATATACATGTAGTCAATTATTTGGGAGCATGTAGAAAAATATGTTAATAAAATAATCTAATCTAATCTCTCTCTCTCTCTCTCTCCCTCTCTCTCTCTCTGCCCCCTTTTCTCTCACCATTTTTCTTCCCTCCCTCCTCAACACACTCCCTCTCATCCCTCCCGCCCCCACTTCTTCCCCCCACTTCTTCCCAGCCTCTTCACCCCCTCTCGCTGTATCTCTCGAACTCTCCTTCTCTTTCTCTCTACTGCATTATGTTTTGTGGTAATGGGGTGTTAATCTTTCTCGGATCGGAAGTTCACCGGCCGGCCCACGTGAAACTTCGTTTGGTCTCTCATTTTTCCACTAAACCCCACTGTAACCCAGACCTAAGTAAGTAATAAACTTTCCGTTTTAATCAAGCAACCTCCTACCCCTCGTCCTTTCATTTTAGCACTGGTAGTCCGCATTTTCATCACATTTCACTTGCTCCCGTTTCAATAAACTTCAAAGCTCTTTATTCCACTCGTTGGCATTAGGGCAAGATGGATTCGATAAAACCCCACCCCCCTTGGAGTCTCACGAGAAAAATTAATCCCCTCCCCAGATTTAGTAATCTGCAGTCTGCTTTTCGCGTGGAACGAATAAACACGAATAACAGCAGCGAAGCTTCACCTTGCATCACCAACAGGTAAACCTATTCAGTTATAATAAGCACTATACAAGAAAATTTTCAGTTTTTCGAACGCGTTAAAGTCCGCATGATTCCACCGGATTTTTCCAAATCGTAACCCTGTAAATAATTTTAAAAACTCAGCATTACAATAGAATACTTAGTTTTACATTAACTTTGCTGATTGGAAGGTGAAAGTACGTTTTAATATTGTATTTTTATTATTTTTTTCGATTTTCGTATTTTTCATCCTCCTCCGTCTCTTTGAAAAACTACTCTCCACAAAATGATGAGTTTGAGTTCAGTTTCTACTTGGGCAATTTTAAGTGTTGAATGGATTATTAACACTTGCAGATCTCACCGAACCGGTTAGTAAAAGTTTTTCTACATTTAAACGTTGTTTAATTTCTTATTCAACAAAATAGATGTGAAATTGACTATACCGATGACAAGCTGAGTTTTCGGGCCAATGTCCATATTTATTTCAGTTGGGAAAACACAGAGAGAATCATTTGTACTTACAAGCTTTTGATAAAATTAAATAATGTGTAATCTCATTAATTTTGGTTTATTATTTTCAATAAAGAACCTTTGTAATAGACCAGGAACAATTTTTTACTCCCCCCCCCCCCCCCCCCCCTGAAAATGTGTAGATTTACGATTTAAGATGCATAGAATCCAAAAGTCGAGAAAAAAATCCGACCGTCCGCCGTCCACAGCCTTTCTTCGAAATTACTTGACCAAACTTTATGAAACTATCGTTAAAAATCGCATATGGGGTATAAATGATCCTAAAAGCTTGGCATCTTTTTATCAACAATATAGGGTAGAATTAAAAGGCTAAGCATTCAAAAACCGAGATCTCGAAAACTTTCTA
The DNA here is from genome assembly GCA_030762985.1 of Adelphocoris suturalis. Lineage (NCBI taxonomy): Eukaryota > Metazoa > Arthropoda > Insecta > Hemiptera > Miridae > Adelphocoris > Adelphocoris suturalis. The sequence continues at coordinate 11,940,263 of CM061040.1, forward strand.
GGTAGCAGTAATGATTTTAGCTTGTTAATTATAAATCATCCCAAAGAATTGATTGAAACCATCCGCAACGCTGTTCGCTTTCCCTAAGGGGTAAAACTTCGAAAAAACACCTCCGGATTTTTGATCACGAGACCAAAGAGAAATACATAATTTGCGCAGATAGCAAATCTATCGATTAGCCAGTCAAGCTCTAAACTCCATTGACGATCGATAGACCGGGAGACATAGAAATTGCCTTGTAAATATCAACTGATGTAATGCTAATATTTAATTATCAGGTGATATAGTCCCAATGGAATTCTAACGTTGTGAAATCAAGTTTATTGTTCGTGTGCCTATGTACCTGTTAGTGATGAATTGGTACCTAGATGCTTAATTTGCTCTCTTAAATTGATCCCAAGTCAACCATTTAGTCTCCAAAACATCAAACGGTTGCTATTATTTTACAGTCGAAAAATTTCCACTCGCATTTTACGTTTTAGACCAGCCATACTCAACCTCCGCAAGCGGCCCACTAAGCTTTTCTGTGTGGCCCTCATAAGCTAGGGTCACTTTTTGTCCGATAGAATGAAATTTACCTACCTATACCCGTTTCCTCCTCTATTAATCATTTTATAATTCTTCTATTTTCGGTTCTGTTTCACTCCTATTTTAACTTACCGAACTGAATCAATTCATTTTTGAAGAAATAAATACCAAAGATAACCCACGTTACAAGCGGAGACACTGATCTGTCTCACATAGTTAAAAGCCTGTCACAATATCAAAAATCACATGACTTTTGTAATATTGATTTTGTAAATATACTTCTTTTTTAAATGTATTTTACAGTTCTATTGTACCTTGACTAAGGTATTCGTATTACAAAGATTTGTAATACCTGCTTTGTGAACTGTGGCCCGCATCAACTACGGAACACACAGATGTGGCCCGTGAGACTCAAAAAAGGTTGAGTAAGGCTGTTTTAGACCATTCTAAACAACTTTCTCTCTCTCTCTCTCTCCTCTCTCTCTCTCTCTCTCTCTCTCTCTCTCTCTCTCTCTCTCTCTCTCTCTCTCTCTCTCTTTCTGTATGTGTGCGTGTCTGTCGTGTATCCGCAAATCCTCATAACAAGTTTAATTTCCATATTATTCAACCGATTTTTATGGAATGTTCATGGAATGTAAAGATTAGGGTGCAGATGATTATCTATTAGTTTCGTTGTTCTCAAACCATTAGTTCACCGAGCGCACGCGCGAACGTGATTTCCATCAAGCATAATTTTCTCACGCTCAGTCATCCGATCTCACTCAAATTTGGAGGGTATGTGGTAAAGGTAAATTTAAACTCTCCCTAGCAATTTCAACATAATCCTATCATTAGCAGCTACTGCGCATGCACGAATGTGTATTTCTTTGAATGAACCTAATTTCAACAGTTTTCATCCAATTTTGATGAAACTTTTAGGGTATGCGCGGTTTACGCAATGGTGCTATAATAATTTCATACTTCTCAAATCATTACTTCATTCTGCGTATGCGCAAACGTTAATTACTTCAAGCATAATTTGTTCACGCCCTATTCGTTGAATCTCGCTCAATTTTCATTTGTAGCAGGGAACGATGGTTTAATTATTCCATAATATTTTCAACATGATCGCAACAATAGTAGCTCCTGCGCATTTGCAAAAGTGTAACCTCAGGAATAAGGTAAATTTCTAGTTTTCATCAGATTTTGATTACATTTTCTGGGAATGTGCGGGTTATGCTGTAGGTTTCTCCAATATTTTCATTTTTCTCAAATCATGACTCCTTTCTGAATTAAACCTTATCCCTAGTTGTTTATTCTGTTTTCGTAGTTACATTATTGGCCCTGTATCTTATTCCTAGCTAGTTCAATGGTTATTATGGAACAATTAGATAAATAGTATGATGCAGACTATTGAGAATCTCATAAGTTCCATTAAAAAAAAAAAAAAAAAAAAATTGAACGAATTCGAAAGCCCGGAGATTTGGTGGAGCATTCCTGACTAATTTATTATCAGCCTTTGCCTCCCCCTTGAATTTCATAGAAACTTGTCCAGCTGTTGATTTAAGAAACTGATATTTAGTTGATGTTGTGCGTCTAAAGAAATAGCTCAATCAATTACACCTTATTGTGATATTCCTCGAGCATTGATTTGGTGTTGAAAATTTAATCATTGAAACATGTTGTTATGAATTAGACACTGTAGCACTGTTTATATAGATGTGAAGTCTTATTGAAAACCCTTAGAATTGCCTTACATCCTAACGTCCTACCTAATTTTCCCACTACGACCCGGTCCTTTCGATAGTAGTGTTGGAGGCGAATGGATTAGCCACGTCTCACGAAAGTGTCATCTTCATCCTGGTGGCCTAATTTCCCTATCTCTTAAAATGAGTATTGACACATCTCCCTTCCAATTACCGAGCCGCATCTTATATAATATACCCAGTTACCTGCTTATCACAGGCTATTCCCAGCGTCGTTCCCTGGTTTATTTCCGCGTCGGGTGGTAGGTACCGGGCATCGTGCGGTACAAATCAAAACACTATCGATGGTTGGGGGAAAATCTATTGCGTTTAGATTGCAAGAAATAATCGATTGATCGATCTTTACAATCGACCATCTCTACTGGCTGTAGTTTCTCGTCTGATAAGAGTGTTACCTCAAGTTGTAATTATGCCCTTACCACATCTAGAGAGACCAAGTTCAACAGTTCAGTATATCTTGAGCAGTATGAAAACAAAATGAGCTAGAGTCAAACAGCGTAAAAAACACTATTGAAGTTGGCAAAAAGAAGTGATGCTTCATGACGTAGCCAGTAGTATATAAGTGATCTTGCTATTGGACAACTATATTATTCAAGGTATAGGTATAGCTATTGCTAAAACTGAAACTTCATTTGCAATGTGAAATTCTCATACCTGAACGTGATATATTACAACTCAATAATCAAATGCCACTTATTACGGAAATTATTCGATAGAGATGAATAAATCACTCATCACCAAACTATAAAATTAATAATAGTTGTTTTTCTGTTACAGGTAATCATCTAGATCAATCATCCGTTACCTAGCAGGTGGATTTATGTTCGGTGAGTCAGGCACGCCATTCCTTATTTCTAGTCCTATTTCTCCTAGATCAATGGTACATAAATATTTTGATCAATAAGATTACATTGCTACATGTGAGCTCAAGAAGCTGTATACTGGAGTAATAACAAATAGCGTTTGAGGCAAAAATAAAAATAAAGTCAGGCTGATTGATGCTGTGTGTTGGTACCTTCATACAATTTGAGAATATCGATATACCTACATATAAACAATTTCTTTGAAATTAATAACTGAAATGTTTTTATTTTACTGTCATAAAAATAAACACAATTTTGAACGGGTAAAAATGGACATTTCTGTTAGTATTGCTAAATCACATATTTCAGAGTCGGCAAAATTTACTCCCCCTTTGCGACCTCATCATCACTTTCTTCTACAAACTCAAACCCCTCGATATCATCCTCATAGATGGCGGATGACACCAGGAAATCAGAATTTTCTCATAGAAATGTACGGAATCATTGTTCGTGGGCACTAGTTTAACCGGCACGAAATTTCCGTATAAATGAACCATTTGTTTATTGACAATTAAGAGACGGGTGATCGAGACAAGGGAAAAAATTTTCTGGTTATCCACTCTTTGAGTCTAATAAATTTCACGCATCAGTAAACCAAGCGTCAATTTCTCATGTCCTCATTGGTTGATATTGCTAAAACTCCAAAGCTCTTCATGAAATATTTTAAGATTATTTAAAACCTATTAACGACCTATTCATTCATATTAAGCCGCGTACGCGCTTGAACGAACCGAACAAATGCGAGGTTCGGGGCGGCAAACTTCAAAGGGATGTTTTGAGCAGGGTGAGACCAATATGGACGGGGTCAAATGTATCGTAACCTATCTCCGTTCATGAAATTCCCCTCCACCGCCCGTCACCGCCCTTCTAATGGTTCTGTACACCATTTCCATTATTTTATCAGTTCGTGCTTCATGTTTTATTATTTCAACGGGGTATGGACGTTTAGTATTTGTAACATCGTAGATATGAAGTTGGAAAAAGAGTAGTTGTTGTTGACATGAACGAGGAGTTCGAAGTGTTGTTGGACCCATGCCACCACTATTACAAAAAATTTTGCCACTTTTATAAAATTTAGTCTATCCAACAACGCTGTTTTTTCTTCCTTTTTCTGACAATATATCTATCGATGCTACGACAACTCAAAACAAGTAGTACTTTTTGTTCCTCCCCAGTTCTGACCCTCAATCCAGTTCGGAAAGGTACGGTATTTTGAGCATTGAGATCTGTTGTAGAAATGTTTGGATCGGCAGTGAAGTTCGGGAATCAATTTGGAGGAACTTTATGAAGGTTTGTTCAAGTGTGTGTACCCAGCTTTCAGGATAGAATTTATGACGATAACGTTGTTGATGAGGTTGTCTACCTGTTCCACAGTGCTTCCACTTTAAAGGTGGGTATTTGGAGAAGGAAGTCAGCTGGTTGAGGGTAGAATGAGTTGGCTGTGGGTGTGCACAACACACATCCAACTCATTCTACCTAAACCAGCCGATACTAGAGATTGGTTTGGGAGGGTTTAGGTGGTTTTAGGTGGTGTAGGTGGTTTTGGCTGGATTTAGATGGTATTGGGAGGTTTTATGAGGTTATAGGTGGTTTTAGATGGTTTAGGTAGATGGTTTTGGTGGGTGGTTTTAGTTGGGTTTAGGTGGTTCTAGGTGGATTTAGGTAGTTTTAGGTGGATTTAGGAGGTTTTGGGCGGTATTAGGTGAATTTAGGTGGGATTAGATAGTTTTAGATGGGATTAGATGGGTTTGGGGTTTTAGGTGGACTGAGGTGGAAAGGGTGGCTATTTGGAGTAGGAAGTCAGCTGGTTGATGATAGAATGAGTTGGCTGTGGGTGTGCAACTCATTCTGCCTAAACCAGCTGATACTAAAGAGGGATTCGGGTGGGTTTCGGGTGGATTAAGGTGATGTAGGTGGTTTTAGGTTGATTTAGGTGGTTATGGCTGGATTTAGGTGGTTTTAGATGGATTTAGGTGGTATTAGGTGGTTTTAGGTGGTTTAAGTGGATTTAGGTGGTTTTAGATGGTTTAGGTAGGTGGTTTTGGTGGATGGTTTTGGTGGGTGGTTTGAGGTGGTTCTAGATGGATTCAAGTAATTATTTTAGTTGGTTTAAGGTGGATTTAGGTGGTGTAGGTGGTTTTAGGTGGATTTAGGTGGTTTAGGTGGTTTTAGGAGGTCATAGGTAGTTTTAGGTGGTTGAAGTGGATGTAGGTGGTTTTGGTGGGTGGTTTTAGGTGGTTTAGGTGGTTTGGTATCTATTTGATAAACACTATTATACGGGTGAAATATTCAGCCTAAAAAATCTAACAAAAGGTGAAACGAAAAATGAGGGATTCTACAAAAAGAGAAATAAACTGTGTATATTATCTCAGACGCACTTTGTTGTGCAGAGCTCTCTCTCTCTCTCTCTCTCTCTCTCTCTCTCTCTCTCTCTCTCTCTCTCTCTCTCTCTCTCTCTCTCTCTCCTCTCTCTCTCTCTCCCTCTTGTTACTCATTCTACCATCTCTCTCGATACCTCTCTTTCTCCATACTCACGCACGCAAGTCACTTACTGTACACGTCGCACTACTCAAAAAGACACACTGATGTATCACGATAACACTCGGTCCTCCATTTTCCTCGGAACTCTCAGCTGCCTTGTCACCCTCGCAACGAAAAAAGTAGCTAAATACACTTTGATGTAAGGCCTACCCTTCAGTCTTTCTTTTCTTTTTCCTCTCGTTTTTTCTCGTTTTCACTCTTTTTCACTCTATTTATCAAGGCTCTTCTACTCAGTCTTCACCCCTGTGGCACTCCTTTTGGGAGTTGAGTTGAAAGCTGCCGGGCGGTGCACGTATCATCACATTAGCTTTTTGTATTGTGGCCTCGTATGAGTAAACTGAGAGGAGAGACCATTCACAACGACTTACAAACTAAATAATGGAAGCGTTGTGTAGGAGCTACTTCAGCTAGAAGGAATGCATGTAGTATTTGATCTGGAGGAAATGAACACCCAACCGTGAGAAAAATAATAAATGAGCAATTAATTTTTATTTTTATTCAACTTTTTTTTTGGAATTTTTTAAATGATCATTTATGTTGATTTAATATTAGCTGTGTACCTCTGCACCACTAATGGCGATTCATGGTAATTACAAAGTACCTTGTGATATGTATGGTAGCTTCGTACTTTGTCATTATTATATTCAGCAGTCTCAAAAAGGCTCGAATTCAAATTTCAACAATCAAGTTCCAACCCGTATCTATTTAATTTTTCATCGAAGCGTCTATTCCAAATAACCGTTGTTACATTTAAAATCTTCGCATCAAACATTGCTCCATTTGATAAGGCGATTTTAATATCAATTTTTTAAGATCTATCTTAACGAATAAAAACTGACCGGCTCGACCCACCAAAATCGTTTTGGTATCGTTGAATTCGCTATCGAAAGTTCTCCACGCGTGAACCCACCCACAATTGAAGTGAAAATTTCGAAGCATGTCCGGTGTTGTCTTAACCTGCAAGAATTCGCGCCAGCGGTCAAGTGACCGCATTTTTGGAATTCCGAGACATGCTCCTATTGGAAACCTTTGTGAGGGATGAAGGGAACATGCAAGGGAACATGAGTATTCTCTAGTTACTCTTTCGACTGCAAGTAGCATCACTAGTTTGAGTGATACCCGCCCATTCCGGTCAGTTGAGTTTCAAATGTAAACGTGACAAGTCATGCGGTCAGGTGACAGCGGCGCGATCGGACACGTTGTTTTTTTTTATCACCGTTGTTCGGTGATATCCAAAACTATATTTCTGGTCTTCAAATAGAAAGTCTGGGAGTAGCGCTTTGCTTCCTCTCATTCAGTAATCAACTGTTGATTACTTCTATTTTGAAGAGTTTCCTATTTGCATTTAGAAGAATACGCTACTGTAGGTACCATATTATAATTTGTACTAGGGTGCTCAGTTTTAGATGCCCGGACAAGAGGTTTCGCGTTGCCTCGTTCCGGACTACTTATCTGCGACCTGTTATTAGATTATGACGCTATATTAAGATTCAGTACCTCCTTCTAAGTAGACATATACTAAACGAGATATTTAGATGTGGAAAACACATAGCATTTTTGATGAAGTTCTCATGACTTTGATAGGTACTAGAAAACTAGTTTTCATCAAAACATTATAGCTAACACCTTCCTCCTCAAACCACTGATATGAATACCAAACTGAAGGATCTACAGAATACATCCAAGAGTCATGGCGGAGTGATTTGCGATTCATAGGCTCTAACTTGTGTTCATAATGGAAGAGAAGATGTAGTAGAGCGGGCTATTTCATGAGGTAACACGAAATACTCAGATTCAAGCTGAACCTTTTTTCCCGCTGTTTCACAGTCCTGGGAAACTGGACAGTGAGAATAGAGCTTGAAAGAGAGGTTGAGATCAGTTATTCAAGGACTCGTCAACAGTTCCGGTGTTTATCCATTAGTTGAAGGAGACCTTGTGGAGCTCGGAAGAAGTTCGTAACAGGAAGGTGTCGTGAAAGTGAGAGACCGGGATTAAAGAAGTTGGTCCCCTCACAAGCTGAAGGATTCTAGGAGGGAATGGAAGAGAAATAAGAGGAGGGGAGAGGAAGTCGAAGGGACGTCGAGGAAAAGGGTCCTTTTGGTTGAGAGGTTTCCCAAACCTGAGGAATCAAACTTGGACGGGATACTTGCAGTTCCTCACCTCCTGAGACCCAATAAACTCGACGACTCAAAACGGCCTAGCCCCGGATTTCTTTTCTTTTTATTTTTTTAGGAGAGAATAAATCAACTTCGAGCCTCCTGCAAAGAGACCTATTTCTATTTACCTCTTGTTTTCTTCTTATTGCTATGTAGCCCCGTGGAAATTGGGGGTTCGAAAGAGAGAGCAAAAAGGACCCACCAGTGAAAAAGGTGCTGACCCAAATATTTACTGTGAGGGGAAATCGTTTAGGGGCGGTGAAATGTGACTCCCGCGGGAGACTTGTTCACCGCGACTTTCTGCGCTGTTGAGCGTTGACAGCCGTGACCGCTGGGACCGTGCGTTGCTCGTTGGAATATTTTCACTCGGCATTTATTCACAGCCAACTACTATAAAATGATTTGCTTCATGCGATTGTATATAAAACTCTGTTTTCTACGGATCTTGAAGCTGATTATGTGTTACTACCTGTATTCTGAGATGAAAGAACTCAGTTGCTAATTGGCAAAGCGGGTTTGAATTAATTCGTTCAGTAATTACGGAATTAAAGCGAAACATTGATCTTGACTCGGTTTGTTAGACTACAACAGGAATGGTGGCCAGTTAGCTTCTTAGCTTCTGAACATAAAGTTCTTTTGATTTCCGCACAGCTCGTGTTATTTTCCCCACCCTTTCGTGGTTTTTTGTTTCCAAGAATAGGTCTTTGTAATCAACCAAGCAAAAAAGAAAAAAAATAATCAACCAAGCAAAAAAGAAAAAAAAAAAAAATAATAAAATAAAATTTAAAAAAACAAAATAATAAAATAAAAACAAGTAGATCAGTGCTCACGAATTCGTTGTCATTTTATGCAGACGTTCAATAGTATCCTCCTCCTCCCTCCTCCTCCTCCCTCCCCCTCATCCTCCTCCCTCCTCCTCCCTCCTCCCCTCCCTCCCCCTCCTCCTCCTCCCTCCTCCTCCCTCCTCCCCTCCCTCCTCCTCCTCCTCCTCCCTCCTCCTCCTCCCTCCTCCCTCCTCCTCCTCCCTCATCCTCCTCCCTCCTCCTCCTCCTCCTCCCTCATCCTCCTCCTCATCATCCTCCCTCATCCTCCTCCTCATCCTTTGGCCTCACCCTCGGCCTCACTCTGCCTTCGGTCTTGGCTTGGGTAGTTAAATAAATTTCTAAAACCTGACACTGCACCCTTTTATGCCCTCTGGGTCAGAGCCCTTTGAACGGATTTGCACCAAACTTTACAGGAACAATCCTTGAATCATGCCTAATAATACCTGAAAGTTTCATTACAATCTGTCGAGCGGTTTCGGAGTCTATAGGCAACATACATACATACATACATACATCCTCTTTTATAGATATAGATATATACATAGATACATTAAAAAATTCGTTAAGCTTCAGAATATGATTCAGAATAGCCTGAAACGGATTTCTGCATACAATTTTTCCAAAAAATCACATTCTACAAATTTTGAGGCGAGAGCAATAGCTTAATTTTCTTCAAAAATTCGCTAAAATAGTAATAAAATAAAATTTAAAAAAACAAAATAATAAAATAAAAACAAGTAGATCAGTGCTCACGAAGTGTCTCATACTTACTTACTTACTTATTCGGCTCTACGGTCCTTGGACAACCAGGGCCTTCTCAACAATAGACTGCCACTCCTTCCTTTCCCGAGCATGGCTTCTCCATCTTCGAACGCCGAGTCGGGTCAGGTCGTCCTCTACATCCTCCAGCCAGCGCAGACGTGGTCTTCCCTTCATCCGCCTTCCTCCAGGTGTCCCATATAAGGCTCTTCTTGGGTACCTCTCGGTGGGCATCCTTTCAACGTGACCCAGCCATCTGAACCTAGCTCGTCTGATGAATGCCACCAGGTCCGGCTCACCATACAGACGTCTCAGCTCGGCATTCCTTCGAATTCTCCAGACTCCGCTCTCACAGACCGGGCCAAAGATTTTGCGCATAATCTTGCGCTCCCAGCAATTCAGGAGACGTTCGCTTGCAGAGGTCAGGGTCCACGTTTCACAGCCATATGTGACCACAGGACGTACAATAGTCTTATAGACTGTCAGTTTCGCTCGGCGCGAGAGCCCTCTAAATTTCAAGGCTTTCTGGACTGCCCAGAAGCACCTATTACCAGCAGCAATGCGTGATTTTATTTCAGTGGTCACATCATTATCTTCAGTGATAATTGCACCCAGGTACTTGAAGTCATGGCATACGGGGAAGTCATGGTTTCCAATTTTGAAGGTTGTCTGAGATGGTGATGGCTTTCTTGACGATTTCATGTACATGGTCTTATCGACATTAATTTTCAGGCCTCTCGCACTTGCTGCCTGCTCGAACTCCTCTACCGCTACTGAGAGAGCGGATGCCGTTCTAGCCATAATGTCAACGTCGTCGGCATAGGCAAGGTGCTGCGTGAGCCTGTTATAAATCGTGCCTCCAGGATTTGTTCGGATACTTCTCGCGGCCTGCTCCAGCGCAAAGTTGAAGAGAGTCGGCGCCAGTGGATCGCCCTGGCGTAAACCAGTGGCAACGGGGAATCTATTGGCAAGGGATCCTAACACCTTAACTCTGCATGCAGCACTCTTCATTGTCAGTCTAACCATTCGCACCAGCTTTTTTGGGACACCAAGCCTTACCAGATCCTCATAAAGCTGGTCTCGGAGGATGCTGTCGTATGCCTGGCGGAAGTCAATGAAGAGATGGTGAAGGTCCACATTATATTCATAAGCCTTCTCCAGAGTTTGACGGAGGGTAAAGATGTGGTCGACTGTGGAACGGTTGCGGCGGAAACCACACTGGTATTCACCCACCTCCCTTTCCATGAGTCTCATGATAGCGCATTTTCTTGTAAGGCGATCCGCGTGAAATAGACTCTTACTGCGTTGAATAGGAGACGAAATTGTTTTGTAGCTCATTCAGATGATCGATGACCTCTCAGTTGTCTTCAGCATTCTTCCTTGAGCCTCCCTTTAAATTTTCATCTTCGTGCATCTAATAGGATAATATGGCTTTGGAGTTCAATCAGCTGATCAATGACCTCTCCGTCGTCTTCAGCCCCTGATACTGGTACAGATTACATCCATACCGAGTTTCATCGAAATCGGACGTCGGGAAGTGGCATTTAAAACGATTTTAAGAGGACATACATACACACATCAACGGACCAAGTGAGCACAATAGGTCTTTTTTCATTTTCTTAAAGAAAATTCGCTAAAAATAATTTTTAAAAAACCATAAATACTTAAAATTTTTAGTCCCAATATAGGGGTATTTCCCATGTTAGAGACTGTACCGATAAGTAGCTACATGATATTTCTTCAAATGCCAAGATGGTTTCGAATGCCATAAATATTTTAAAGCAACAAATTGATAGGTAAATAAAATGAAAAACCTCTTCGCACCTCAAAACTTGATATAGTAGACGTATCTAAGTATCAACTTACCTACGTCATCTATTTCTGGAACCGAATTCTGTTGCCGTGAATAGTTGATCCGAGAAACTCTCGCTCTGAACGGCAAACGACGGTGGTTTATTTGATCAAGAAACCATTCAAAGAATCCTCCGAAACAACGTTATGAACGTTCGTAAACTTGTAAACCCCCTATCAAACTTTGGGGACTGGGTATTAAAGACAACTTGGGAAACTGAGTTTGATCCATCAGAACACAACTTCGGCGAAGTCTGCGCTATTTCATGTGGCTACGTGTCCTTGCAAGTTCCACGCCGTAGGAGTACGGGTAATTCAAACTACGAACCACTGAGTGGTAAATTATTTATCACTTCAATATTCTACTAATTTACATCCGACTAAATATTTATCGATCCATAACTGACTAATGCTAGTTTGATTCAACAGTAAGTAGATGCATTGGCAAGGAGTTTGATGCTGTTGAATGCAGATCACTAGACATGGATAGGTACCTACCCACTTATTTGTCTTGCCCCTATAGAATGAAAATTCATTCGTGCAAAAATATCCTCATGGGCGGAATTTGGAATTGTATTATCTCAAACCAAATAGCTGGTTGTATTATCTCAAATATGAGAACCTTTTGTGCACGAAAATTGAGTACCTACTTGATAACTTATGATGATGACAGGTTTTTTGAATAAAATTCCACACTTGAATGGTTTTCATCTTCACTGTAGAGGTAGGGAAGCTTTGTGTTCCACTTGGTGGGGTCAGAACTGTGTGACGGTCTGCGTCTCACGTGGGAGAGTGCGTCTCTCCTGCGATGTTTCATTGGGCCCCCAATAAATTTCATCAAAGTCAGATTAAAAGTAGCTTGCACGCATGCGCAAACGTGAATGTTTTATAGTGTCCATGATACTATCCTATGGTATATCTATCCTGTTTCGTTCATAGCGGATAAGTACTAGAGCAATAGTGTATGGATGGCATACTACTAATTTCGTTGCGTAAGTTGTAATAACCATTGCGCATGCGTAAAAATACCTAGTTTAGTTTTTTCCAGACGAACACAAATAGTAGACGTTATTCAACTGATTCTATACGTACATGTTACAAACTATACTGCCCACCCGAGTTCACAGAATTTTTCTTCTCTCTTATTTTTGGCGAATGTTTGTACAAAAATAAGCAATTAAAACGTCTCCAAAACTAATGGAAATTAAAATTAGTGAATATTATCATTATATAAATCCGTTTTGAACTATATAATATTCTAAAACAATATCCTGATATATGTACGCTTGTCATTACAGACTATATCTCTTCAGAATTTCGAATTGGGGTAATTCCGTTTTACTGCAAAAAAAGAAAAAAAGAAATTAATTCCCAAAAAATCGACGAGTTTATCTTTTCGGACAACGTTATCTAAACACAGTAAAGTCTATGCTTTAAAAAATAGCGCCAAAAATTTCCAAATTTAAAAAAAAAGTAAAACTAACATTTTTACCAGAATGTTATTTACGATAAGTTTATCAGATTAGATCATTCTGGATTTCGTGTTTACATTTTTACGTAAAAATGCATATATCCGTTTGTCGAAGTTCTCCCAACTTATGTGAAATGTTATGCGGTTCATAATTAATTATTATACCTGCTGTGAGGGAACAGTAGCTTGTTGATCAAGAGTTGCTCAAGTCAGGATCGCTGCACTCTGCCTCAAGGGACAGCGATGATCGCTTTGTAATCCCGACAGCGGATAAAAATACCCCGTAATAAAAACTAAACTACGACTAGATGATCCTTTTTAATACATAAATATTATCGATAAATATATAATAATAAATACTATACGTATTGGTTAAATAAAGATATGACTAGATGTACATAAATAAATAAATATATCACAGATCAGAATATCACAGTTCATTGTAAAGCTCAGTGGCTTTCAGAACACACCCACTGATGGGGTGAATGTTGGACTTTGAGGTCCATGAGGGCAGGGCAATCCTCCAAAATTGCTATTTTAGCATTGAACCTGCGTCAGCCATGACCTTACTGCCTAAAAACAAAAATCTTACCCCTACTGCAAAAAAGGGTTGCGAAAATGTGATCCCTCAGTAGCGGCCATACGGTTTTTTAGAGCAATTTCTAAGGAATAATCGCTAAGGAGAAATAACTTCGTTAGTTCTTGTGCTACGAAATTAGTTTTCCTACGATAAGAAGGCACTACATCGTCGGGTACTAATAAATAGCTGATAATAGTAAAAAGTAGCTACCATATAATGAGAAGGTGGCCTCTGCCAACTTTTTCTTCCTGGGAGGATGAAATTCGATAGAGTGAATCGCTAGGACATCAAGGGACAATTGAAATGATGGTTTTTGTTAATCAGCTGAGTGAGCTACATTCTCTCCTGTTCTTCCTAGGAAGAAAAATTTTATAGTGAGTCCTCAGGTTCATTAATGAACTATTTAAATCGTGGGGTCTTTCCTGATCAGCTGTGTGACCTATATTCTCTTGAGACCCCCCTTGGAAAGTAAACATTTGATTGGGAGACTGTTTGGGACACATAGGGACAATTGTAATGATGAGCTCTTTCCCGTTCAGCTGAGTGAGCTAAATCTCTTATGTTCATACTAGGAAGTTGAAATTTTACAGAGAGACCTCCTGGGGCTTCAGGAGACGATTGAAATGATGGATTCTTTCCTGATCAGCTGAGTGAGCTACATTCTCTCCAGTTCACACTAAGGAGTTGCAACTTGATAGGGTGGCTCTGAGTCAAAGAGACAAATAACATTATAGTGATATCTTCCCTAATCAGCTGAGTGAGCTAAATTCTCTCCTGTGCACCGAAGGAAGTTGAAATTTTGATAAGATGGCTCTCGGCAACATTAACATACGATTGAAATGAAGGACACCATCTTGATCAGCTGAGTGAGCTAAATTCTATCTTGTTCACGCTGGAAAGTTGAAATTTGTTTGGGTTACTTCCTGAGACACACTTGATGAGCTCTTTCCTGGTCAGCTGTGTGAACTATATTCTCTTGTGTTCCCCCTTATGAAGAAAATATTTGATTGGGAGACTGTATGGGACGTGAAGGGACAATTTTATATAATAATGGGCTCTTTTATGCTCAGCTAAGTGAGATCATCAAAATATTCTGTGGAGACTCGAGACCTGCTTTATATAATCATTTTTATACATATAAAGGTTATGAGTGAATTTTTTTTAAATTTGAGTAGGGAGTAGGCTCGGAACAAAAAGACCTGTCCAGGGGGCCTTGTCCCCTAGCTAGGCACCTATTTTTATTAATTTTATATTTATGAATATACATATTTGCTTTATTGCTTTACTTTACACATTTATTTGATGTTCACTCTGCAATGTAAATTTAATTACGGGAAGATACTCTTTCTTGTTAAACATTTATGTTGGTATAATTCGCCTGATCGTTTGAAATCTCCCCGAATCGCAAAAAGTTATAAATGATAAGCTGTTAATATTCGACAATATTGTATCAAATGCCTCAAAACTACCATAAAGGATCGTTAGAAAATTTGATTTCGAAAATTTTGTTGAACCACTACAAAAATAAGTTGTGTTTAACATTGCAACCATTTTAAATCATCCGAATCCCGATGAACTATCACAATGGTGTATAGGGAACAACATATACCAACCATTGTTGTGTCAAAGAAGAATCTGCGAATATGGCTCATTTTAAAGGGTCATAAATCATACATCATGATTTATCGTTTCGAGTAATAGCTCAATCAATTACTTAGTGTGTTTTTGCGGAGGAAGAAAATTGCTTGATAATGACGGATGATAGCGCCGCAAACGAAAGAGATGGAGCTGTATAGACGGGCTCCGATATCGATATAATATTATATATATATATATATATATATATATATATATATATATATATATATATATATATATATAAAAGACGGTGTGGTGAAACGGGAGCTAAGAGTTGGATAAGGTCAGAGTGCGAAAGAAGGATAGATATCTGAAGTTGGATGAGATCAAATGGGGTGATTTAGGTCCTCCGTTCGGAGAAGAAAAACGGTACAGATGTGATGGTCGGGTTGTGGGGATGATATAACCGAGATGGCTATACCTCTTACCACGAACTCTCCCAAGGCGTTATTGGCAGACTCGTTCAAAGCACGTGGCCTTCTATTCTACGCGAGGGATACTAAAAAGGCCTGCACACTATCCTCATCGCTGTCCGTTTTTCCCTTTTCCCCTCTTTCGGCCCGTATCTCTACGGGATGATCCTTTGAGGGGATTGTAATTCCTGCGAGGGCGTCACAACATTTGTTTGGGTGATGGATGTACACGTCTGGGTAACACCAGATTACCAAACATTTATGCGACCTACCCTTGGCGGTAGGAAAAACCTCCGTTGTATAGCCGATGGTCACCACCGATTTCCATTTGCTTACGAATCTCGTTTTTACATTTCTTGGAGATGATCCTATTGGTTGGTACTATTGATTGAAAAAACGTTACAACTTGTTTTCTGAACACAGATACCTACCCCTATAGAGAGTTTTTGACTTCTCGTATTCGTATTACTTGTAAACACGAAAACAAGCTGTTACAGTGAGCACGATGGATGCTAACCTTTTCGCATTGATTTATCGTAGCGTTTTTGTAGGCCCGAGACAAAGAGGAATCTTATAGAAACGTTAATGTGCTTCAACAAATGACTCACTGCTTGAAACGCACAATAGACAGTTTTCAAAATATAACGAAGTCAAAAACAATAACCTCTTACCTCTATATCATACAGATCAGCCCTGAAGAATAAAAATAAAGATCAGCCCAGAAGAACAAAATCTTTAAAACGTGTACAATGATCCTTAAAGCTTAATGAAAAAGCTGAAATCTCGCGTCGAAAGCACAAACAGAATGCTGCTAATGACCCTTCTGGATGAGGTTAGGGGAAAAAAAAAGAAAAACGCTGCAAATTATTCACAAAGGTTTTATTTTTTCAATTGAGTATGATCATAGTTTTAGTTGGCTTGCGTACTTCATAAGGCCCGTCCAGACTCCTCGGCGTGTCCTATTTCGAGTTGCCACAACCTTTACTTCTATAATTATATACGTATGTTTATATTTCTCGATTTGAGCTCCTATCTATTCAAATAATTATTGCCTTAACAATATCATTATCTAAGTACGTACGAAAAGTCGAGAGGATTCGTTATTAAATATGCGTAGGCAAAGCATTGGTATTAACACACAAATATGACCAAGAAAAAAACGTATATTCATGCCTCGAAGGAACATGAAATTCGAAAGCAATACAAGTGTAGGAAGTTTTCCACGCCACCCTGGAGGTACTCCCTAGGTCTCGTTACCTCACAAAAGGAGGTTCACCGCCCTATTACGCTTACACTATCATATCACTCATATTTTTCCATCAACATTCATTTGAAAGTTATGCATTTTGAGATGAGTGAATTTTGTCCTAACATGAGAATAATGATTATTTTAGGTCGTGCAGTTGTGGTCGTGCATGATCTGGTCCTAAAGTGTTCTGTTGCGAAGTCCTACTGCCCATTGTTATCCTAACCGTGGAATATTAGCTTGCGCAGTTGTGGTTGAGCAGGTTGGAGTTTTAACACGCCAGTCTAACACTTAAAGCTTCGAAAAAGACACTTTTTCGCCCGTTTTTGCGATCGGGATGGTTAAACGTTAGGACCAACTAGACCAAAAATGGAGTCTATGTGCGAAGAACGGGTTTTTTAAGTCAATTCTTAGGCCTTTTATGGCCCGGACGGCGGACGGCGAACGGCGGACGGACATTTCAAATTTGGATTCTACGCACCTTGAAACGTAAAGTGACAAAGTTTGATGGGGGGTTATAAAAATGTTTTGCTATACGATCACATAGGCTTATTATTGGAAATAATAAACCAAAAAAGCGCGAACAAATGGCAACAAATACAAAGATTAAACTCACAACAGTAGACAGCACGGCAATCTTGTCGGTTGTGTGTATGTGCCAACTACATGGTGGATGCTAAGTTAGGGTTATCCCTGAGATAGGTCACGTGGTCATCTCGTAACTAAGATTCCGCAAAAGCTGAGCACAAGTATAGCTGGGTCTTCCTGTTTTGAAAAGCGTACCCGTGTAACGAAAATACTTTTCGTTTCGGAAAGGCTATTTTCGTATACTAGAAAATTAATACGAGAAGTATTATAAATAAGAAGGAATATTACTAGGTACATATTATTCAACAATAATTCACCCGTGGAATCACAAAGAAGGCGAAATTCCTGTCTCTCTAAACAGTAATAAATTCCAGCACAGCATTCCACTTCGCCACCTATCGAGGGGCAAGAATGAAAGTGGGCTTACACCACTCTTCTGACATGAATATTGCTGGTTGAATAATCCGACAGCTCCGGTAAGACCTTGCCGCATTATATTATACAGTTTTCAGGAGTTCCTTACTCGGTTGTTCAGGGGTGAGATATCTCCTAATACAGAATCTAAAACAGGATGTGGTGGGGTGTTTGCAATCCAAACATGCGGTAGTTAAACTTTAACTCGCAGTCCTCTCAGTACGCTCGATGTCACTTGAAAGACAAGGGTAACACGGAACAGTGAAACACTTAGGGTGGTATCCTATATTATATGGCTTCCTGTTTTAGCTACTATTCGGGCATTTCTTGTACTCATGATCACATTTGCCCCGTATACGCAATCACCCCACTTCACCCAACCCGAGAATATACGTTTCTACCTTCTTGGTATGTGACTAATCATACCTAATAAAAAATCTGAATCATGTAAAATCTAAAAACCAGTCCTATTATATAGCATTTACAAATTTATCTCAACCCTTCGCAAAATAATTTAAACCCTTCACAAAAATAATTCAACCGTTTGCAAATCCATTTGAACTATTTACAAAAATAATTCAATCGTTTGCCAATCTATTTAAACCATTTACGAATGTATTTAAACCATGTACAATTTTACTCGTATTTAACCCTTTTACAAATATATTTAAACCTTTCAGATTTGAAAAGGGCCAGTAGAGTTCCCGATTAGCGTAGGCACCAATTATATCCCTTCTCAATGGCGAGAGAATTCTTTTGCCATTCAAAAGGGTTGTCATCATCACTTCACGGTGAGCACCACACCGTTACACTTTCAAATGCTCTCCACTCAATAAAACTTTCTTCTTCAATCCGCGATTTATTGTTAGTTGTTATTCTCGTCAAGTTTGACTAAATTTGAACGGTATTGATTGTTTCTTCAATATGAGTGACAGCGATTCAAGTGGTAACTCTTTTGTTTTCCGTCGCCGTGTTGTTCGAAGAATAGTTTGTGATACGGATTCCTCGGACTCTCTTGTCAACCCTTTTAATGTCGTTAGACGACGGCGAGGGAAGTATGAGGTAATTTCTGTCGACAAAAAACAACTTTTTGTCATTTTAGAAGAGGAAGGTTATTCTGTGAGAGAAGCTGCTTCAACATCAGGAATAAATTATGACACAGGAAAGACTATACTTAAGAAGTACAGGAGTAAAAATTATAAAGTTGTAAGGAATGCGCCCAGAGGATAAAAGCCAACGCTACTAACTTCCGATACTCTTCGAATAATTGAGTCGCTGATTGAAAACGAGCCCGTGATCACACTTGAAAAAATTCGAGAGAAGCTTAATGAAATGGAAAAAATTATATTTATTGACGAAAGTGGATTCTATCTCCACATGCGGCGATCTCAAGCACGTTCAAGGGCAGGTAGAAGGGCTGTTGTGACTATTCCCACTGTCCGAGGACGAAACACTTCCCTTATTGTCGCAGTCAACAATCAAGGGATTGTTCACTTTAAAGTAATTTCTTCTGGCACTACGAATGCCGAACTATTTTGTGAGTTTCTAAGAGAACTAGAATTGAAACTTCAAGAGGACTCCCACAGGGTGCTATTGATCATGGACAATGCACAAATTCATCGATCAGCCGCGGTTACATCATTTATGACCCTCAAGTTTTTGCCACCCTATTCCCCCATGCTAAACCCTGTTGAGCAAGTTTTTTCCAAAATCAAAACAGTAGCAAGACAGATGTTAAGCGGCCAAGGAGAACATCATATTATGGAAGTAATTCAAAAAAGTGTGTCTTCAATTACTCCTCAAGACTGCGCGAATTACGTGATGAATATGTTCTTACTACTGCCCGATGCGGCAACTGGACGACAACTTCATTAATTTTGTGGTCGCTCCTCATAAATATATATATATATATATATATATATATATATATATTTATATATATTTTTTTTTTTTTTTTTTTGTGGTTTCACACAAACTCTACTGCTGTTCAACTTTTGGGGTAGGTAATGGCTTAAATATGTACATTTGGAAAAGGTTTAAATATATTTGTAAAAGGGTTAAATACAATTGTACATGGTTTAAATGCATTTGTAAATGGATTTGCAAACGGTTGAATTATTTTTGTAAAAGGTTGAAATAAATTTGTAAATGCTATATAAAAGAGAGAAGTATGCCTGTCTGTTAGTCCAGCTGTGAGGTACTTTTACCTGGACATAATTGGAAAGTTAATGAAATTTTGGGGTGTTTTGGGATGCCTAGGGAAGCTAAATCCGAGTTTTCTGACACAAAAAGCTTGTGCTCGATTGTGGGTGGCCGAAAAACCACGATGTTTTTGGGCTTTTTTCGGTTTTCCGACTATAACTCGAAAACTATGCCTCGTAAAGGTCTTTTTTATTACATTTTCGGAAAGAGCATTAAATTTCCTTCAAATTTCACTAGTCACATGGTTTTTTTAACCGAATAGCTGCTATGTTACAGCCCTTCAAAAGTACATCAAATTTCTCAAAATGTACAATTTTACGGAAAAATGCATGTTTTAGCCTCATAACATTCATCAACTATGACTCACATGTATGTATGTTTTACATACTATATGAACCCCCCCTCCTCTTCCG
Organism: Adelphocoris suturalis; assembly: GCA_030762985.1. Taxonomy (NCBI): domain Eukaryota; kingdom Metazoa; phylum Arthropoda; class Insecta; order Hemiptera; family Miridae; genus Adelphocoris; species Adelphocoris suturalis. The sequence continues at coordinate 11,960,495 of CM061040.1, forward strand.
CCACTGTACTCTTCATTCCCATCATAGTGAGTTTAGTAGATTTATATATGTTTGACTAGGGGTAGGTACCCCTAGAGGAATGCCTTTAGACAAATCCTGAGTCGGGAGAATTTCATGAGTCTGGTGATTCGGGTTTGTTCCTTGATGAGGAACTTGTTGAAGGTGCTGAAAAGTACCTTCAGATTGGTGTTTATCCCTGTTTCCAAAGGGGTGATATTTGTCGGACTCATAGGCAAATGTCTCGCCATGTAGAGCGGCGATGTGCCGTTCTTTTTGAATATCTCTTGCGTGGGAGAGATATGTTTCATCCGTCGAGGGACCTCTTTGTGTCCACTGGTAGAGGAAGTCTGTAGGTCTTGAAAACTACCTTTTTGTTCATTAAAAGTGGAAGACTGGAAGTACTGAAAAGAACTGTTGTCTTGTGAGTACCCGGTCGCAAAGGACGAGTATGTTTCCTTTAGCTGGTAAGCCATGCGAGGAGCCCCAGTTGATCATGGACAATGCACAAATTCATCGATCAGCCGCGGTTACATCATTAATGGATTCTTCTCAAATGACCCTCAAGTTTTTGCCACCCTATTCCCCCATGCTAAACCCTGTTGAGCTAGTTTTTTCCAAAATCAAAACAGCAGCAAGACAGATGTTAAGCGGCCAAGAAGAACATCATATTATGGAAGTAATTCAGTGAAGTGTGTCTTCGATTACGCCTCAAGACTGCGCGAATAACGTGATGAATATGTTCTTACTACTGCCCGATGCGGCAACTGGACGACAACTTCATTAATTTTGTGTTCGCTCCTCATAATTTTTTTTTTTTTTTTTTTTTTTTTTTTTTGTGGTTTCACACAAACTCTACTGCTGTTCAACTTTTGTCAAAGGTTCAACTTTTGTCAAGCGGCCAAGGAGAACATCATATTATGGAAGTAATTCAGAGAAGTGTGTCTTCAATTACACCTCAAGACTGCGCGAATTACGTGATGAATATGTTCTTACTACTGCCCGATGCGGCAACTGGACGACAACTTCATTAATTTTGTGGTCGCTCCTCATAAATTTTTTTTCTTAACATGTATCATGTTTTAGCCCTGGGGTGCTAGCGAATTTTGCGAGTCAATTTTTTTCCGCGCACGAAATTAATTACAGTGATTTCCGCCTACAACCGAGTCGTTGCTAGGGAAATGGTACTTCGTCGTTTTTCATCCCACAAAATTGTTGACCATTCGTTCGAAAGCTCTCGATTTATCCAACAATATTATGTTAACTACGGCGAAGTGCGTGTCCAACAAACTGAGTTATGAGCATGGTTATATAAATAATTGTTTACACACAGGTGATCATTCTCAATAATTGATATTGTGAACATGATTGCAACCGCTTGTTAATTTCTGATGTTTTCATAGAATTTCGAATCAATATCGAGGAGAAAACATGATACATGGTTGAAATTTTTGGTTCTAGAACAGAAATAAGTTTTTTGTGTGGTTTCACACAAACTCAACTGCTGTTCTACTTTTGGGGTAGGTAATGGATAAATAGGTACATTTGGAAAAGGTTTAAATATATTTGTAAAAGGGTTAAATACAATTGTACATGGTTTAAATGCATTTGTAAATGGATTTGCAAACGGTTGAATTATTTTTGTAAAAGGTTGAAATAAATTTGTAAATGCCATATAAAAGAGAGAAGTATGCCTGTCTGTGTAAGGTCTATTCACGTCCAAACGGCTTAGCTGATTTTGATGCAGGTTTGTGCAAAATGATCGCAAAGTTCCGGATCAACATTTAGGCCACATGTGGGCAACAGCTGGCCCTGATCCGACCCGCTGTAAATAAAATTTTGAAAAAAAAAAAAAAAAAAAAACTACTTACACATACTCATGGAATCAAGTGAGCGACCAAGCCGAGTGGCGGTAATCGTCAAAGAGTGAGGAGGCAAACATCAAAAGATTGTTCTATACTAGACGATTCATTCATGATCATTCCTTCATTTTGCCTATAATAAGCGGGTGGATGGTCCGATGAACTTTAGTTCAGTTCTATTTGAGCTACCGAGGTGATAAGCTCAACGAGCGATATTCTAGCAAACTGCTAGTGCCGTCAATTTGCTTTGTTACTTTGTGTGCATCTTGAGAGCATACTAGTTATATCATGTTATTAAGTTTATCGAACGATAAGTAAAAGAAAATTATGTCTGGTGGAAAGAAACAAAAAGTAGATGCAGAGGGTCGCCAGTTTCAAGAAAACTGGCCTGAAGAATTCTTCTTTATCTTGCACAATGGAAAGCCTATTTGGTTGAACAAAAATAATGAATCAATTTCAGTGATGAAAGAATTCAATATAAAGAGGCATTATTCAACTAAGCATCCTACGCTGCTCTAACTGACAGGACAAATAAGAAAAGATAAAATCCAGAAACTTACCGCAAATTTGGAAAAACAGCAGCAAATATTTCATAAACAAAGAACACAACTTGATGATGTCGTGAAAGTTAGTTTTATAGTTAGTTCAAAATTGGCCAAGTCATTAAAACCATTTGCCGAAGGAGAATTTATCAAGGAGTGTATGTTAGAAGTTTGCAGTGTTTTGTGTTCTTTGAAAAAATTAGTTTGTCAAAACAAACCTTTGTACGACGTATAGAAATGATGGCTAATTATATAAAAACAACATTGACTGGCCGTATGGCTGGTTTTAGTCATTTTCCATAGCATTAGAAGAGAGCACCGATCTGTTTGAATGAAATATCAGCGGAATGTGACGACGTAACATATTATTGTGAAGTCAGATGGATAAGCAAAGGGAAAATGCTGAAACGGTTTTACGAGCTTTAAAATGAGATAGCAGACTTTATGCAAATGAAAGATACACCACTATCTGAATTCTCTATAGCACAGAGAACGCACTGAAGCACTACGATCTTTTCTCACAAAACAAAGAAACTGGAGTCAAACATAATGCACTTGACAATCATTTTGATAACTGACAGAAGATTGGAATATCAACACCAGAGAAATCTTATCAGCGCTGTTGCATAGTAGGCAATCCTAACAAGCCTAATGGGCATTAACGTGTAAAATATAGATGGTAAACCTGCTTAATGGATCTTCTCTGATCTCAAGTTTCACGCCCGGTCTAAGTGTACAACTGATTAAAGGGAGTTCTCATCTCCATCGATTGATCTTGGTAATTAGTCGAAAACTCGTTGTTGAGAAATCAATATAGATAGCTTTAGGGCTAACAGTTCAATGCCTAGAGAATCAAGAATTTCACAAATGCACCTACTTCACGTCTGGCCCAACTTCTCTGAGTTCAGGATTCTCTGGTGGAATCGTGTTTTCCCTCAGCTCATTCTAATGTCCCTTTAGAGCCTACCCCCAAATGTGATTCTAGATAAGGACGAACCAGAATGGGCTAATATCACTCTCCCCCGAAAAACCCCTCTGAGAAAAATGGAATATTATCCCCACTGAGAAGCATTATTCATGTTTTCAGTGATTAGTCTGATTGCCCAGGACAGAGCTCATATATCTTGCAGAGCTGATAAGGTTTGACCGTGGCCCATGACAGAGGTTTTTAAATGATGTTCCCCAACCATTCCCCGCAAAATTAACTTCCATTTCAATCAATAGAAATTATATAACAAAATGACTATTACGTAATTAGATTTCCTATAACCCGACATCCTACAAATAATACTTCAAACGCATTTCATACTAAAACAATTCAAGAAATCAATCGCAATGGCGTCTTTATAGAATCCGTGAATGTGAAGTGTAATTATCATCAACATGTATGTAAGAAAAAATCAAAAAGTGGTCGTCAAAATTACTGACTTCTACCTAATCAACTATAGATCACGAGAAATAGACGTCATCAGATTCAAGAGATGCCAAAATATGTAAAATTTCACTGCTTACACGTAAGTAAATCATGGCATGTATGTGTCTTTTAAATTCATATTTTTACAGGAATGTACCAACACCATGCACAAAATTTCAATATCGATAACTTTTTACACTGTTTATATATGCAAAATATAAACAATTTAATCAATAGTTATTGTCCTAGATGATAATGGACGATTACCTGAAAGGGTGAGTACTGACATATTATGAAATATATTCCCGCGTTTCTAGTTTATTAACATGACGGCTGAACACTCCATCAATGCCGTGATATTAACCTAGAAATTAGCAATTAGAAATGAGGTACTTTGAACATCACTGAATAAACTGAGGACCTGATTGATTAAATATGCTCAGAATACTCTAACATGAATCACGAACAACTTAAAATTTTTAAATCTGAACCATAACAGTTATTTTGAGTGAGGGGGGCTGAATGGAATAATTTGGTCATAACCAAACCAACTGGTGATCTGATGTTCGTACGAATGAAAATGGATCAGTCTGAACGTTCTTCTGGATTACCTATCAAGAATATTTTTAATCTGAAATATGGGGGGTGTTTGTGGAGAGGGAGTGGGAGTTGATCTCAGTAGTTTGGTCCTAATAGGTAATTTATAAGGAAGTACGTTAGGTAAGGACTTTTTTGAATCAGATCCATAGGGGTGTCCCAAAATGTGATGGGTAAGAGGGGACTTGCGTATATTCAAGTCAACCTGTGCAACACACGGGTGAAGCAGCTAGTACTGTATGTTTCTTTCGACGCATTCCCTCTTCTGTTCATTCATCTAAGGATGTATTCTCATCCTCGGTTATGCTTGACACGAATGGAGTATTTGAAAGAAATTCATTGAATTCTTTTAAAGGAATTTGAAACTAATTCATTATGTTCATCACGTTCTAAATCTTCTCGACGACATTTACGAAAGCGTTCGACACGTTCCTGGTCAGTGGACCCACTAGTAATATTGGAATATTATTAGTCAAGAGAAAACGAGAAAACCTCATTTCTGAAATAGCTTCGACCAGGTGGCTAGGGAGCAAGCACAGTACGATTGATGAAAATCTCATGGAGATTGGAAGCGGAGGCCAATGATGAATTCCATATTGAACGTTAGCCTCTGTAAGGCGCAACAGGATTCGACACCTTCGATAGTCAATAACACCCCCCCCCCCCCACCCCTTCCACCACCAGATCCCAAGCATCTCCTGAAGAAATGAGATCGAAAAGAATCCGAGCACCTAGTAATTCAGTTATAATGGGAATAAAGGTGAACAAGAAAAAGTTTCCAGTCATGCATGATCGTGTGAGCTGATTTTTGAATTATCGATTATATTATACTGTTTTGAAATTTAGGCGCATTAAGTTTAAAGTATTTATTAATTAGCAATTATAACACACACACACACACACACACACACACACACACACACACACACACACACACACACACACACACACACACACACACACACACACACACACACACACACACACACACACACACACACACACACACACACACACACACACACACACACACACACACACACACATATATATATATATATATATATATATATATATATTCTTTCATCGATTTTTCAGAAAATAAATATGAAATTTAAGAACATTCATTCGTACTACCTATAATTCTTATGATTTTGTACATACACTTTTTAATGTTCTAGTTGATAAATTGTTGATGAACTTATTTTTACCGAAACTCTGCTAAAAAATTTAAATTTTACAATAAGCGACTGTTTTGGCCATTTTTAGTGATTATGTAGTACATTTTTTGAATTTTAAGATATTTAATATGTACTGAAAATGTGCTCGCCAACATTTCATCCTTTCGTTTGAAATGCTTGATTTTTGACTCGTGAATGGAATTTTTATCTCAATCTTGAGGGGATTTATCGGCTAGAAAGACACAAATATAAATACAGAGTGGAACCGGATGAAAATGTGTTTTGTCAATCTGCATCAAATATTAAGTACAACCCCGCCTGGTCGAGTGGTGTCTTTATCCGTTCTGTTCGAATATTATAATTTTTTCCGTGTTTTTTCGACTGAACCCGATCTCAATCCATAGAATCGCCATTCCCCAACTTGAGCATAATTTATTCTTGTGCATTATTTATTTTTCAAATTATTTTCGGATTTAGCGGTAAATTTCTTATAATAATAGATTATTCTAGTAGTTATTCGAATTTTTTTGGACTCATTTATTAGGATATAGACGTTAATTGTTTTAGAAATTAGGAATTTTTATGAATATCCAAAAATTAGCCTCTTTGACCAATTTTGACTTAGAGGCTGTTAAATTTCACAAAAAACGGTTCATCTAATACTCTTCCCAACGGATTAGTTATTTTACTTTCCCTTTGCTTAATAGAGGAGAAAGTAATGTTCTAATGTTGAAAAACGCGGAATCTTCAATGAAATAGTGGGTTTCCTTGAAAAATGAGCCTGCAATCTCAAAGGCGGTTTCTAAATATTTGTTCACGCTAAAGCGGATGGTAACATTTTCAGATCTCGCCAATTCCGTTACAACCTAGTTTTACACTTTAACTCACGAACTTTCAATTTATTTGTTATAGTCTGTTGTAAGTGTTTTTAAGGATACAGCCAATTAATTAAAGTGAAAAACTCGGTATTCGATAACGCCAACTTCGACCTTCGAAGTTTGATTGTGACTACAAACGTGCCGTGAAAATCCGAGAGCAGAGTTTACCGTTTTTCCTCCCCACATTGAACGATGATGAAATAACAAGACGTTGGCACCCTCTAACTTTTCTACGGCCTAACAAGCATCAAAATGCCTGCAAAGGGTTCTTTACTCTTCGGTCTTTTCCATTCACTACCAATGAGTACTCAGAACAGAAAATGATTTCACCCCCCCCACAACTTTATTTTCTGGCCCAGTTGTTGTACACACTTGTGAAAGCGTGGTGTTGTTTTTCTCCATGTTAGTTTTCTACCAAATCTCGTAAGGGATATCGTTTGGAAAATAAGCTACATACATACTACTTGGAACTCAAAGTAGGATCCCAATAATCATGACAAAAACTCGGGAAACTAAAAATCAGCTGATCGATAAAGTGATTTGGCGTGGTCATCACTCGATCTCATACCAAAAATAAAACGTAATAATTGATATTACCTTTCACTATTGAAATTTTTTGTGAATTTTCTTAAAAATAAAACTATTGCAATGGCTCCCAAAAGTTTAAAACCAAAATTTTCTTTATTGAAATCTGTTTTGAAATATTCTGAGACGAATTCTAGAGTTGAAGGCTATTTCATATATATACGGCCTCCCTGGACCCCCTAATCTATACTCGGCGCTTCGCGCCTCGCCGGATCTTTTCTCTTTTCTACTGTGTAGAAAATGAGGATAATTTGCTATGCAATTCTTATTGTATTTTGTAAAAAAATTTTCAAGCCTGGCTGAGATTCGAACTCACGACCTTCGTCTCATGATAAAAAAAATATAAAAAATTTTGAAGCCTGGCTCGGATTGGAACCCACGACCTCGCGCTTCGCGGTCCCAGACGTTACAAAAAAAATTGTTGGGGGTCGGCCTAAGAATTGCATAGCAATTAATATATATCAAGCTTTTTAGCCAAAAGTATGGGTTTGTGAGCCAGCATTGTTTGAGCACATTGAATTGGTCTAATTCCAAAAAAATTGCTAAACAAATAAACAAATCACTGAAAATGGCTGAAAACGCCACAGCATTTGTTAAGATAGGTAATTTAAAACATTTCAGTAATCTGTAGTTTTTTTTTTTTTTTTTTGAGATGCGAGATGTCGATCATCTATACCACCAAACTCTACACATCATCCTAATCTACTTCGGAGGCATATTTATCATACAGAGGTCGATTAAGATAGGGAGATCGATTATCATACGGAGGTGGTGGAGAGGTCCGCCCGTGCCCCTGAAGTAAAGTATATTTGATGACCTATTCGAAGATAAAAGTGTTGTATTGAAACAGAAGATGAAGCACAATGTTTGCAGAAAGACAAATTAATAGACAATAAAAAAATTTTCAGTCATGCAGCATGATCTTATGAGCGAATTTTCCTAATTATCGTAATATATTATTATCTTTTTTTTTTTCAACTATACGTAAATCATCATCAGTTTATTTTATATTTGAAAAGGTGGACAGCTATCGGTTCAAACTGCATTATGGTGACTGTACGGTAGGTTGTAGTGCTCTGGAAATTCAGGCCTTTTTAGAAAAATGAATAAATAAAAATAAGTTGTTAATCACCAATTTGATGGGGAAAACTCGTTCTAAATAATATTTAGCAACTCGAAAAAGTTTTGGATTTATAGCTTTTTTACAGCTTATATATATATAGGCAACAATTAATGAAACTTTAGTACATTTTTCAGCATGAATTTCTGCATAAACTTTATAATAATCTAGTTCACGGTAAAGAAACTTCTCTAGACTAAGTTGCTCCTAAAAATAAAAGTTTAACGATGATTTTCAGCCATTTTTTTTTGTTAGCAAATTTTGCAAGTATTTATATGGGATCAATGAAATGCGTAGAAGGGCCATTTTCACCCTAACCCGCACATTCCCTGAGAATTTCATCAAAATCGGCTGAAAACTGTGAAAATTAAGCTTGTCACAAGGATTTGCGGAAGCCCAACAGACAGAACAAACGCGGTACAAAAGTTGTTCAGAATGGTCTAAAACGAAATACACGAGTGTACATTTTGGTTTAAAGTAACTTTTTTTTTTAATCTCCAGAAAGTGAAAACAATGGTTCTGCTATCTAAGAACACTCTGAAGCAATTAGTGAAATCTGTCCATAAGGATGTCAACATAAATATGGTCCTTTACCCAAGTGGGTGTTTATAATATACAGCAGTTTCTGCTAAGTAATAGGCACGGGTTACTCCTCATCTGATACAAAACCTGCAGGAAGCTGTGGAAGTTGTTCTTCGATTTCTAGGTTTAGTTATTATGTTTTAGCGTGCGAGTTCCACATTCCCATTGTACGAAATGGAGTAACAAACGCATTTCGTTCCACTTTTAGGCCAAGGAATGCTTGCGACATTAATAATAATGTTTCCCCTAGGCGTATTGTTTAATTGTATTTCGATGTTTTCGAGCCGATTATCTCTGGCCTCTTCGACCCAGGACTTGGATCCATCGCCAGGTATTCCTTCTTCTTTCAATCCCCTGATGCGACTTGAACTCTGAGTTCTGTTCTCTGCCTCTATCAACCTTTATAAGCCTAATCAGCCTGAAATGTTTAGTTCCTTCAACAGTTTGTCTTGAGTACATTCAAGATTCGTCTGTAGACAACCATATATACATTGCGAGCGTCGTCGCAAATCATTAAATCCGGCGGAAATAACGAGTTTCGTACTCATAGGTAAACGTGCCTTTGGAGTTGATGGCTGCCAATAAGCCGTCTTGCTGCTGGCTACGGATGTCTGGTGATAAGTCCTCAGCTTTGGAAAAAAACATCGAGTCAGATCAGGATTGCGTATTTTCTATTTCATCATCGACCATACATAGGTACCTAAGTTTGCAACCTTTCACGATGCTTCTTCAGTGAAAAACTCTTTATTTTACGCAAGCACAATTTTCTTTTATTTTTATTTATTTATTCAATGCATAATGAAGTGTAATAGGTCTTACATCATCATTTCATTTAACTAAACCTCAATAGTTTAATATTCCTGGATGGAAAGAGTTCCTTATTTAGTCTAATTTGTACCACTTTATCAAAACATCTACTTCCGATTATATTTATTTCTACTGCGATCTCTAAAATTACTTATTATTATACGTGAATTCATTGTGTACATTTAATCATTAATTTAATACCAAAAACTCCCCCATTTCTTTAAATTTGTTTGCTAGAACAAAAGGTTTTTCCGAAATATATTCTTTTGGGCCACTTTCTTGTACGAGCAAACATTCCATCACATTTCAAAAATGGGATTAACTAAACGGAAGTTAGTGAAAAACGTTGTCTATTTCCACAAAAAAATAAAGAGTTACAATGTTAAATTGATTTCGACGGTTAGGCCATCATCAGTAACAAACAATAACTTGTTATATTAATGTAACTCTTTATTTTACGTGGAAATTGACAAAGTTTTTCACTAACTTCCATTTTGAAATGGGTTTCCACAACTTCGTCGCGAGTGGTTTAGTTCATGGGATTAACTAACCTAACTAAAACCTCGGTCTTCTCAACATGATTTATTAATCAATCAGTTCGATTGACGTCAGTTTAATCGGTATTTACAATCTACGTTAGTTAATTTATAGCGCTGTTGCAGTTTTAACAAGCATGTCCTCAGCTGTAAACAGATTATTTCCATATTTATCGTCAACGATAAATTATTATTCGTTATCATTCGAGTATGTTGAAATGTTAATAGTCCAGCAAAAGTCCTGGTGACTTCTGAGCCGACCATTCGTTTTTCTCGGCAAGTCCCTGGACGAGGGTGAAGGGAGTGAGAAGCTCCTGAGTGATTTATTGTGCCGGCGATCCGGGCAGCTGCCCCCAGCCCACAGCAGAGTCCCCTGTTGTAATGCGGGGATTCCAACTCGTGTAAGCTTCTCAAGAGCACTTTCCCTAGTCCACACGCCGGCGGTTAGGATTAGTCCATTTCATTTCGCCTTCCGCGCCTTCAGCTTAAGCCGTCCTCGCTAATACCTTATCCTAACGAATTAAATTGCCGACATCTCTATGAATCCAATTTATTAACTTAGTTTAATTGTTTGCAATTTCTCCGAAACACGCATGATCTCGAGGGGCGTGAGAACCCGAAGATGGTGAGAATTCTACTTTGTGACGATGTCACATTTATTAAACAAAGGTTAGCAAATTATTAAACATAGGTCTATTATTTATGAATTGGATAGCCCTTCTACGCAAAAGACCTATCAATAATTGAGGAGATGACATGGAAAAGCACTCAAGTCCAAAAATCAAATTTCATAGGAACTCCCTCTGAACTCTTATCAGATTTGTTGGACATAATCTCTTCTCCATGCAAAGGTCACACATTTATTCACGGTGCGATCTAGCAAGGACGGGAGGACCTAAGGCTTTTCCCACGCCGTCGGAAACGAAAAAAAAATTTTCTTTCGATTTTTGGACTTAAGTGATTTTCCATGTCAGCTCCTCAATTATTCAACTAAGTCTATTATACATTAGGTATCTAAATAATTCTGCATAGATATTAAGGCCTACCGAAATAATTCAGGAAAGCGTACCAATTTTCTTGGAAGCGACTGCTTGGACGGACTCTTGTCGTAACTATTTGATATTAGAGTATCAATATTGAAACTCGTGATCACTTGTTAATCTATTGAATATTGATGAAGCTTGATAATGCATGAACGATATTTCTAACCGTGAATACAGTAATACTATAAACTGAGTCCTGAAAACTACTCAACATTGTTTGTTGACAAATAGCCTAAATCAACACTGGTTTATCAGTACAGTAGAACATTAAGTCTTGATCTACTACACCCCTCATCACCTCCCACCCACGCGTTCCTTCTCAGTTCTCCACCCATCTTTTTCATGAAAATCATTGCAGTATTTTTTATCTCACAAATAAGGAGGTAGCTTGTTATTTCCCTTAAAATATAATCCTTTTCTAACGTCTTCCACAGCACGTTAATGCTCTTTACGAACTAAAAATATCATTAAAAAAATGTCCATAAATAAGCCTCCCCCTCCCCAAATATATATCTATATTGTTATCTTGACAGTTTTCGAAATCTCAATTTTTGAAAATGTTAGCATTTAATTACACCCATTTAGGGTTGACAAAAATAGAAATGTATGATTTTTGAGCTAAATTTTATTTTTGGTCAAGTAGTTTTGGAGAAAAACTGTGGCCGGCGTAGTACGGCGGACGGACTTTTTTTTTTTTTTTTTTTTTTCAATTTTTGGATTCTATGAATCTTGAAACGTAAACCAACGGATTTTGAGAGAGAGAGAGAGAGAGAGAGAGAGAGAGAGAGAGAGAGAGAGAGAGAGAGAGAGAGAGAGAGAGAGAGAGAGAGAGAGAGAGAAAGGGGGGGGTTAAATTGTTTAAATTTGTCTTCTTTGGTCTATTACAAAGGTTAATGAATGAAAATAATGAACCTAATGGTTTACTCTCCTAGATGCTAAGAATTCAAAAAGGAACAGAAAATAAATTCGGCCGTTCGGGCCTCCAGGGGACAAGTTCGCGAGGCCCCTCAAATATTTTTGCTTAGAGCCTTTACCTACAGCACAAAATCTAAAAAAATTTGATAGGCAGGAAATAGGCACTACTGAGAAAAGTTTGAAACGCAGCCGAAAAGCGCATACGGTTTTTTGTGTTTAATTCTAGCCGAGTAAACAAGAGGTAACAAGGATTAATTCAGATCATCCATTAAAAACGTGTATTTTCACAAAATATAACAGGAGAAAAGGGAAAGAATAAAAATAAAATATAGAAATTATAAAATCCAACACTGATAAGACAATATATAAGCTCACCAAGCAACAAAAAATGAGAAATGATTGGGATAATTTATATTTTGAAGTTTCCAAAACTTGTCTTATATACTTACTGCTTCCGAGTCTAGCGGAAGCATTGTTTTCACTTGCGGGAGAAAAAAAATTATTGGTCTCCAAAATCATAATTTCTACTCGCATTTTACGTTTTAGACCATTCTGAACATCTTTGGTTGGTTGTATGTGTGTGCCTGTCTAGGGTGGTTCAAAAAAAAAAAAAGTTCTGGGATTTTTGGTCCCCATTGCGTTTTTGCTTCCTCGGTATGTCAGGATGACCCTCCTAAAGTTTTAGCAAAAAATATTAATCCTAACCATTTTACCTGGGTCGATTTTTGCCAGTTATCGACTGCTATCGTTAACCAACCTCTAAATTGGGGCCGACGTGATGATTTGAAGGACGGATTTCAATTTTTTTAGGTCTATTTATGGGTTTTCGCATGCGCTGAACACGATGAACCTATTTATTTTACGCTCTGTCCACTAGTTATCCGGTAAACTGGCGGAGGGCACTGCTTGAAGATAGTAAAAATCGAAAAATTCACCGAAAATGCTGTCGCCTGGTTAAGAATTGTACTAGAAACATGCTATTATGGTCGGATAATATGCTTTGGCATGTTCTGAACATGATTCCGTTTTTTACTATACTTTTTTACTTCGTTTATTGGCCATAAACCTCAAATTACTTGTAGGGTAATAGACAAATTCACCCTAATTTCACCAGAAATTATGTCGCGTTGATAATTTAAGGTCCCAAAATACCTTGTGCCGATAAAATTTGGTATTTTCCAGGATACTCGATACAAAGCCGTAGGTAATTTGGCAAGGACCTGAACCGGCATTGTACTTATTCGCCAAATATAGCGGCGAAATGGAGAAAATAGCTAAAATTTTCCCATTTTTCTGTAAAATTCCTTAGTTTCCATCGGTTTTCCGGGGTCAAATTCATAGTTCTGAATTGTCTGAACTGTGATTGGATTGTTAAATAAAAAATGATGCAGTATAATTGAAAATAATATGTAATATAATTTTAGTTTCACAAAACATAACATTTTAACGAGAATAACATAACAAAAATATACAAAAAAAAAAAAAAAAAAAATTAAATACGATGAAATATCGAAACATGAAAAAAATACCAAATTTTATCGGCACAAGGTATTTTGGAACCTTAAATTATCAACGCGACATAATTTCTGGTGAAATTAGGGTGAATTTGTCTATTACCCTACAAGTAATTTGAGGTTTATGGCCGATAAACGAAGTAAACAAGTATAGTAAAAAACGGAATCATGTTCAGAACATGCCAAAGCATATTATCCGACCATAATAGCATGTTTCTAGTACGATTCTTAACCAGGCGACAGCATTTTCGGTGAAATTTTCGATTTTTACTTATCTTCAAGCAGTGCCCTCCGCCAGTTTACCGGATAACTAGTGGACGGAGCGCAAAATAAATAGGTTCATCGTGTTCAGCGCATGCGAAAACCCATAAATAGACCTAAAAAAATTGAAATCCGTCCTTCAAATCATCACGTCGGCCCCAATTTAGAGGTTGGTTTACGATAGCAGTCGATAACTGGCAAAAATCGACCCAGGTAAAGTGGTTAGGATTAATATTTTTTGCTAAAAATTTAGGAGAGTCATTCTGACATACCGAGGAAGCAAAAACGCAATGGGGACCAAAAATCCCAGAACTTTTTTTTTTTTTTTTGAACCACCCTAGTGCCTGTCGTTTGTCCGCAATCCCTCGTAACAAGCTTATTCTCCACAGTTGTCATCCGATTTGGATGAAATTTTCAGGGAATGTGAGGGCTAGGGGTAGATGATCCCCTATCAGTTCCACCGTTCCTGACTCAATACGTCACTCTGCACATGCGCAAACGATATCGCTCAAATTTAGATGCCAGTTGGAGGAAGACAATTTCATCATCCCATTTCAATTTCTACATTGTTGTTTCATTAATAGAGAGTTTTTGTATTTCTCGTACAAGTATTTTTCGTAAACACGAAAACAAGCTGTTAGAGCGAGCACGATGAATGCTAACCTTTTTGCATCGATTTCTCGTAGCGTTTTCGTAAGCCCGAGAGGAAGAGAACTCTTATAGAGACGTTAACGTGACTCTTGTAGTGAATCACTGCTCAAAACTCAATTGTCACAGTAGACAATTTCCAAAATATAACATAAATTAAGAAACAACGACCTCTTACCTCTACATCATATGAAAACGATTCTGCCACGAAGCACACGAATCTTTAAAACGTGTGAAATGAACCTTGAAACGAAATCTTGAAACAGAAATGAACCTTGAAAACGTTAAAGCTGAAATCTTTGAAAAAACTTCAAAAGCAAGAACAAAATGCCGCTAATGAACTTTCTGGTTGAGGTGCGGGGAAAAAACACGAAAGAAAGACAAATACAAAGGTTAAACCAACAAAAAAAGACGGCACGGGGAAAATTCAGGTGATTTTGTCGGATGTGTATGTGTATCCATGTGTATGTGTAGGCATGTATCCATGCCAACTGCATGATAGTTGCTAAGTTATTCTAGAGTGTTATCCTAGAGGAAGGTCAAGTTTTCGTCTCGTAACTACGATTCCGAAAAAGCTGAGCACGAGTAAAGCTGACTCTTCCCGTTCCGAAAAGCGTTTCCACGTTACGAAAACCTCTTCTCGTTTCGGAAAGGCCATTTTCGTATACGAGAAAATGAATACGAGAAGTACAAAAACTCTCTAATAGCTACTGCGCATTCGCCACTGCGAAATCCTTGTAACAAGCTTATTTTCCAGTTTTCTGTGCTGGCTAGGGTGCATTCGGTCCGCTATCAGTTTCAATGTTGCAAAATCAATACTCCACTCTGCGCATGCGCAAACGTAAATTCCATTATGCTCCAATTTTCCGCACCTTAGTCGTCCGATCTCGCTCAAATTTGAATGATAGTTGGGAGAAGACGATTTTATTCCCCAATATAAATTTCAGTAAGATTGTATCATTAATAACAACTGCGCATGCGCCAATTTGAAATCCATTTAACGAGCCTAATTTCCACAGTTTTCTTCCAATTTTGATGAAATTTTCAGGGAATGTGCGGGTTAGGTTATAAATTGTCCCTTATCAGTTTCATTGTTGCCAAATCAGTACTTGCATACGCAAACGTAAATTCCCTTATGCTCCATTTAATATATTGAATAATATTGACAGAAAATATTGAACACACCCGGATTACTGTATGTTCATCCTAATGCTCTTCACAAGGACTAGAACTTTTGCGGGAGAAAATTGAGTCATCATGAGTGTGAATGAGAACCGGCTTAATACAACTTGTGTTTAATATTGAAGGACTAGGGAGGCTAACCTACGTAGATAGGTCATTTAATCAAATAATTTATTTTCAGTCCATGTCTGGGTCGATCTACGTCTGTGTCGATATACTTAGATTCTAATATTTATGTACCACCAGATTTAGATAAAAGATATTGTAACGTACAGGGGGTCCAGTAAAGTGTAGATGATTTATTTACTAGTGGTTTAATTTAATTCCCTTCGGAAGGTGCCTACTTCACCGTATAATTAGATTAGGTACTACAGACTGCGTTTAATATTATTTATTGAAATCAAGAGCGTAGCATTTCTGTGCAGTGGGAGGTACCCCACTAGAAACCCCTTCCCCTTCCCAGAATATCCAAAGTCTCCCACTAAACAAAGGTAAAACTGTACAGCAATTCTGATGGTGAAACCAATTAAAAAAAAAACTTAAATAAAAATCAAAACGCACACACAAACTCGCATGTGTTGCAGACTCGTATGCAAGCTCAAAGAGCCACTCAGATGATCCGGACCCTGGTCAATTACCTATTAAGTCAACCACCTCTTCACAAAATCAAACCGTTCTCGTAATATTCGGATCACCTGCTATGAATCAAATCATCGAAACACCAGCTCAATGAAATCATCAGAAATTAACAAGCGGTTGCAATCATGTTCACAATATCAATTATTGAGAATGATCACCTGTGTGTAAACAATTATTCACATAACCATGCTCATAACTCAGCTTGTTGGCCACGCTGTTCTCAGTAGTTAACATAATATGGTTGGATAAATCAAGAGCTTTCGAACGAATGGTCAACGAAATTTGTGGGATGAAAAACGTCGAAGTATCATATCCCTAGCATCAGAAAACCAACCGTAACGCTTTTATTTAACGCTTTTTTCGTTTATGTGCCAAAGTAAAGACATAAAATGTCAAAAATAATATCAACTCATAAAGATATTAGGTATCTTCATATCATCAAGATGAATGTCTACCTTTAATTTTTTCTGCTCTCTCTTTGTTTTGTTCTTGCTATCATTCTTCGCCTGTTCTGACTTTAACTGTTTGAATCGCCAGAGAAAACTGTCTGATCCTAGAATTTAAGACGGAGAATGGCTTCCTTTCTCTTTGCCTATTAAATCGGTTCGGTTCGAATTGGGTCAGATACTAATTGGAGGAACCCGAAATTAAACCGGAGGTTTGGATTACTTATTGAGCTTGCGGTCTGAACCTCTTTACTTTACGTTGTCTCTCGGGTGAGGTGCCTTTGGTTGAATTCCTCTTTCATCTGTTTGCTTCCCTTACAACTACCCAATAAAGCAAAAGGCATCTATTTACCTGTGGTTGTGAGGTGGTAGTAAATTATATAATAATCTGCTATTAAGTATAAATGGTATATGGATAGTACATTGTAGCAATAATTACGATGAACAATCATCACAAGCTCTTGCGATTTTTGTTCTTCAAAACTAGATTGGAAACAAGTCCTGAACATGAGTTGATATGATTAGGTCTAAGATTATCCAATACTTAATGCGATTCGGTTGCATATTCGACTACAATACATACCAGCACCCCCCCCCCCCCCAAACAAACCTCCTCCCTCACAAAGATAAAGTATGGACTGCTTCTACAACAATAATTATGGAATTTCAATTTACTGAGAATGGAAACAGGGAGAGACCAAATACTTCTAGCAAAATTATGAACCAAGATTTTTTGCACATCTGAACCAATAGCTGATTTATAAAAAACGACCCCCTCCATTTACCCCATCGATAATATATTTAAAACTCGAAAAATTTATTCAAAACTTGACCGGATCCCTAATTGAACAAAAAAAAATAAATAAATAAAAAATAAAACGACGAAAATTGGTCGAGGATTATAGCTCAGGCAGCGTCTAAAAGGATTGGCTATAACCCCTTTACCCTTCATCGCTATGGCTAATGCCAAATTTCCAAGGTTTGTTCCATAACTAGACAAAAATTCGGATCGAACAAAGAATTGGTCACGTAAATCAATCAAGTATAACGGCCTGAGTAGCGCTTCTTATTACCTCCTCCCTCCAAGCTCCTCCTCCGATGGCGAACCCGATATTTCCAAGGTTTTTTGCACAACTGGACTAAAATTGGGATCGAACAAAGAAAGAATCATGAAAATCGGTTAAAAATTGTAGTTTGGGAAGCGCATTAAAAATTCTATTGTAACCTCTTCGTCTCACCCCGTTCTACTCCTATTATGAAATTCAAAATTGGCAAAGTTGGTTGCACAACCCGACTAAACTTGGATCGAACAAAAAGGGAATCACAAAAACCGGTTGAGACTTGTAGCCTGGGCAGTGTCGACACACCTTTTACTTGGAAAAAAATAAAATAAAAAATAAAAATAATAATACCTAATAATAATAATAATTTTAATAGTAATAATAATAAAATGAAATTTATATATATATATATATATATATATATATATATATATATATATATATATATATATATATATATATATATATATATATATATATATATATATATATATATATATATATATATATATATATATATATATATATATATATATATATATATACATGAAATCTCTTGCGCACGTCATTTCTATCCTTCTTACCTATTTATATACAAGGGCCCACTTGGTCTGTTCCTGCTCATGCTGCCACTGCCAACTTGGGCATTCAGAATCATAGCAGACCCATCGGGCTCGACCGCAACGATACCCAGTCACTCGGCATGTGACATAGGCTCTCCCTGTCGACATCCCACTCGCAATATGACAAAGCACCTGCTATGCGGTCACCGAGAATCCGAGGACTCTGCTGCACCTTATAGTACAGGTTTTCATTTTTACCCCGGCAGGCACGGCAGAGGGTGTCTACTGTCCTGCAACTACCCCTAGAGCCACCTGGATGGCGTGGAAATGCTGATAATTGCAGGCCCCAATGGCTTCTGAAACCCATTCCACACGCAAACACGCGTGCACGTACATACACGCACGCACACACTACTTGGCTGTCAGCTTTCAGAATAAGCTCTGGGTGTGTGTTGCAGGTTAATCGCCTCTTTCCTTCGAAGGAGAAACAACTACATTTCCATCACCTTATTGTCACATGTTAGCAGAGCTCGGTTCCGAACCCCCCTCAATCAACCCCTCCTTCCAAAGGCTACAGGGGCAATATACCCAAAACTTTTACCCTTGAAAATTTAAACCCCCCCCCCCCCCCCCCCCCCCCGCCCACGCGCTTTTTGTTTGCCCCGGGAGTTTGATGGATAGTAGTAGTTCCTCCTTCACGATTCTTGCAAATGTTAATCTTAGGGGATATTTCCTGGTCTAACTTCCTATCTAATTTCCTGCGCATTCAGGATATCCTCTGGGTGTAGCAGGTTAATCCCATCTCCCCTTTGAAGGAGGAACAACAAACCACATTTCCATCACCTCCTTCCATGAGTGCCCACTGCGATAGCTATACAAAGTATAGCACTATACTCTACATAATGAATGTGAGTCGTTTATCAATGCCGAATCACCTAGCGGATAAAATTATCTTCATGATAAATACTGGCTCGCAGATAGGGCCGTTTGCGTCCTCGTTGGTTTCCGTACGCAACAAAATGAGAGCAATTTACTCATGGAGCTACATTTTCTTCGTGGATCGACTATTAAAAAAACTGGGTCTGACGTTATTTCCACAACAGTGTCCATCATAATAATCATGCAATTCAAATAAGAAACCACTACCTTTTTGCCGTTTACTTCATGCCTAGAGAGAGAAGTTGAGAAATATATTACATTTAAGATATTCCATCCTGATTGGTTAATAATGAGTTATTGCGATCAGTAAATTGTGTTCTCAATTTTATTTTTGATGCCTGTTAGAATGTAATGAAGCGTGCCTTTGTACAACTGAAATCTTATTATAAATAAGCTCTCGGCCCATTTTGGTATAGGTAATCTACATGGGGTCTTACAGTATAGACGGTCTTCTTTCCTATTGAACGAATTCTGCTACGATAGAATCTTCTTCGTCGATTTGAAGACCAATCCCGAAATATATCCATTGAAAGATACAAAACTAAATGCAACCAAACTTGTGGTTCAAAAAAAGAAGAAAAAAAAGTAAATAGATTAACTTGATTGAGGTTAGAAAGCTCTAGTTATATCATTACACAGAACACCAGAAAGAACTTACCTTTAACTCTTTTTTTCTGTTCTATGTCTCACTACCCTCCAGTTATAATCGTTATCTAGCCATCAAGATAGGGTTTACCTAGGGATGGATAAACATCCCCAATTGGGTTATCTAGAGGATAGTGCTACTTATCCCTCAGATTAATCCCCCTTATCCATTGGATACATGTGAGTGATAAACCGGCCCTTAGTTTTTCACCATGTCAAGAATTTAGTAAAAATAACTTGGTGTTACGTCACGTAACACATCTACTATCATCACCAGGACCCAAGTTAAATTGAAGCCATTGAGCCAATCCTGTTTTTGTCTGGTTCCGCAAATGTTATCGATAGACATGTACCTAAGTATAGTTTACACGATAGTTGAACTTCTATATCATGACCTCAGCTGTTCTGCCGTCAAAGGCGGAGATCAAAACGGTCCGGATTTCAGTGATTGCGGTAACAGAGGATCCATTCAAAAGGTCTGTGGGTTCACCAGCTGCCTCACCATCCATCCGCCGTAAACCTCAGTTCCTCGTAATTTTCGTTCCCGACAACCCAGTGATTTGCCTTCGTCTCTCGTGCCGACAGACAGATCGTCGGGCATCTTCGCACCATTAATTTTCCAACTTCCAACAATAGGGAAAGACTCTCTGCGAACGTTCGACATCCCCGATTGGAATTGACCAAGGGCTATTGGTCTTTTTTATACTATGTATAAGTTACCGATAATGTGTAAAATCAGTTAGGATATATGAAAAAAAAAAAGTTTCAGTTACGCAGCATGATCGTATGAGCGTATTTTTGTAAATTATCGTATTATAATCTAACTAGAGGCCTGTTAGGGCTTGGAAAGCCGTAATCTAGTCCGTATAACAGTAGTTTCTAACAGGAACCCAGCACATTATAGTAACGATATAAGTCCTACCTATTTGCGGCGTTATGTGACCTGGTGCAAAGCTAAGGCGATGTTAATAAATGATTTAAAAAAAGAAAAAAACGCTCAAAATGTAAGCAATGTAATAAAATAAATACCACCAGTTGAGGTGGTCCTCGCCACTCAGCTGATCAGAAAATACCCCATCACTTCACTCGTCTCTTAATGTCCCAGAGTCTCTTAAATTTCAACTTCCTACGGTGAACAGGAAAGAATTTAGCTCACTCAGCTGATCAGAAATACCCCATCACTACGTTTCTTACTTACTGACCCTTTTGGAACAAACTTGGGGCCGTGCTGATTCGGAATTATATATAAAGACCGTTCAGAATTATATATTAATAAAGTCTCAGAAATAACTCTCCTAGCTGTTAGTAACTACACAACGTTTCTTACTCACCACGAATTGATGGCAACTGTTGTTACCGCCACAGCCTAATAAAAAACTCTCGTTGATAAGGACCGCCTAGAACACGATCAAGGCGGGTATAGAGACGAACGGCGACACTTTTGCAACAAACTTGGGGCCGAGCTGATTCGAATGAGCAATCTAACACTAAAATCGGACCGCGAAGTTCTTCACAATTTCAAAGACCGTTCGGAATTATATACAGGGTGATTCCCTCGCAGATGCAAAAAAAAATTGGGTGAAACTACATCAAAAATGGAGTAAAATGCCGCCAACCGCATATTTTTATTTCAATCCGTACTCGAGATATGATTTTTTAAAGGTTTTTTCAGGAATACCGTGTTTTTCTTTCATTTTAAACTCGGATTTCTCCACTTTGCCTCATTTAATTTCAACTTCCAACCTCATTTTCGGAATCAGCACTAAATTTACTATAAGAATAGTGTACTTGGGTTCTTGAAAAGTACCATCCAAAGGCCCTCACATCAGCTCAAACATTGACGATTTTGAAAAAATAATATTTCTGAAAATCTTTAAAACTTTACTTCTCTTTTAAAAAGAATCCTGGAAACTGGCAAAGCTCATGAAAACTGCTTCATCTAATATGCTTTCCAACGGTATTATCAATTTTACTTTTATTTTTTATTTAGGGGAGAAAATTATGTTTTAATGTTAAAAAATGTGGGTTTTTCAATGAAATTGTTGGTTTTCTCGAAAGATGACCCTCCATGAACCAACACGAGTATGGGGTCGGTTTCTATGTATCTTTTCTCGCTGGTTCAAACGGAAACTCTTGCAGATCTCTCAACTACGTTATAATCGAGTTTTATACTTTAATTAACTAGTTTTACCCCATAACACACATACATTTAATCGTAACAAACAAACAGAACATTTGCGATTTTGAGTGTGAAACTCGGTTATAACGGATTTGGAGAGATCTACAAATGTTACCATTCGATACAGCGTGAAAAAATACATAGAAACCGACCCCATACTCGTAGGTTCATGGAGGGTCATCTTTCGAGAAAACCAACAATTTCATTGAAAAACCCACATTTTTTAACATTAAAACATAATTTTCTCCACTAAATAACAAAATAAAAGTAAACTTGATTATAAAGTTGGAAAGAGTATCGAACAAAGCAGTTTTCATGAGATTTGCCAGTTACCAGGATTCGTTTTGGAAGAGTAGTAAAGTTTTAAAGATTTTCAGAAATATTCTTTTTTCAAAATCGTCAATGTTTGAGCTGATGTGAGGGCCTTGGAATGGTACTTTTAAGAACCCAAGTTCATTATTTTTATAGTAAATTTAATGTTGATTCCGAAAATGTGGTCCAAAGTTAAAATTGAATGAAGTAAAGTGGAGAAAATTGAGTTTAAAAAAGAAAAAAAACACGGTTTTCCTGAAAAACCTTTAAAAAATCATATCTCGAGAATGGATTGAGATAAAAATATGCAGTTGGCGGCATTTTACTCCAATTTTTATGTAGTTTTACCCAATTTTTTTTTTTTTTTGCATCTGCGAGGGAATCACCCTGTGAAGATAATAATATATGTATGATAAATTATGTTATATATAAACCTATATGTTATAGTATTATAACATAATATTATTATGTTACATTGTTATGATATCTGAGCACATTGAGTGCAAAGTTAATGAGTGCATCTTTAACGGTAAGTTTAATGGAAAACAACCTAGTTCTAAATAATATTCTGCAAGACAAAAAGTTCCAATCATACGGCATGATCGTATGAGCGAAGTTACTATCATAGTGTATAATGTTGAAGTGTTCATGTGGTGTATAGTGTTATAGTGTATAATGTTATAAATATAATGTAGTGTCTAATGTTATAGTGTTAAAGTGCCACCCGTGACTCCCCCGGGGCTCTCACCCCAGCTACGGAAGTGTCCACTCCGCCTCCCCCAAATGCCTTCCCTTGTGGAGGCAACCAAGAATGGCGAGGAGATCGTCACCAAGGAGACAGCGAAACCAAATCCTTTTGTTGCTACCTCCTCTTTGAGAGGTGCAAACACGAATATTCTTTCAACAACACGAAAAAGAATCGCAGATAATTCAGCCCCCAATAGTTTAACCCCCACTGAACAATCAGATGCTGTTGTGAAGCCTCTGAGCTCACCAAAGAAAGGTCAAGGTCAAATACCTAAAGTGTCAAGAAACTTCTTTGATCTATTCCAAAAGTCGGGATTCCCACGTTTCCATACGTTTGAGATTAAGGGGGATATGTTGAAACCTCCAGTCCCTTAAAGGTTGGAAATGCCTATTAATCCAGAAAGGCAAACCAACGGAGATGAAAATCATTTTAAACTCCAAGGTTCACGTTAAAATAGTCTGGGAAGAACAGAGAATGAGACTCGGCAAACTAGTAAAGTTGGGAGAGACTGAAGTCACAGTCACTCTTAACCAGAAACTTGATACTTCACAGGGCCGTTGCCAATACCTTCGATCGTGCTCTGCTGACAAGATCCTCGAGAGTCTTAAAGAGGATTCAGTAATTTATTTCATCCCTTATCAACGTGGTAGGCGTATCAAGAGGTCATCTGACACCTTTTTGCTCAAATTTATGTTATAAAATCCGCCCAAGACTGTGTCACCTAGTCCCTTGCTTTGTGACCTGCAGGTAAGGCCTTTTATTCCCCCAACAAAAAAGAAGTTGTCGTCCGATCCATTATGGCAACTGAAGAAGTACCTCATCCTGTGGCCCGTAGAATGCGAAATGATAGATGTCCCGTAGATGTCCTGTTTCCAAAAAAGAATCATATGCATCCAAGTTAAAACAATCTGTTGAGCGGATACCGGCCCAAGACCGGCTGACTAATTCCTCCCCAGCAATCAAGGGATTTTCAAACCAAGTGAGGTTTGGAAAAAGTTTAATTTTGTTTGGAAAAGGTTTGTTTAATTTGGTTTGGATAAAGTTTAATTTGGTTTGAATAAAGTTTAATTTGGTCTGGAACAGGTTCTATTTTGTCTAGAAATGCTACATACTACCGATATGATATGAATAAGTACTATATTATATTCATTGGTCGATTATATTATTAATGCACTCGATTGAAGAAGATAAATATAAACATGTGGAGATGTGTTACTTGTTTATTATTATTTCAGTATTAATATATTTTAATAGGTGCAGAAAAAGGACAAAGTTCACCATTGGTTGTTTGGGAATGACGTTAATTTTCCTGTAAATAACAAAGGTAAGAATAAAACAACATGGGAGAGCGGCAGTATGTGATGCAACGCATACAAAGCAGGGGTCACCGTCGTTTGTATTTTGATGAACGTATCGTAGTTCAACTCTAAATTTATAAATTGGAGGAAATTTATATGTTTCGGCTACAATAAAGCTTGGGAAATCGGGAGAGTTCATTTTAATATCCCAACGCTTGGAGGCGGTTCCCGAACCATACAGGCAACATTCACTATCCTACTGTGTTTAATTAGCCGCTGTATTGCGATAATGGCCCAGCTTATCGCTCCCTCCGAATCACAAACTCCTCTCACAAGGATAACAGTTATTTATTCAGGGACCTCTTTCATCAGTAAATTATCTCATTTTACTTAAATGAGAACTGTTGGAAAATTGATTCAGGCCCTCTTTTGGTAACCCATTGATTTAAATGAAAATTTATATGTTTTCTTCCATTTTCTCGCTTTAGAAGGCTCAAATAAAGGAGAAATGGAAAACGAACTGTTTTAAAGTCACCCCGTTAAAATTGTAAAATTGTTAACTAGAAGTAACAATGGCAAGATGCAATAATTTTTTGTCAGTTGAAATAATTGTTAACTTTGATTAACTCTGGCCTGATAGGTTCACTTTTTCCTTTTATAAACAGGTATTCGAAAATGTCATAAAACAAGATTAAAAGTTTATATAAAATATTTCCATTCAAAATTATGATTAAATGAACATATTTTCAAATAAACTGCGGGCAAAACACGTCTTGGCATGCTAAAAAATTTGTTTCTTTTTCCATCCATTTCCATTGGTTCAGTAACCTTGTCACCTTCCATCACCACCATCACCTTCAGGAAACGATTGGTCTTCGATGATTTGCATTCAGTCGCCTCATCACTATTTCGGAGAGCCACCAGTATATATTCAGATTTCTTCTTCTGTAACCTCTACTTTACGTCGAAATCCTGGAGCAGTTCATTTACCTCATTCTCTGACAGTATTTTTATGATAATTTATATTTTAATTGTCTGCGAAATTCTCATCCCCGTCTTCTGACTCCACTCCTAATTTAGGAATGAGGGCCATTGTGATTGTATTCCGGCCTTTCTTTGAAAAATTTCTAGAACAAAATAGTAACATATTGTAAGAAAGAACGGAATTTTCCACTGGTTAAAATACCTGAAATCCAAAACGAAAAGAACTCCTACTAGGCGACTATATAGCACAATTTAACAAAACTTTGAACGGCCAAAAATGTGACCACGTGTGTTATCTGCCAGTTAAAAGTATTAGAATAGCATTTAAAAAAAAATGTATCTGTCAATTTCAAACAAAAATCATATGGAAACATTGGCTCCAAAAATTTTAAAACAAAAATTTTCGAAAATTTCTTCCATTGAAATTCGTTTTGAGACATTCTGAAACGAATACTAGAGTAATGCATTTTCAAATGTTAATAATATATTCGATAACTCTCCTTAGGTTTGAGATAAAAATTTTGTTCTTGCGCCAAAAAATGAAGCTTTCCAAACGAAAAGACGAGTTCGTTGGCCAGAATTTTTAGTGCACATTAAATTGGTCAAATTTCAAAGCATCTGATGCGAGTCTTCACTCTACTTTCCTAATTTCCGTACTTGTATTCATTACGGATGGATGCTATTATGGAGGGTCGTTTCTATTGGAAAAATAGCCAAGAAAGTGCTAAAATACGGCGTTTTTCACCTATTTTTGAAGGTTTTTTGCTAATTACCGCTCTCAGAGTATTTTCCCAGGTATGAGGGGTATGGGATATCATTTTTAACCAGAAGGGGAGTACCTAACTCCTGGGAATTCAATCAAAATCTCTCGAGCCAATTTTGAGAAGAGGCAAAAAAGTGCTAAAAACGACGTTTTTTTTACCTAGTCCCGTTACGTTTTTTTTTTTTTTTTTTAAACCCCCTAAAAATCATTTTAAGCTGATTTTGTAGGCTAGCTCTTGGGTATAGAAACCCAACCCCGAAATTGGAATTTTTGAATGTCGTAACGTAAGGTCGCAATCGTGTAAACGAGTTACATACACACACACATAAATGTTCTTAAAACGTATAGATATAGGTTCAGGTTGAACAAAATCCCCATCCTACCATTAGTTTTGGGAATTGATTTTCAGGGTGATTGTAAGACTTTCCCTTGACCGTTTGGGTTAAGTTGGGAAATTAAGAAGTACTGACAAAATCGATAAAAATATGAAAAATGGCTTAAAAAGGTTGGATTTATTTTTATTGTTATTATTATTATTATTTATTTATTTTTTTTTAGCAGAATTTTGCTCAAATAAAGTTTATCAACTATGAAGTAGAACATTCGAAAATTGATGTACAAAACTATGGTGAAAAATACACTTAAATTTCATTGAAAAGTGCTAAAAACTAGGTAAAAAATCGATGAAAACACGCAAAAAGTTAAAAATGCAAAATCTCTTTTGTATTAGCAGATTAATATTTAGACTTAGTTTTTTCCATAAAATTGGTAATTAACAATTTATTTCCACTGAGTCCTTAATTTTCAAAACAATTTATAGTAATGTAATCCGATAATTTACGAAACTTCGCTCATATGGTCGTGCTGCATGACTTCGACTTTTTCTTTCTTTTCCTGTTAATTCTCTCCGTACGAAATGATAATTCAATATCCGTGGTTGTTAATGAAGATAATATAGTGTTGCTTCAAGATGATTAGCATTTGTTAGACTTTTATTCATTTTGTAAGCGCCAATCAATAAGCCTACTAAAGTACTGGGAAGGTGTTTTATTGTGTTTGGTTATTAGTCTCCAATACTTAAAACTCCCTTCCAGCTAAACCCCTAACTTAAGAAAACTTCCAAATTTTAGAGGTTTAATCCCCGATTCCCATAAACTCAGCCCCTGACCTCTATGAAGGAATATCAGGTATCTTGGAATCATTTTAAGGCAGATGTTTGACCTTTAGGTGGATTTAAGAAATTCGACCGTTTCCCGGGGCCGTGGGATTGCTGTAACTTGAAACTTCCCAGGCTTAGAAGGCTGACGGTCCTGACGTATTTCCTTTTGATTGTGAGCCATATTTGGGCTCACAGCATTACGCTTAAGTTAGTAATCTTATGAAGATGGTGTCTACATTTTGTCGGAAGTGTCAAAAAAATCTTCAACCTCCGTATCGTAACTACTGTGTTTACACCATACTATTCTTAACATCTAGGAACTCATTTGTAACGTTTAATATCCCAAACGCTAGGCTGAATTAACCTTTAAGTTAACAAGTACTACGCCTATGTAACAACTGAATAACTCGTGACAAAGTTGTAGGAACACATTTCAATGAAAAGCGGAAGTTGAAAAAGATCTCCTCGAAAATATCAAGCTACAATGTTAGATAACTTTTGACGGTTATGTCATCATCAGTTACAAACAGCAACAACAGATCATAGACAATAATAATAATAAACAATAATAGTGATATATATATAAATAATAAAATTTATTGTTGTTTACTGACGATGGCAAAACCGTCGAAATTGATCTAACAGTGTAACTCTTTATTTTCGTGAAATTAGACAACGATCTCCTAAAAATTTCTTTTTAGTGAGTTATCGTTGAAAATTATGCTATTGGAATGGCTCCAAAAAATATAAAATTAATATTTTCTAAATGTTTCTCCATTAAAAACAGTTTTGACGGGAGAATCTTCTTAGGATCGAGATCAAAATTCCATTCTTGCGCCAAAATATCAAGTTTTTCAATTTTAATTGAATTGGTCAATTTTTTTCAAGTCTTCAAAAATCACTAAACTTGCTGAAAACGGATGAAAATGTTTAAACTTATATTGTTTTTGTAATATTTTAGTCAGAAGAAGTTTATAAGCAATGGACAAGTACCTACATTAACGAATTTATACAAAAAATTACGCTGAAAAATGTATCTACTTAAATTCCATTATTATTTACTAAAGAATCAATTCCGAAATAATCATCTCCTAGGTACAAAAATACTATACTAAGGCGGGGTTCGTGGATACCCCAAAACGGACATTGCGTCGTATTTTCGATGGAAACAGCGTTTACTCTTCTTAAAACGGCGCCGTTCTCGCGAAGGCAGCCAGGGGGACACTGAGGGAAATAGTAGGTACTGAACGCCTAAAGTGTTCTGTGGTGATTAACGTTCGCATGCGTTATTATGAAACTTGAAGATCTGGGAGTGGTTGCAATCGACTCAGCGCTGAAAAATAATTAGACTGTGACACCCCACAAGCCCTATTGCCGAAAAAAACAACTTGGGAAATTAAATTGTAAATTTGAACCTGATTTTCTGGAGCGATCGGCCTGGCCAACGAACTCGACCTGTCTTTTGCCAAGACGGATTTGTCTGTGTTGGAATGGAATTTCACGCCGTATTTTAAGGAAGTTATAGTCTGGAAATACACCCTATAAAATAAAAATATGTACGACATTAAAATCTTGGATTGCGTCCTTAGATGTATGAAACGGATTTGTAAGGCTACCCCCAACCTTCATACCCACTTTTCCCATTTTTAAAAATTCGAAGCCATCTAAATAGCTCATATTTCTTTAAACCGCTAAATGGTAATGGGGTTCGCGGGAAATCCACCATAGGGACGGAGGATTCGAGTTTTGTTCTTGGTCGTTTGTATTGGATAATTGTTGAGAGTAATAAACCAAGGCACGTAGACGCTAGATATGATCTAGGCATCTAGGTCTGGAAATCGTGCACGAATCTGTTTGAGATTATTGCATACATTAGCAACGAGGATAATTCAAAACTGAGACTAAGGATATCACTTCACGCTATGGAACTTAACGTTTTCCTACGATGGATTCCCCAAGAATAGCGAGTGACGGATCTGAAACACGCCATTCCGAGTCATACTCATAAAATAGTTTTACCGCTTGTTACTCGGTTGTGGGCGAGTGTTTGGATTCCCTCCAAGATCTGATACTTAGGTCATGAA
Organism: Adelphocoris suturalis; assembly: GCA_030762985.1. NCBI lineage: Eukaryota > Metazoa > Arthropoda > Insecta > Hemiptera > Miridae > Adelphocoris > Adelphocoris suturalis. The sequence goes on from CM061040.1 coordinate 11,989,979, forward strand.
CTTCCTCGTAGTTCCGATGCTTACCACCCGTGTTTTCCTCGACGAGGTTCAGAGGGCGGACAATAGAAGCAACAATACGGGTTGGATCGTGTTATCTCCGCGTTACGTTTTCCTCCCGGAGCAAAAAAGAGAAGCAGGACCGATACCGAAATGAAATGCTGAGCACGATCGCAGCCCTTTCCATGAATATCAACCCCTCCAGCCTCCTTAGGGAACTGATTGTTCCTTCCACCCGGTCAATGTATTCAACTATATACATTCGTTTATTTGTTAAAAACCGCCCCGTCCTACAAATGGGATGCAAATATTATTCAACCAAGTGATACTATATTTCTACCACCGAACATTTTCACCCTTCTGGCGCCATGCGTTTGTAATTGAATTGTTGGCAATACAATTATTATACTCTATGTAACATGAGTACAGTTGAGAGAACATGGTAGGAAAATCACGAAAATGTGTTTTGTACGATTTGTTGATTTCTTTGTGGAACGAAAGAATGAAATAAATCTAAGAGATACAATATGCTGCCACCTGCTCTGCCGTTATCAATAAGTGTTTAATATACATTATTTTTCTAAAACACAGGTATGTGTGAATATCTGTATCTCTGCCGCTGTAAAACAAATTGGAATAAATTGAAGAAGAAAATCTTGATTCTATTTATGAATATTGATAAGCGGGACAGTTGTCAAAAACGTATGAGGGGGAAAAATCATAGCACAACCAAGACCAATGATTTAGAGTAAATCTGAAACTATGTTTTTCTATTGCAAATAAAATGTTTTATTACAATTGATGTATTTCATTAATTGGAAATAATAACTTGTATTTTTTGTATTCAAAACACAGGGCGATGATACGATCAGTACTTAACTGATATTTTTAACATTCATAGATTTCTAGCTCGCTTTGCTTGCTCGGGGTGGGATGAGTAAATGAGCAATCGGTATGGGTAGAATGATTGGAAACGGTAAACCACTAACGGTGGATAAAGCGGGTGATTTTGTACTTTAGTAACTCCAACTGTATCTCGAGTTCGTCCACAGAGACGAAGATTTACCTATTTAATAGATAAATTATTATTATTATTTTATTTATTTTTTTTATTAATTAATTTTTTTTTTTTTTTTTTTTTGAAGGGGGGAAAAATTGATTTACAAATACCTGTCCGCCTGCAGGTTATGATGGACTCGGACGTAATGACGGGGGCCCTTTGGATTATCTAGAAATTAATTATAAAGTCTGAGGCCCCCTAGATCAGCTGTGTGTGCTGTGAGATTTCTTTGCTATTCAACCTGAAGCTGAAAATTTAAATAGAGCGTGTTCCACGTTTCTCCATTAAATATCCGAGGTTTAAGCTCGGTGTTACTCAGGCTTTTACGATGATAATATTTACTGTGTTACAGTTGTGGACATATTGTTTTTATAGTGTTATATTTGGTTCGTTAGTTGTATGTATGTAAGTTTTTCTGAATGTTATTTATTGAGTGTTTGGCTACCTACCTATAATTTTTCTTTTGTTGTTGTTCGTTCGAAATTCCAGCCTCGGGCTCTCTCGGTCGACCTGGGGGCGGTCTCGCCTGCCATTTTGGTCCCATGGACCGATTGATATTCTTGTCTAATAAGATGCCCTTTGTCCTTTGTGTCTTGCCCTTTGGATGCTCGAAGAGGCAGGTACCTATAAGTAGATAGGTACTCATAAGAAAATTCTAGGATTTTACTCTTTTTTTTCAGATGTTTATTTTAAGTTTCTTTTTCTCCCCCTCTTTGGGTTGGCTACTTGATATAATATGATGTATGATTTTAGCGAATTTTCGAAGAAAATTAAGCTATTGCTCTCGCCTCAAAATTTGTAGAATGTGAATTTTTGAAAAAATTTTATTCAGAAATCCGTTTCAGGCTATTCTGAATCATATTCTGAAGTTTAACGCATTTGTTTTTAATGTATGTATGTATGTATATATGTATGTATGTATGTGTCATTCCAGACGATAACCGTCCGTAGAATTGTGCTAGAAACTTCAAACAAATTTTAAAATGATAAGGACACAAAACGAAAGTTCAATCGTTGGCCAGCATGATCGGATTACATCTTCGGTTTGAAATTTTCAAAAATGTAGTCAAAAATTTCAAAATAGCCTGTTTTTTGCGATTTGTTGTGCGAAATAATTTTTTCAGCATACTAACATGTGGTATATTCGGAATCAGCGTAAATTTTCCTATAAGAATATGTATCAAGTTTTCAAAAATTTCAAAGTTGAAAAATCAGTCAAAAATCGAAATAATGCCGTTCGCTAGTTGTAAAAATCGGTAATATTTGCATGAAACATCTTCAAAAATTCGCTCATGGGGTCATGCTGCATGACTGGACTTTTTTTTTCTAGTTTTGCTTATAATGGTTAATTTCGACAATTGTCTTGCACATTGTGCTCTGGCAAATAAAGCTGATGGGATTTGATTGGGGGCTCAAAGTGTAAGGCAATGAGGATCTGGGGCCACCCCAGTGGGGTCAAGGGGTGGAGCCCCTTGCGAGGCGCGCAATCCCGAGTTTCCTCACTTTCCAAGTGCTACGGTTTGGTTTCACTTGAGGCACAGGTGTATGATCTCGCATAGTCCCATTGGCTGGGAAAATAATGTCCTCACCTGGAAAAATAATGTCTTAACGTTAAATTTGCCTCTACAAACTATATTCAGCATAGTCCTCTTATGATTGCTTAGCTTGGAAAATTGTTTGCAACAAGCCTAGCCGGGTTGATATTTTTAACAATTCTTTAAATTTGTATAAGGCATAGGCTAATAACTGCCAATTTTTAGGATTAAATTTACTTAAGTAAGTGAATGGTCTTTTTTGAATTGTGTAACTAGTAGTTAATCAAATTTTTTAGTTTGGATAATTGAAATTGTTTGATAATTATTATTTTAAGACACTATTTACTATATATTATGCTCAGGCGAATGTTTATTTTCTTGTGTTAATTGGGATATGCTCGTTTACAGATGAATTGATAAATAATTTAAAATAAATGTTGATATGATTATGTTGGTATTGGTATTATTATACGCAAGTACCTATTTTGGGATTAACACCTATATTTTGGTTGGGTACACATACCTATCTGACTTATTATGAGGAGTCATTATGTGTGATCTATATAGAAGGAGATGAGGCGCACGGTGAATAAACGAGGTGTGAAGTACACTTTGAGATCAATAAATTGTCCTCTGAGCGGCGTCAGGCCATAATGAAACAAACCTTGTTTACCGAATCGACGGAAATTATCACGTTCCGGACGGTTGCACCGAGTATTATGCATTTCACCGCTCCGAATAGCGGAAGGCCGTTACCAGCCAAGGCCACATTGCCTGTCTTCTGTGGAAAACAGATATCTACAAAATACTGTACCTTTATTCAGATGTTTACTATTACCGGAATGGCGCCACTTCAACTACCCCAATAACGCCGTAAAATACTGGTGTTTCCATTTACAGTATTGTTCTGAATTTCTTGTCGACTATGTGTGGACTCGTAGAATGGATAATTCCTAACACGAAACACTATTGCTTCATTTAGTCTGTGTGCACGTATATGTGTGTGCAGTGCATGGTTCTATCCGGCGTCTAGCGGATGATGTACGATGCACATAACGTTTCAACACCGGTGCCAAAATATATAGTTTATGTCTTTCATTCTTTTTTGGGTAAATGTTGCTCCGAGCGTTGCTACTAACAATAAATCTTCCAAAACTATTCAGCTACATCGAGTGGCCGAAAGATCCAAGGTAGAAAGCAGCAAAGACACATAACGGCCTGCAATAACTGGTGAGATATCGTGGCCCTTTAATGTTCTACGATATTCATCTCTGCTTCCACAACTATAATACTCTATGGCTCCCTGGCAAAGGTAGACCCTTCCAAGAGAAAAGCCGGAAGCGAGAGTGGTCCTTTTGTTTTACATTGCTCTTGTTATTACAGGTTAACCCAAAGCACTAACTCTATAATAAAAGAGAGCAAAGAAAACGAATTTTCGTGGTTAAGGTCGGAACAACCTCGGGATTCTGTGGAACTCTTTACCATGATTTATCTGGTAATTCACTTCATTTTAACCCGAATGACTGTAATCAATCTTTGAGGAGGCACCCCGCGGCTCTGATTTACTGCCGTCGTTTATAACGAAGGAAGCTTATGAATAGGGAAAAAGTCCGGAATGGATTTGTAAGAAGTTATTTTTTGTTATAACACCGAGAATACACCGACGTTATGGTAGCACTTATTGAACTCAATTAGGTTGTTTACGAGTTAATTCAAATTCCATCCGGTATGCTTAACTGTATAACCTAATTGGTGTGATATATTTCAGCTCATTCCTATGATATGTTGGGTTTAACCTTAACAACACTACTTGTGTTAGTGAGCTATTTCTCATGGATGAGGTTGGTTGTTTCTTGAAGATTAATTATCAAGCCCAACCACGGGAACTCTTATGAGTGAAATTCTGTGAGGTAGCAGCATCTCTTGATGATCTTCTCTGATGTGTAAAGGCATATCAACAACACCTGCATAGCAGATTGTCCAGAAATTGCCAAGTGACCTCGAGAGCCGAATTGGAATATAATAATCGTTAATACAATCAACGCCAAGCAATGCGGTGTGAATTTCACCAGAAGATTTTTATCCAGCTTTTACATAGATGGTGATTCCTATCTACTTTTTTGTGATTCATTTCAATTATTTCTATTTGGACACTTATGTTAGGTCATTTTCATAATCATGATTGTGAACTAACACGGCGCCACCAAGGTAGTTGACATGTCTTTTACTGAAGTTGATCCCTTGCGCCACCTTTTGTGCTCTTCAATTCTTCCACAGCACCATCATCCTGGTAAAAATGAGAATTATATTAAACACATGAATTTAATCATATTGTTAGGTAGGTATCTATTATTTATTTAGTTTTAAAAAATTGATAAACAGAAATTCAACTTCTTCGAAAATTTGCTAACATTTTTTGCAGAATTTTAGTCAGAATACTGAGAATAAGGAAATACATTTATAATTTAATCGCCAATATTTCGCAAGTGGAAGAAATTAGAAAACAAAGTGGTCCGCAGAAATCATTAGAATCATGTCAGCTAGCATAGGAGTCCGCAATTCCGAGAGACTTTTTCATTCGCCTTAAATACTAAGCCAGCCTGTTCACAATCAAATCACGTGATTATCCTTAAAGATTGTTTGTTAGGATTGTTTATATTATTCACTTTGCATGTAGCTCAGATGCTTTTATTTTCCAAGCAGTTTAGACACAGTGAGATTTCAGCATAAATTGAGATCTTGCCAACGACTGGCGAGCCGTTTCTGTATTGTGAAAAAATGTCAAAGATACAGTTACTAACCAACAATTCGGTTGTAAGCGAGAATCATCTGAAAAGTATCCGTGAGCATTCCTTCGTAACACCTCATAGAAATCAAAACCATTACATTCGAATGAGCTATTAATACGCCATTTTATAGGATCTCTCTTTTACTCGTATATACCCTCCTTCTTCCCCTATAACTTTGCTTTACGATGCTAATCTCAAAAACTCGGTGATGTCAAGGAAAATGAGATTCACGAGTCTAATAAAAATAACACCCCGCATACATGGAGGCTTATTACCATGAAAGGGTTGTTCCATTGATATATATGCATGCTTTTTTTGTCGTGAATTCATTTCAAGAAGGTATATAGCAAGGTTTAATGGGGTTTTGTATGGTTGTATCTTACTGCAGTTGATTGATGTAACCACGCTAGATCGGAACTACGAAAAACCAATCAGAGACAAAGGAACTTCGAAAATCGTCACTTTATGGCACTCAGCGGATTTCAATGTAATCCGAGACAGTTAGTTTTTCGATATGAGTAAACATTATATACAGTTTCCTTCGTGCTCAGTAAAATACATTATATAGGAAGCCAATGGAGCTTCGAACAAGAGAAGCTCGAGATAGAGCGCAGCATGGGGGCATGTACCTACCTACTGTTATGTTCCGTATTGAGACTGGATATTCTAGGGGATATAGGGCGCGTCGTATGCGACCTACTTCTGCAACGGAGAGACTGTATGCGACCTCCATCTATCGACGAATCCTATACTGTAGCCTGCAACCCTTATCAGACAAAAATGGTATATATATACATATAGATAACAATATTTTGAGTTCTCGACCACTTCTTCTTAAAACAAGTTTTTAAGGTTCTCCAGAGTTGGTCCGTTAACCAACCCTCGAGAACCTTAACACCTTCTTTTATATATAGTCATATATATTTATGTGAAGGTGGTGAATTGGCGACCAACATTCCGCTGCCGAACTCCAGCGTATCCTTTAATTAATGGTCATACATCCAAAATCGTTGTGACATGATATTCTGGAACCTCAATTATGCACATAAATCGGATCAGATTATTACAATTTTCATCGAAAATGGGTCCACTTTTTAGAGTCTAGTAGTATAGCTACATTTACATACTCGGTCAAAATGACTATATAATGACCATAATGCCCATATAATAAACACTTTTCACTGAGGCGTCTAAGTGACGTCAAAATAGTGTCAAAGAAACGTCAGAGGAGCAGGGTTTTTGCATAGCTACGTCTGATTTGGATTCAACATGCTTGCCTAATGGGTATAAAACAATGGGGGATAAAACAATGCTGGCCAGGTTGATAGTGTACAGTGGGTCTCCGTGACCCTTAGAGTGTACACCATAGGTACGTTACGAATTACGACTATTTCTACTAATGGCACGTGAAAAAATGTCAACACAATCGATCACAGACAATCAAACCTTTCTTATGCTGTTTCGATTATCCCCTAGAAAAACAGGAAAGTAAGCTGTCCGAAATAAGTAATCAGAAAGCTGTCAGACCTTTCATGGCGATGTGTCCTCTTAAGAGCAAATGTCAATAACAAATATATACATTGATCGCCGAAACCTGTCTAACAATGTTGTGTTAGCATTGTATTTTCTATAATAGAATCAGACAGTTTATTCTCTTGGTTGTTGGATCAGTAATCGATGTGGTTCTGAATAATATTTCTAACGCGTAGGACTGAGATCATTTTGAACGAGTGTGCTTTTGATGTTGAAATATCAAAGGATCAGTACCTCAATAATATTAATCTATAACACGTTGTTTTTCGTTGATTCAGTTTGAGAGAAAACAAATATTACTAGCCAAGGTTTCTCAATAATGTACTCTAATTATACCTCACGGGAGATTAAGGTTGAAATTCACTAAATAGCAACAATATTGTAAATTGAAAATAAATATTTGGACGAGGAAATGGGCTGCGCAACCAAACAATAGGCTGGTTGAATTTAAGGTGGTACAATTTTTTTCTTCAATATAAAAGTACATAGGTTAGGTATTCGTTGGGAATTCACAGCAAAATGGCCTCCTTCCTCTAAGCCAAGGCATCGGAAGTCCTAGGGTGACCCTCTGGTGCGTAGTGCCACAGCTCTAAAGATTGAAAATTGGGTTTTTATCGTCATCCACGTGGTTACTTGCTAGTAAGGTCTTGCCTACATCCCACGCAAAGCTGTGGCCAGCTGTCGTTGGAATTTTGCGAATTCCTTGTGTAGTGAACTCACATGAACAAAAAAGAAGAGTAAAGGATGCTTGCAGGTCTTCAGCTGCATCGATATAAAAAAAAAAAAAAAAAACGCTGGTCTTTCCCTATGTTACACCTCTTGAACGTTAGAATCTGCAACTAATGTAAGATTGCCTTAGTCCCCCTTATGAAAGACAGGCTCGTGGATACAGCATTCCATGTCAGACCTGCCATGCGCGCACACACATCTCTGATGTTATCATGGCCTCTTTTCATCAGCCCTCCAATCTTACAACTTAGTGCATGGTTCAAGTCAAAGTCCTAGCCGCATCTAAAACATGGTTTGGGTAAGTTACTGGGCTCCACCCATAACGGTATCCCGAAACTTCGAGCTTGATAAGGATTGGGTGCCGCGTTACAGAGCGCTCTAGCGGCCCCTCCCTCAAAAGCGCCCTGCTCATGGTATGAAGTTCCCGGGTACGATTCCATTGCGGCCAGAAATGTTTTTTTTTCTGTTTTTTGCTTCGTAAAATCCGAATTATATTATTTTTAAACGCCATTCTGACCTGTATGTCCAACTAATCTGTATTTTTACAAAGGGATTAACTACTTGATGTTATGTATTTTTGAGATGCGAGCTTGCTAGCATCCAGACCACCAAAATATACCATCATTCTGATCCACATGTCCAACTAATCTGAATTTCTACTAAGGGATTGACTACTTGATATAATGTATTTTCGGAATGCAAGCTTGCGAACATCCAGACCACTAAACTATACACAGCACTCTGATCTATTCTACCTACTAATCTATAATTTACTTTTAAAATTTTGAGGAGAGACGACTTATTTTTTGACGATTTGACAGCGGATAACTAGAGAGACACGTGATTTTATCAATAAGAGATAAGATAACAGAGCGGTAAGAAGAGAACTGGGGAAGTTCACGGAATTCACGGCGGCGGAAAGGAGAGCGCCACCGGTCGGCACCAAACCTGGCGGCAGCAGAGCGCCACCGGTCGGCACCAAACCTGGCGGCAGCACTCTCCTAGCTTGATAGGTCACGATCATCGACGGAAGGAGGCATGAATGAGAGCAACTGGGAAACGTTCTTGGTCTTCCGGATAACTCGCTGTTGTCGGAGTAAAAACTCATCATTCAGTAGTAATTCCAGATTTACCGATGCATGCTGAGTCGTCTGCGTACCAGTTCTGAGTCCAGGACGAGTTTTTCAGTTTTATTTTTAGAAGGAGAGTGCCCACCTCATACATACATAAGCATGGTCACTTAGGGTCGTTTCTTCTTGACTGAGCAAATACGAGTCACGGGGCATGCAGGAATCCTCAGTTTGTGTTGAACAAAAACCTGGAACATTGGGGCAACAAATTGAATAATCGTGTACCTACCTGAATTTTCCAGCTACGGAGCAACATGATTGTGAGTGATTTGAACTGCATAAATCATAATGCACTATACTAGAACAGCATTAGTTTGTTGCGAAGGAACGCATTAAGCACAGAACGCTTCCAATCTGCTCGGAAGTCTAAAGTTCCTAGAAGCATACTATAGGTACCGTTCGATGATAAGTAACAGCTATTATTTCTCTATGGGAATGAGAAGATTGAGGCGCCAATCAGTTACGAGGAGTAATGAATGATACGGTGGGTACTTAAGCTCTACTTGACAATAAATAAACTTGAAATCAAAAGAATTAAAGGATTACGCTGGAGGCGCGGGACACTTGCCGAAGCGTCACTCACAGAGGGGAGGTAGGTATATCAACATGTTACCGTAAATACCCGAAATTCTTCAAAACTAGTTTCAACTAGTCAAAACTGGTGTATGCTCGTCTAAAACCACTCATATCAGATTTTAAACAGATCAGTTTTTTGCTTAGAACGGTGATCTGGATGATCGGTTCGTTCACATTTCAAAAATCATTTGTCAAGTTGGGAGTGGCACATAACATCCTCGTTAATGTAGGTACATGAATGTACAGATTATTGAAATATTTCAAGTGATCTTAAAAAATTCCATTTCGGAAAAAAGTAAATCAAGACTTAACGTAAACCGTCAAAGTCGATCAAGAAACGCGAGAATGACGCTTGATGTAATTTACGTTCACGCATGGACTGAATGAAGTAATGAATTGAGAATAATGAAATAGGTAGGGAATTATCCACAGCCTAACCCTCAAAGTCCCAGAAAATTTAATCAAAATCGGAAGAAAATCTGGAAATTAAGCTCGTTACAAAGTTACACATTTTCGCATGCTTAGGAGCTACTACTATTTTGAAATTATACGAATTCATCAATCTCCCAACTACGAGTATTTTCCAAATTTGACCGAGATCGGACGACTAGAGCGTCGAAAAAGATGCTTGATGGAATTTACAAAGTTCAATGATTTTTATACTTTAATTTATAACAAAAAAACGGACGGTAGACCTACGGTTCTACAGTCAGATCATTTAATAATGATTAATTTTACACATTATTAGTTCATTATGGTTACTTAGCAATATTAGTTTATATGTAACTGAGCGTAATAAATCAGCTTTCCTTGACACTACAGAGGCTTAGGAATTATGAGATGCTGTGATAAAATGAGAGCATTCCAAAAAGTGGCTAACGATTTTCCTGCTATGAAAACTAAAGGAGTTACACTTCGCTAGTAAAGCTTTGGTTGTACGTGAAAATCAATAGAAAACCCCACCATGACGTGACGCTCGTGACGGGACGGAAACGAATGGAAACGTCCTGTTAATCATTATTAAATTATAAAACAACGAAAAAGGTCTTTCTGTCCTCGAATCGGTCCAATTAAGGACAACAAGGCCATTTTTGTAGATTGTTGTGATGAAATTTACCTTTGGGCATGCGCAGAGTGGAGTGATTCTGGAACGATGAAACCGATAGGGGACAATATGAAAGAAACTTCTGATGGATTGACCTCCATTTAAGTTTAAGCTGTATGATCAAATTCGTACTAGTGCCTGAATTTCGGCGAACCGTGTATAATTACTTCATCTATTCCCACTCAAAGCTGATTACATCTCCAGGGATACTGTGGTCCCTGATTGATTCTGCTAACATCAGGTCCTCTAGTTTTCAACTAAGTTGTAATGACCTACCAATCAATGATGATAATTCAAGGAAATCGGTGACACGTTCTACTCATAACCGATTTGAATTGTTCCTCAATATATATTTGATATCTCGGGTCCATTTACGCACCATACTTTATCGGTACATACATATTCATATTGTTCGAATTCCATCGAATATTATTACATGTTATTTCTTATTTTCAAGGTCACGTTCACCAAGTTTAGTCATTTGTTTAGATTACGTGAAATGTGTTTTTCATTAGTACTTTTACCAGTACTTTTGTGTAAGATGTAGTAAATCATTTCCGATCATACCAACTTAGAATTTTCTGAGCTCTATTACAACCATCATATTATCATACTACGTTTCATGCCGCCTAGTACTGACTCTCAAAAACAACAGCCTGAACACAACAACTACCTGAATTCTTCCACTACCGGAAGAAAATAAATATTTTCATTGTACAGTAACCATCCACATTTCCATTTGTATACCATTTTTATTATACAGGGTTTCCCAAAAGTACCCCCTAACTTTTTTCCACTATTTTTAAGGTAGGTACTTTTAGAAAAAAATCGCGCTTCTTCATGGTTCATCAGCTCCAGTCCAAGAACGGAATAAGACATTGCAATGCTGGATTCACCATCGTGTTCAGGACTAAAAAATCTTGGAAATGAGATGTCACTCGGCGAACTATGGGAAACCATTTTTCAAAGTACCTAATGCATCTCCCCGCTTTGGGTTGTCCAGAATCTTTTGGATTTTTTTCCTGATTTTTATTTGCCTAAAACAATATTAGGCATCCCAAAAGTCTCTCCAACTTTCATTTCGATATATCGAAAATCTTGGAGTCAAGTTATGGGGGGGTTACTCTTGGAACACCCTGTATAGTTACATTGTTCATTTCCTTATATGAAAAACACTGCTTCTATGTCTATATCATCTTTGGGATTGGGCGTAGCTTTTGTTAATAAATATATGAATACTGGATGAAACAAAGCTTCAGTAACATTCCTAAAAAAGAAAAGAAAGAAAATCTCACACTTTGGAGGGGTTGGGACTAATGGATAATACCTACTCAACGGCACATAGTAACTTGTCCCATCAAAACCATTTCCCGTCGCGGGAAATCTCAAAGCATCGCTGCACCCGAACTTGGTAGCCATTTCTGCAAGGTCAGTCTTTTCACTTAGCTTCCTCCTTTCAACAGTAAGCGGTTCGGAAGTCTACAGACCTTGGTTACGAGCCAGACATTTTCTTCTTTCCCTCTGCACAACGGGAACCTGCGCACATAACGACTTGGTGATTCCAATGTCTAGATCAGAGATACAGAGTGGAAACACTTTTAAAGGCTTCTAGGATTCGTGAAAAATACGTTTCACCCTATTCTCTTATCTGTGCGATTGTAACAGATGCACAGCATTTGGGATAATCATTAGAGAGTTCCTAGAAGATCCGTCGGTCTTAATACGTCGTGCGGTAACGAGGATAGTTAGGGGGAGCGAACTGGATGCTAAATAGAGCTGAAAAAAATTTACCGCATCATGAAGACACGTCAAGTCCTTTACAGATGTAGTTGTAACGCAAAATCCATTGAAGGAGGAAATTATCCCCTTTTCGTATGCTTTCTACATCGTCATTTCAATTTCCCCTATTTCTCGTGCTTTTTTCGATCAATTATCATCCAGTCCTCTTTATTTCCTATTTCAAAGGTTCTTATAAGAACTAAAAATGAACGATATTGAAGAATTCGCGGAGTTATTTGTAAAACGTCGAAAAAGTGATGGTTAGGGAGGACCCAGAAGGTTGTTTGAGATTATTATGCTTTTTTTACGGATTGCGATCCGTTTACGTATCTGTACGGAAGGATGCGTCATCAAAACTCATTTCGTCAGAACTTTGGAGCCAGATTCTCGATACCGCACGACTTATTGTGTTTTACGGATCTACAAGGAACTCTCTTATCTCTAAAATACAGGCAAAATGAAGAGATTCGAGGATTCTGAACTAGAATGACACATACGAGCACCATTAGTGAGTTGTGACATTAGTATTACATTCTTGACTACTCAAACTTGATCTCATTTGAAGAGTTTTTTTCCCCTTTTTTTACCTTTATAACAAATTAATATCTCTACGCTTTACGTTCATAAGTTTCTGCTCTGTTTCGGTATTCTGACGGTTCGTGTGCCCATTGTAAGGGGTACGCTTAACACCAAATAGCAGATCGAATTCGATGAATATTTAGGAGATTGGCGATGAATAAATTCTTCTGTTTGCATCCAATTTTGATTGAGTTTCTGTCCATGCGCAACTGTGAAATCATTAAACCTCTCATAACTTCTGAAGTTTGTAAGAGATTTTCGCGAGATTATCAAAGATTTTGAATGTTAGTTGCTCTTCGGTTCGCTTCGAATTGCATCACCACTCGATTAATGCTGCTGGTGCTGCCTTTGCGCATGCTCAAATGTAAAATCCATTTTACAGTCATCATCAGTACGTATACTGAATTTCGAAGAAAATCTCAGTAGTATCAATATTTGTACATTCGCATGCGTTAACATTTAATTCTTGTGATCGTTCTTACGAAAAACAGCTTTCGGCCAACTGCGATTACTTTCTCAGAGATTGTACGATCCGATTGTGTCGACTTTGGCCCTACTGGTTTCCATTGTTGCTTGATCGAATGTATCGTATGATAAGTTTCTGCTAGATGGTCTTGGTATAGGTTGTTCAGATCATCAGGTCGTCAGGTCATCAGGTTCTATGTGTGTATATCTCTCAGTAGTCGGTGTGTATTAAGATCATATTTATATTTTTTGGATTTTTTGAGGGATATTCAGAAATGCGAGGGTATTCTGTACTTTAAGGCTCGTTTTAATTGTGTCGTATCAAATAAATCTTATCATAGCCTGTATTTGTCCAAACTTCTGATTCTACTAATATCTATTTGGTTACCATGAACATCCAAATGCTACTGTTGAGGAAAATAGTTTGAACGAAGGAAATGGAAAAACAAATTTAAAAAAATGTCTTATCTGAAGAGATAAAAAATCATCATTTTAGGTTTGCTATTAGATGATCCGAGAACTCCATTTCTAATTCAGCTGATGAGCAGGCTTGTTTCATGATTCTGCTGGTACGTAAGTTAAATTTACCTTTCAATTTTATCATTGGATAATTGATAAATCCCTGACCAGGTCCCACAGACGGAAACCAGTTGTATTCACCCCATAACCAAGTAGATACCGAAAAAAGGGAGAAAAAAAGCAAATTGCAGAAATTTTATTATCCTTGAAAAATGTTCCACGAGTCAAAAAAGATCAAGGGATTGACTTTTAGCAGTAACTTTGCACATGCCGATTCGCTGTTTATTAGAATAGCTTATAGTAGGTACCTAAGTATAGAATAACAATCCAAACACCTAGCCATTCATCAGACAGTGTACATTTATATTGTTTGTTTCATGGTAGTTTCTAAGAGATATCATTTCCAATTCATTTGCTTCCAAATTCAATAGGTTTTTATTGCACATTGCGATCCCCCATAAAAATTCCCTGGAAATTTCATCTTAATCGGAAGATTAAGTATTATTGGAATCGAAATTGTTACTAGGATTTCAAATTCGCGCATGCACAGCAGTTACTAGTATCTCAATCATGTTGAATTTGACATGGAATAATCAAATCGTCTTCTCCCAAATATCCTTCATAATGAAGGTGTTACACTTTATTTTAATCATTGTTCATTGGACATTGATGGTTGAGTAAAATAATAATAATTAAGACTTACTGGGGATAAATTGAAACACTGTAGCATTGGTTATATATGTTAATATAGTTTATTGAGAAGGGGACCCTTATCACATGCATCCTAAGCACCTACCCACTGCAACCCGGTCCTTTCGATCTGAAAAATCGGACACGAATGAATTAGCCACGTCTCACCAAAGTGTCATCTTCGTCCGGGTGACCTGATTTCCCAATCTCTTACAAAAGATATTGACGCATTACCCTTCCAAAGACAGAGCCGCTGATATAACCTACTCAGTAACCTGCTTATCTCAGGCTGTTCGTTGCTTCATTCTTCAGGTTTTACCGGGCGGTACTGGACATCGTGCGGTGCACCATTCGGGGGCTAAGAGGCAGCATATCCTCATGCAAGGAACCGTACTGTGGCATATGTGGCACCAAATGTAAGGTGCTAACTCCATCCTCCAGCAAACGTGGCCACCCTGGCAATCGGGGATCAGGTGTCTGAGAGATCAGGCCAACCAGAGCTAATGTCCCGGGGTTGGTTGGACATGTGTTATCTTCAAGAGATTTTATAGGATTCAGGAACCGCTTTTCATGTTGGCACTTTGGTAAGACGTAGGATGAAGGGGACATATTGTTGATAATAAAAAGCCTAAGTTAACTTCGTATGAGCTGTTTATTTATGGGAGAAAAAACACTTTTCTGCGTATAACTTGGTGGTCTGGATTATATGAAGAAATAATGACATAATTAAAATTAAAAACACACAGTTATTTGGTGAAAAACAAACTTCTGTCACCTAAAAGTTCCATAACGCATTTAGATCAAATGCTAGTAGTTAATGAGATTCAAGAGAAAAGTCAGTGAAAGGATGAATAAACTCGGAGTTTTTAGTGAGATAGTTCACCAGGGTATGTAATGTAATGGTAAGCAACCGTTCTGGATTTTCTAGGGTTTTCGTTCAACTGCCTCTTGCGTTGCTTACATTATCAGCTATTCTCCAAAGAGCGAATCAGAATCCGTTCTGTTGATTTCGCCAAATAGTTTTCATTGCTTCGCCCCCTTGTGTGGAGAGGGGTTTGCCGTACAGAAGGGTTAAGACAACACGGATGGGGGCCCCTACGAGTGCAGTCACCCATCCAAATAGGTACTCACCACGCTCGGCGTTGCATAACATCGCTAATTGCACGAGAAACTGTTTAATGCAACGCCCAACCTAAATGGCACTTCAACATGATAACCTCTAGGCATTCTCTTTACGCAGCGAAATTTTACTTATGCAGCATATTGGATTGGCGAAACTTGTTGATTTGGGAGATATACTCAAACCTGGAATGCGAAAGCCTACTCAAAACTCATGCGAAAATTTGGCCGGGGATCTCCAGAGGATTTCCGACGTGGAGTGAAGGTTTGGGTTTTCTCGGCCGTTTACCGAAGTTTGCCGACGTTCCCTTCACACTCAAACATTTTGTCAAAACATTGCGTTTGTTTAAACAATCTACTATTGATACGAAAGAACCCCATCAACTTGGTTTTCGACAAAAATTAACCAAACTAATATTATCTTCCAATACATAGGTTTTCAAAATTTATTTATAACAAACTGGGAAATCATTTTTACCAAACTTTATCCCTCGTTGAAGATGATGATTTATAGACTCATAGCCTTCAAAGTGAGTTGACACATTGAATAAGCAATTTATGTCAATGCCAAATGGACCCTTGATTTTGACATGGATATGTCTTTGCTCTGGGGGGTCAACCAAAAATTTCCGTGACGCAAAATTTGTGTCACAATTTCAGTGTTTTTCACGTACAACCCAGCCGTTGCTAGGAGAATGGAACTTCCGCAGTTTTCATCGCACAGAAATCGTTTGCCACTCGTTGGAAAGCGCTTGATTTATGTGATAAATGTTCACATCTCAAGCTACCAATTTCCCCCTCCTTAAGTACCTGGCTACCTTCCTAAAATAAGTTGATTGGACTATAAACAATGTTAATAAGCCGGTTACAATATTCTTAACATAAAGCAATAGCATCATTTACTCCACTCCATAAGAAATATTTTCATCTTCTTGACAACAGTCGACTGTTAACAACAACTCATTGTAGTGGCTTCTCTCCACAGTTATTTTCAACATTTCTATAAGTAAACCGTTGTTTTGTTGGAATTAGTCGGGATGCGGCCCAGGGATTTGTTTAAAGTTAAAGGATTTGTTTACAACTCTCGAGCACAACCGTTATAAAGTCCCCAATCAATGACATATCCATGTAACATGGTATCTGCTTGTAAAGCGGATAGTGGAACTCTTTACGAAACCAAATTGCATTTGGTATAAATACGTCGTTATCTTCGAGGAAAGTAGTCAGCTGATTTTTAATAATACCAATAGTTAATGACAAAGTTTAAGAATTTTGAAAACTGTGTCATACCCAATGCGGTTGTTACTTTTATGAATGAACTGTTTTAATCAACACCGCTTTCAATTGAAAATTACTATAATTTAATAATGATTAACAGGACGTCTCCATTTGTTTTCGTGACGTCACGAGTACCACGTCACGGTGGGGTTTTATATTGATTTTCACGTACAACCAATGCATTACTAGGGAAGGTTAACTCCTTTAGTTTTCATAGCAGGAAAATCGTTAGCCACTATTTGGAATGCTCTCATTTTATCACCTCTGTAGTGTCAAGGAAAGCTGATTTATTACTCACAGTTATAAACTAATATTGCTAAGTAACAATAATTAACTAATAATGTGTAACATTAATCATTATTAAATGATCTGACAGTAGAACCGTCGGTCGTTTTTATTAATATCACCTATTATTACTATTAATATATATATATATATATATATATATTATATACACATACTTTTTTTAAGGTTTTTTTTTTTTTTTTTTTTTTTTTTTAAGGTTTAAGCCGCATTTCAACCAGAAGGGTCATTAGCGGCATTGAACACGGTGTCTTTAGGGACACTGGAAGTGGCGCGATTCTAAGGGGAGCCATGCTGCAATCCTTGACTAAAAAGGAGCGTCATCATGGACTCTACTGTCAACTCGGAGGGGGAAAGAAATGAAGGTCACAGTGATGACCACTGTTTAGTCCCCAAAGTTAATTCAAAAAACCCCAAAAATAAAATTGTACAACTAAGATTAGAAGTAAGATAGGGAAATAACTGTATACATGCTATTATATACGATCAGCGAAGTGAAATGAAACAACGACTAGATGTACATAAATATATCACAGTTCATAGTAGAGCTTAGCGGCTCTCAGGTACAATAACAGGGATCTGACCTTGTCTGGTCCGGATAAAACGTCAACCCACAGATGGAGTACTATTATCGGTACTTTCCCGTTATAACCCCCCCCCCCCCCTGTCTGTTTCACGACTTTCGCGACTGTTTCACGCCCGCCCGATGTTTCTAGGCATTCCTTCTATTACATATTTACGTAGAATTGGTGACAATTTCAAGCAGTGGGAAGAAATTATATTATTTAAAAAAAAGAAGGAAAAAAGGAATTACCGTGTTTTCAGAAGTTGCCGATGTCGGTGAGGATTTGTTGAAACAAATTGGCGTGGTTGTGGTTTGATTGCCTCCACATGAATTAACACAGATAGGTGTCAAGTAACGATTCAACTGTTCCGCATTGGTTTTGTCTTATCGCCTGACCTTTGTGAAGAGATTAGTTAGTAAACCAACCGGTTCATCGGGAAGACATTGGACCTAAGCAAGCGCGCAGCGCCCCATGGTCAATGCGTTACCCTCTTGTTTTTCTAAGAACTCACCAATGCCTCTTTACTCCCTCAAGCTGAGCGAACATTAATTAAAATGTAAAAATGTCATTACCGATGCCTAGAAACATCGGGCGGGCGTGAAACAGATTGGGGGGGGGGGGGGGGGGGGGGGGTATAACGGGGGGGGGGGGGGGGGGGGGGGGGGGGTATATAAAAGTACCATATTATCATTATTATTATTATTACTTTTTTGATCATTTCATATATCGTTTTTCTACCAGTGTTTCCTACTTTTGTTTTACCAGTGTTTCCATGATAAGTACTGGATAAGTATTGTGTAAGTACTGTACAATCCTATGTATTGTATAATTTTGTCAATAAACATAGGTAAGTACCTATCACTGATAAAAATCTGTTACATCTTTTAACCATCTTCAACTTCTTCTTTTTTCCAACCGTCATGTTCTTATTTTATATCGGGGGCTTGGAGCTTCAGGCCTTTTACTTAATATCTGGGGGGACCCAGCCATGCATTCATACATCAACTTAAATTCCTACTTGATTTGATTGTCTTAGAGCGTTATAGACGAGGGGAGAGCGGGGTCGAGTGGAGCAGGCAATTAGGGAGTAATTTCCCTTGGGACAAATCCTGACTATAGCGTTCGATATCCACGCATACAAGTCAATAGATATACTCTCTGGAAAATTACTAATCAATTAATCATCACCATCATCATTGTCGATATTCCTTAATCATTTATTAAATGAAATATAATAAAATCGTTAGTACCTATATATGTCTGCTCATTGATTAGAATCATGAAATTTAGCGTTTCTTATCCGTTTCATGCTATTTTTAGACGATTGGTATCATTTAAGCAATTGTTCTCTGTCTGTCTGTCGGTCCGTATGTTTGTCAACTTTTCACGGTTACAGGGGTCATCGGACAACTAATATGAGTGGTGGACAATGTCTGTGAGTCCAACTCAAAATA
This sequence comes from Adelphocoris suturalis, assembly GCA_030762985.1. Taxonomy (NCBI): domain Eukaryota; kingdom Metazoa; phylum Arthropoda; class Insecta; order Hemiptera; family Miridae; genus Adelphocoris; species Adelphocoris suturalis. The sequence goes on from CM061040.1 coordinate 12,009,185, forward strand.
TAGGCTATTTTAAGTTTTTAAATTTTGAGCCAGATGGGGTGTTTTAGGGGACGGGAAGGGGGTGAAATGGGGAATCTTGGACACCATTGAACGAACTGGGGATCTCAGTGAGGGAATATGTTTGGATTACTCTAACTTGAACCACAAGCTACTTAAAAATTTCCAAATCTGACCCATAGGGGGTCTTTTGGGAGAGGAGGGGAGTGAATTGGAGTATCATGGACATCAGTAAATTAAATGGGGACCTAATTGTTAAAATATTTTTGAATTACGTTAACTCAAATCACAGGCTACTTGAAATTTTCAAAACCGACCATTAGGGTTGGGGGGGGGGGGGGGGGGGGGGAACATCACTGAATGAACTGAGGACCTGATTGATAAAATGTATTTGTATGACACTAAAAAACCACAGCCTACTTAGAAATTTTCGATTCTGACCCATAGGGGTGTTTTTACGAGAAGGGGGTTCGGAAAGGGGTATCTTTGACATCACTGAACAATCTGGGGATCTGATTGGGCGAATATGTTTCGATTACATCAACTCAATCATAGTCTAGTAATAATTTTTCTAGTCTCAACCGCTGTTTGTGGTAAGGAAAAAAAAGGAGAGGGGGGAGAGGGTGGTTAAATGGAATAATTTGGCCATCACCGAACGAATTGGTGACCTGATGTTCGGACGAATGAAATTGTATTAGTTTGAACGTTATTTTGGGTTACATATCAAGAATATTTTTGAAATATGGAGTGTTTGTGGAGAGGGAGTGGGGGTTGATCTCAGTAGTTTGGTCCTGTTAATAATTTATAAGTATGTACTTTAACTAAGTACAAGGCCTTTAAGTGAAGCCTTTTTGGAATCAGATCCATAGGGGTGTCCAAAATGTGATGGGTGAGGGGAGGCTTGCGTATATTGAGTCAACCTGTACAGCGTTCGGGTGAACAAGCTAGTCTAGAATAGATACTCTAATGAATAGAATACTGTCAGTAAGTCTTATCATAATTACATAATTTCGTAACTAAAACAATGGTTTTAGTTTGATACGTCTTCATTCGGCTCAATGTAGACACACGCAGTATAATTGAAATCCTGCCCTTTGTCAACTCTCACAGCACTTCCACACTTGACAAGGTCTCGGACTGGATTCCTATTGTTTTCGGGTACTTTAGCTGAAGGCGGCTCGCAGTTGGTGGGTGTCGCTCGTGTTCTGCCCGACTTTCTTTGGCCTAGTTCCGTTCGAGTGAACGATCTTAACCTCAAGCGAGCGACGGAGGTTCCCGAACGCATATTTCCCGACACCCCTCTCCACCAGCCACACCACAATGGATGATGAAAGCTGTGTTATAAACCAATGTTTCACTCATATAATAAAATACAAGAAACGGAAATGTTATTAAAGTGCAATTTGAGCTAAACAAATTAGTTTGGTTTTGTCTACTATGGAGAAAAAACCGGTATGTATATTATTCAGGCTGAAACTGATAACTCTGCTAATAAATAATATTCTGCTAATAAATAACTGCTATTGGATACTTATTTTGATATATATATATATATATATATATATATATATATATATATATATATATAAATTCTTACACACACACACACACACACACACACACACACACACACACACACACACACACACACACATATATATATATATATATATATATATATATATATATATATATATATAACTTGGACGTGTTCAGTCATGACCACATGATTATTATTTTCATTCATATTACATAGGAGATGATTGTATGAAGCTGGTTACGTGTCCACGAGACTTGGGTGTGCTCTCGACAGCCATCTCTCATTTGCCGACCACTTCTCCATCATCTCGAGTCGGGCAGTGCGTTTTTTGGGGTTGATCAAACGCAGCACACGTGAGTTTGACTTTTTACCCCCAATGGTGACCCTCTACAAGGCGCTAGTATCTCCGGAATTCGGAGTACGCCTCGGTCAAGCGGAACCCATGTTACCAGTGTCATTTACCCCAGACTGAGATAGTCCACCGCAGGTTCATCAAACGGATATCCTATAACCTCCATTTTCCCCCATAATGAAGACGATTACGACAGCCAGAGAGAGATGTGGTCTTTTGAATCCAACATCGAGGAGACTTCTGGATGCCGGTTTCCATCATATGTTGGTACTATGGGAGATGAACACGCCAGAGCTACTGTCTCTTTGGATTTTCTTTGTCCTTCGTCAAGACTAACCCTCCGGAAATCTTTAGGACACCAGCTTGATAGTTTTGTTGTTAAATCAACTAACTTTTCACGAATTTTCGTGGAAAATCAAGCTATTGCAATGACTCGGAAAATATCAAAATAAAAAACGCGTACTTTCTCTTTAGAGACAGAAGAGCTATGAGCATTGAAAATGTCTCAAAGAGCTATGAGTATTTCAATGTTTTTTTATTGTTTTAAATAAAATAACAATTACAAAACATAAAACAATTATTGACACACAATTATTGAATTTGCTGTAAGATAGTCTCGACGATGCCCAATTCTTCCACGATAATGAATTCACCGGTAGGTACTTTTCTGTTATGGTGCGCGTCTACAATTATTTTAACCAAGATTAACTTCTCAACCAAGTGACAACAAAACATTCAGCATTGTTTACTATATCCATTTATAACATGACTAAATATAAAACTAAGTACGACATGAATAGAAGAACAAGTACGAAAGAAATGCGTGATAAATCGAGGAATTCCCAACGAATGGAGAACGATTTTCATCCGGTGAAAACTATAGAAGTTTCATTTCCACAGTAACGGCTTGGTTGTACGTGAAAATGAAAAGAAACCAACCGTAACGCTTTTTTTTAACGCTTTTTTCGTTCATGTGCCAAAGTAAAGACATAAAATGTCAAAACAACACCTAACTTGTTTATAGGTTTCGTTACGTTTTTGTCTTTGCGTAACTAAATTTCCTTATCAAAATTTCCGGTTGACCCGTCAACTAAGACATTTTCAATGTAGAAATTTTTGAAAATTAAAAATCTTCATTAAAATCCGTATTGAGGCATTTTGAAAAACGTTTTTTCACATGTTTTTCCACATATATGTGGGTCATTCCAGACGATAACTCACCATAGGGTTGAGATAAAAATTCCGTTCTTGCGCCAATAAATCAAGCTATCCGAATGAAAGGGTGAGTTCGTTTGTCTACACTTTTCGAGCATATTAAATTGGTGAAATTCCAAATAATGTGCTAAAAAATCAATAAGAATGGCTAAAACGGCAAAAAATTGTGAAATTTACTATTTTTAGCAGAATTTCAGTCAAAACAAAATTTCATCAACAATTGATTAGAACATTGAAAAATGCAAATAAACATGCTCATAAACGTGCCTACTTATATTTCATTATTACTGCTGATAAATCTATGGAAACTTCAAATAAAATCTAAAAATTAAGAAAAAAAATTTGAATAGTCGAATTTTATTTAGTATGCATTTTTGCCATTAAATTGGCTTTTGACAATTGATTTATATTCAAATCGCTCAAATTTCAATACAATTTAACATAAAATAATACGATAGGTGGTAATTTATGAAAATTCACAGTAGCAACAGAAACAGTAGCATTGTTCGGCAGTAATCTTCGTATAAGAAATTTTAGGATTTACCTATATGCTTCTATTCCCTACTGGATGAACCCTTTCAAGTAGATACGAAACCATTCAGCCATGCAATGACCATCTCTGATCTCACTCTAGTTTGCCCTGAGACCTAATGGGACTAAATGGAACTACGGCAGGAAACAAGGCCCAATATAACTGTCGCAGTATATCCCTGTTTGCCTTATTTGCGGCCGCCGCATCGTATCTCAATTGAGTTTTTCAATCAACCGTTGCGTTTGGGGTGCTCTCGGGAAGAGTAGGAAGATTAAAACTGGATTTACAACCAGTGTCCGAAGAAAGCTGTCCCATAACTAGGTACAACCCAAGTAGACGTGATAAATGGCACGGAACGTAAAAAGGATTAAAAAGGTTCATGAACCGAAGGCACATGAGCATTTGTTCTTATGCTCAATCAAGTCACAACTCACTAACGAAGCAACTACTGGAGTAGGGAGTTGTTCATTTACATTGAAATAGTAAAACATATATTGATCGTATTGGTTTTAGCGAATTTTCGTAAAAAATACAGCCAAGTATTGTACTAGCTCAGAAACTTTAAAATCAAACTTTTTGAAAAATTTTTTCATTGAAATCTGTTTTAAGGCATAATGAAACGATTCCTGAACTTCGCGCTTTTTCATTTGTATATTGTAAGTAGGTATATTTATTTATGTATAGTTATAGGTATACACTAGCTGGTTCATCCGTGCGTTGCCCAGGTTGACTTGAGTATACGCAAGCCCCGCCCTCACCCATCACATTTCGGGACACCCTTATGGATCTGATTCAAAAAAGTCCTTACTTAAAAGTACTTTCTTAAAGTACTTACTTATAAATTACCTATTAAGACCAAACTACTGAGATAAACACCCACTTTCTCTCCACAAACACCCTCCATATTTTAGATTAAAATTATTCGTGATACGTAACCCAAAAGAACGTTCAGACTAATCCAATTTCATTCGTCCGAACATCAGATCACCAATTCGTTCGGTGATGACCAAATTATTCCATTTAACCACCCCCTCCCCCCTATGGTTGAAGCTAGAAAAAATGTTAATAGCCTATGATTGAGAGTGACGTATTCTAAACATATTCGCCCAATCAGATCCCCAGTTTGTTCAGTGATGTCAAAGACACCCCTTTTCAAACCCCCTCTCCCAAAACCACACCTATGGGTTGGAATTGAAATTTTCTAAATTGGCTATAGGTTTTTAGTGTTATCCAAGCATATTTTATCAATCAGGTCCTCAGTTTATTCAGTGATGTCCAAGATACCTCATTTCACCCCCCCCCCCCCTCCACCAACAACCTCCCACATCTAAGAAAATACCCCCTCAGGTCAGATTTGAAAATTTTCAAGTAGCCTCTGATTTGAGTTTGAGTTAGAGTAATTCAACCCCCCCCCCCCCCCCCTCTAACATCCCCTATGGGTTAGATTGTAAAAAATTGAAGTATACTGCGATTCAAGTTAGAGTGTTTCAAACATTTCTTACAGATCAGCTCCAGTTTATTTTAGTGATGTCCAAGATGAACCAATTTCACCACCCTCATCTCCCAAAACACCCCTTTGGGTCAGATTTGGAAAATTTTAAGTAGCTGTGGTTCAAGTAAGAGTAATCCAAACGTATTCCACCACTTAGATCCCTGGTTCGTCCTGTGATGACAAAGAAACCCCGCCCCCCTACCACCCTCTTCCCATAAAACACCCCCTCGGAGATTTGTCTGTGTCAATCAATTTCATTCTTGGGCATGCGTAATATTTACCTATTACTTATCCAATCGTAATTTACATCATACGGCATCTCTCTGGCACATACCCATCTAACACACACCCGTCTAATAAATAATGAGGTCTACTAATAATAGGTAATTATCATAATTATCAGGGTGTACTCCCCAAGATTGAACGAAACTCGTCCAGTAGATGATAGGGAATCAACTTTATAACAGATTCACGTTTGCGCACGCACGCAACCTGCTATTGACCAAATAACAATAAAAGTCATAGGGGGCCTTCTAGGAGCTGTACCACACAACTCCAAAAATTTTCATCACAATCGGACTGAAACTTAGTTTTGGCCGTGACGAGGATGTACCACAGACACACAGACAGACATCAGACAGTCAGACTCAGAACCAAAATTAATCATTAGGCTTTAAACGCAGAAAGCAAGATGAAATTTTGATTTTGGACGACAGAAGTAGTAGTAATAGTAGGTAGGTAGTGAGGAAGTAAAATCACCATAAAATAACCTAAACATGTTGTAAAATTATCAGGATAAGGGTCAAAAACGAATAAAAGTCCTTATCGCCGAGCTTACCGAGGGGCTGTTGTCAGTGATTTTAGTTTAGTTTAGCTCTGTATGCTTGCCAGCAGTGTTTTTTGAAAGTTTTTTCAATTTTTTCAATTTTAGCCCCTAGTTTTTTGAGTCCTATTCATGTGCCAACCCTTGTCAGCCTCAACTGCAACCATTTCTTGTTTTTGTTATGACAATTGACTTCTAAATCCATGACCGTGTCCTATATTTTGACACCGTGAAAGATCCTTGAGCCCTGAAGACTTTTATTCGTTTTTTACCCTTATCCTGATAATTTGACAACATACATATTGTGGGTCGATACTCTCTTTCTCTCTCGTTGTAAAAGTGTGCGGTTAGTGTCAGGATAAAATCTAATCTGATTAAAAAAATAATATATAATAATAATAATATATATAATATATATATATATATATATATGTAAGTGCACATACAGAATTCAAAAGCCTGTATTACTGTTTTGCGGTCTTGTTCCTATGGACTCGTGTTGAGGGGCATCTACGATTGAGGGGTGTGAGGTTTCCGGGAAGGAAATTCCAACTCCACGCGAACGTTCACTTCAAATCTCGATCACGTTCACCCGACTCCGGATCGTCTGGGGCGGGAGGTGAGAAAACAACGAGCAATCACATTGGGTTTATATCTAACCGTCAGCCCCTTTCACTCACCCTGTTCCAGCCTCGACGGTCTTTCTCTCCAAACCCCGCCAACAACCCACCACTTCTTATCCATCTTACGGCCATTCACGAGTTTTTTTCCCCCCCTCTCTTTTCTATTCACGACTTCCTCGTCCCGAAGCTTTCTCTCTTCCTAATTCCCAGACTATCAAAACAAACGGGCGCCACTCACCTGCCACTTACCCTTTATCTTTTCCTTCGGGCTAACCCTGAGCACACAAACAGCAGTTTTTTTCTTCCCCACTTCCATTCTGTACCGCTTCGTTTTTTGGTTGGCTATCCTAAATCCAGTTTTTAGAAAGAACTAGATCAACACATTAGAAGTAATCTGAAATTTGCCACGACCATCAGGGTCAATATGTATACCTAACTAAATTTCTGACAAACTTGCCAATAAGTCCGCAACACCAGGGGGAATTTCCATTTTCTGCGCAACTCCCATCATCATCTTCCTTGGTGATGCTGGTTTATAGGCAAGCTGACGTAGGATTTATTTATTATATATAAATAATATTATATGTAATATTATAATATAAATAATATTATAAATAATATACTCTGTGTGCGTTGTCTTTATGTTAGCTCGCGTCCTTTCGTTACCTAAGAAGATTATAACTAGCCGGAAAAAAAAAAAAAAAAAAACTGAAGCCAAAACCTAGATTATTTTTGTTATTAATAGACTGTTTTAATTCGATGGGGATGCGTTGTCATCATCACATCAGCATTACGTCAAACGCATATCTCTTTGACCTAGAAGTAACGTCAACCTTCGCGAAATTGGACGAGATCCAGATAAGTTCTGGCAAACTAATTGTACGATTGGAAGTATTAATAATTTTTGTTGCATTATTATTTTTCATTGTATTATATGTTTATTGACATAAACATATCGTCTATCAAAATATTTATCACAGGACTTTGGTTGTTTCTCGAGAGCTTTGCGAACCCTCGCATCGTTAGAAGTCGCGATTGTTTGAGGCTATTCGACCATTTGTGAGGCGGCACATTTACCGAATGTTTAATATAAGAAACGTTAGCAACAATGCAGTATATTCAAAAAGGATGAAAGAGCGAAGAAACACATAAATTCCGTGAACCGAATTCATTTGGAACGAGAAACAGGGAGGGGATCATAACCTCGATCTGAATTTCTGAAAAACGAAAACTTATTCTGGCTAAGAAATTATTTTCATTAGCTACTTCCTTAATTACTTTTCTATCCTTCATAACAGCACATGAAATCACCGCTTTTCACTCATTTTCACTTAGTCCCGAAAGTCGTTTGGGTCTGAAGTCGAAAAAAATGTTGATTCTGCAAGTCGTTTCATTTTTTTAACCTTTCGATGATAACGAGAAAAGGCTTTTCACTTTTGCACGTCTAGAATTAAAGCATTCATCTCAAAACTTCGAAAACAAAAGCAACAAAATGCAATACAAAACACACAAAAAAAGTTCCAGTTATGCAGCATAATCGTGTGAGCAAATTTTCGTAAATAATTGTATTATACTATATGACAAAACATATTGTTTTAGAATAGGTACATTGTTTTGAACTTGAAATTCGAACATTTTGAGTGCACAGAAAGTAGTTAACTACAAATTTTATGGGAGCAAAGCTCGTTCAAAATAATATTCTGCAATTCAAAGAAGATTCGGAAAATTTAGGCCTTTTTTGGATTTTTTATAGATTCGACAGCAAATATTAATGAAATTTGAGTACATTTTTCCGCATAATTTTGTGCTTACATTTTATAGTTCATTGTTGATAAACATTTTTTTGGCTAAAATTCTGCTAAAAATAGTAATCTGACTATTTTTAGCCATTTTTAGTGATTTTTTTTAGTACATATTTTGAAATTTGACCAATTTAATGTGCTCGAAAAGTGTTGTCCAACGAATTCATCGTTCCGTTTGGAAAGCTTGGAAAGTTCAAGAATAGAACATTTCTCTCAATCCTAAGGAGCGTTATCGTCTGGAATGACACACACACACAAACACACACACATATATATGTATATATATAAACGTTACACTCTAGAATTCGTTTCAAAATGTCTCAAAACGGATTTAAATTAAGGAATTTTCTGAAAATTTTGATTTTAATTAGCTAAAAGCAAAACCAAAAGCAAGAAGGCAAGTTTTTTTTCCGACTCACAAACTTTGAGTATTGAAAAAACACAAAAAGTATTAACATAATATAAATAGTTAACTTCGCCACTAGAACAAAAAAAAATCCTTAGCGGGGGAGCATTATAGTTTACGAGGAACATAGCCTAATGAAAACGGAAATTAAAACAACACTCCAGGAAGTGAAGGTTATAGGACCGTTCCATCAGCTATGAGCGTAACAGCTGAACGTATTGTAGGCCTGAGATGCGGGGCGGTTCGAGATAGGTCGCAACATATCCCTTGTGTTACGTATCCACCCAAGGATTACGGATACGTTTGCGGATGCGTTGTCGGTTTTGGGTCACTAGGGAGTTTTTGGCGACTTCAACTTAACGTCACCTGCCACCATAAGCTTGATGGAGCAAATGAAGATGCTAATCCAAATGGAAACCGAGGCACAGTTGCCATGTAGTTTATAGTCATGATAACGGCGGTTGTGTAACGCGATATTTTCCCTCAGCTGTCTTGTAGTCTACTGGTTGTCGAATCAACGTCTTGATTTTCGATATGAAACGCCGATTTTCAATCCTAAATTCGAATTTCATGTTAGTTTCAGTAAAGATGCGGATCAATTTCTAATTTTTAGTGGATTCAACGCAAAGAAAGTAAGCCTCATGTGGAAAACCCAGCGGTTAATTATGGTCGGTACGAACTTCATGCTTTTGGGTTTCCCGTTGGGTAAATCATCAACAAGTATGAAAAAGCATTCATCTTTATGACAATGAACCAGAAATTGTTCCTGATAATCATCACTAGATCACTAGATTCACGCACTGTTCAAGAGAAAACATCTGAGAGATCGGACAGCTGAGAACAATACTACGAGGGAAATTGTAGTGTCCATTTAAGATATGTGAACTACTAATAAATACAAGTCTTTAATCGACCATTATAGAGCCTCTTTGCTAAAGAACGGATTTTTTCGATCGATTTGAAGGCTAGTAATGTCTGGACGGCGGAGGTGGACTTCAGATAGTAGATTCGGTTTCTACACGACTTGAATGTAAAATATATGTGCTCTAGTTATTTTTGAATTTTGGAGAACCTGGTAAGTTTTCAGGTTCAGGATGTGTATCACTCGGTGGTATGCATGATTTGTTATTCCTTTTTTATTTCAAATTCACGTTGCTTTCACTAAAGATGTCTGCCCTTCTCATGAGAATTGTTGATGCACTGTGTCTTCAAAGCCATATGGAATGACTAAAGAGAAGCTGAAAGGTTCGCAGATTATAATTCATCTTCCTTTTTGAACCTGACACCTCTTCTTAGAATTAATTTGAGCGAGTTCATCTGAGTTGCGTTATATCTGGCAAAACACCTACTCAGAGTAACTACAAACTAGAAACTTCCTAATACAAGAAGCTTTTCGAACAATATTAATATTCTATGAAATTCCACTCTTGCTCTTCTATATTCATCCCTTAAAATACCTGTAAGGCTTACAATAGAAACTACAAGAATTCGTCATTGTGCACCAGCGTTTATCACCACTTAGTACCAAAACTGCAATATACTTTCAATGCAAGATTACTTACCTAATAAAAGTATGAAAGTATCGAATTAAATTTTCGATTCAAGAATTTTTGGAGAAAACGAATCAATTGCAATAGCTCCAAAAATGTTAAAATCTTTCGTAAATTTCCTAAATTAAAAACCGTTTTGAGGAATTCTGGAACAAATATATATATATATATATATATATATATATATATATATATATATATATATATATATATATATATATATATATATATATATATATATATATATATATATATATATATATTGTATGTGTCATTCCAAACGATAATTCTCCTAAGGATTGATAGGTAACTCTCCGTTGATTGCACAAATTTCACTTCAAAAAATCACTAAACATGTCTAAAAACAGCTTCATGTAATTAAATTCCTAGTTAACAAATTATAAAACTATGCTGAAATATGTGATCAAATTGGATTATTTAATCCCACGGTGAGGGTATTTCTTTTTCATGTTCAACTATATTAATTTTTTTTTTTTTTTTTCGAGAAGCCCACTTTTTCTTTTATTTATTCTCCTCTATTTAAGATTCATTTATGGGAGTCCATCCCTGACTGCAGACTTTTATTTTATATACATTTTAAAATATATTATATTGAGTGGTATCATCTATATACTCCAATGCTTCATAAGCTTAAACGGATTTAGCCTCCGACCAAGTATATCGGTCGCACATGTTCCATGAGCATCGTTAATTCAGTCGTATTATCAATGAATTGCTTACCAAGCAGTGGTAATTCATGCTGTTTTGTCTCACATGTATCAAGATGCATAAGGTAAAGCACAATATTTGGTATTGAATTGTTAATACCAATATTACAGTAATGACCTATGAAATTCAACCCCCAGCATAAGTTTCTTGTCTGACTCAACATCAATGCCTTGTGATGTAACTATGTATTCATCTTTGATAAATAAAAAATACTTACCTACGTTAAAAAAAAACTTAAAAAAAAAAAAAAAAAAAAAAAAAAAAAACCAATATCATTCCGACTCTGGATCATATGTCCGAGAAAAGCACTATTTCGCTTTTGAGAATGCAAATTACTATTACCGATCCAATAGATCGGTATATTTAACTCATCGAAGGGAATAATTTTGAGATGGTTTGAGGGCTCTTTACTAACGAGTTAATAAGGGGAACGGTGAACTTTGATGCGGTACAATTGCATGTATTTGATCTAAGAATCAGATTCTGCACCCTTAAAATCCCCGACTGCGAATTTCCCGCTCAAAATTCCAGATAGTTTGGACGGAAACTCGATAAAAAGTAACTGAATGAATGTAGGTGGATGACGGAGGTCCCCAGGTGGACGCGACGGTGAGGTTGTTTCAACCATGACGTCATTCGGCATTCTTTACACCGCTATTTCAGCTACTTCCAACTATCCATATTAGACTTCTTCGGATACCACTTGACATGATTGATTAGCTGGGGGAGTGAAATTGAATGGATTAAATTACACATAACGTTATTGAATAGTTTCCATGTGACTTCCTCACTAATAAGAAAACATAATTTACTCAACCGTCTAACGCAAAATCAAGACGTATACCCGTTAGGTAAAGAGATTAGAGGGTTATGAATAGTGGCGCAAAACCGAGACGCATCCGCATTCCTTGGCCGTTAAAGTAGCGCACCACGGTAACGTTACGATATATATCGATGCGTCGATCATCTCAGGGCTGCAACACCTTCAGCTGATGCACTCTAAAAGCTGACGGAACGGTTCTATAACCTTCACTTTTTGAAACCTCGATTGTGACAAGCGAAATCTTAGAAGACTATTGAGTGTAGTTTTTATTTCCTCTTTCATTAGGCTATTATCCTTGTTGATTCTAATGCTCCCCCGGTCGCGATTGTGTTTATGGTTGCAAGGTTAACAAATATTTGCTTTGTATTTATACTGTTTTCGTGGTTTTACTACTAAAGTTTTGTGATATGATATATGATGGAATATCAATTTATTGGAGACGCGCAATAGTGAAAAGTCTTTTGGTTTACCTATCATCAAATGGTTACAAAAATGTAGAAGACTTTAAGGACTCTCTTTTTCTACTTGCAGACTCAGACTTCAGACTGAGTGGCCCGTAAATCAGTGGTTCCAAGTGTTTTGATGATGGATAGAAAAGTACCTGATTAATGAGTTGCTAACGAAAATAATTTCTTTACCTGAATAAGTTATTCTTTTTCGGAAGATTCCGGTCGAGGTTATGACCCCCTTCTCCATGCATGTCGTTCCAAATGAATTCGATTCACCGAATTTATGTGTTTCTTCGATTCTTCCTCCTTTAATGCATTTCATCATCATCGCTGATGATTTTAGTATTAGAAATTCGGTAAATAGTTCGCCTCACAAATAGACAAGTAGCCTCAAACAAATGCGATTCGAAATGAGATGAGGGTTCTCACGGTTCTCAGGGAACAACCAGAGTCAAGGTTGCTCTGGTGAATATGCCAATGCTTGTCAATACAATTATTATTAGTTCCAATCGTACAATAATTGGTTCGTCAGAACTGATTTAATCTTGGTCTCGTCTAATTTTTCTACATCAGTAGAATAAAAGTCAGCCAAGTTGGGTGTGGCTCATGGCTCATAGCTCCCTCGTTTACCTATTATTGATGTATGTATCATTGAAAAGTTTTAGATGATCCTGAAAAATTCCATATCGGAAAAGAATAAATCAGGAAGTAGTGTGAAATGTCATAATTGGTCAATTCAGAAACGATAAATGATACTCAATGTAATTTACGTTTGTGCAAGCGCAGAATGAAATGATGAGTTGAAAAAATGAAATACGTACGGGGCCATCTACAACCTGAACCGGGCATTCGCTGACATTTCATCAAAATCGGATGACAACTATGGAAATTAAGGTCATTACAATTGTTTTACATTGGCGCATGCGCAGTAGCTATTGATGATACAATCTTGTTGAAATTGATACGAAGTAATCAAGTCATCTTCTTCCAACTATCATCCAAACTATCAGCGAAATCGAACGACTAGAGTGTGAAAAAATGGAGCATAACGAAATTTACGTTTGCGCATGCGCAGAATGAAGTATTGATTTGGCAATAATGAAACTGATAGGGGACCATCTACAACCTAACCCGCGCATTCTCTGACAATTCATCGGAATCGGATGGAAACTGGAAGTTGAGGTCGTTGCAAGGATTTTATATTGGCACATACGCAGTTGCTATCAATGATACAATCATGTTGAAATTGATATAGGATGATCAAATTGTCATCCCCCAACTATCATCCAAATTTGAGCGAGATCAGACGACTAGGGCGTGAGAAAATAGAGCATAATGGGAATTACGATTGCGCATGCGCAAAGTGGAATATTGAGTCAAGAGCGATGAAACTGACAGGGACTGTCTATCCCCTAGCCCGTACAACCCCTGAAAATTTCATCCAAATTGGATGAAAACTGGAGAAAATAAGCTTGTTACAAGGATTCGCAGACATACGACAGACACAGACACATACACACACACGGAACCAAACGTGTTCAGAATTTTCAAAAACGTAAAATGCGATTACATAGTGGAAATTTTGATTTCGGAGACCAAAAATTTATTTCTCCCGAAATTGAAAACAATGCTTCCGTTACCTTTAGGTAGACTCGGAAGAAATGAAGAATGATTCAAAGTTTACGCGAATTTCAACGTTACCTCTAGATCAAGGAGAGATGTTTGAGACTTAATACTGATGCGGTGGCGTTACAGCGAAATCACATCCCCAGCAAATTTAAGGATACGTTCTAGACGATACGTTTTTTCCGATTTGCCACTAAAACTCTATATTAGCGCGATAAAAGATACGTTTTCTTTTCAAACGTATCAGGACGAAAGAACATCCCTCTTCCGAGTCGTTAGAAGACAAAGCTATTTCACTTCCCGCCCCCAAACAATGAAATCCCCGAGACTCCAGTTCGTACCTACACAAAGATCCCATTCCGGTTTCCATCGACATATCGCGAGCCTACGGAGAGGAGGCGACGGGAAGGGGGACAGGACCATAAGTTACCTACTCACGTTCTCTTATCTTCCTGCCCCAGCACAACCTTCCTTTGGGACATCGCTCGTCATAATTGACCTCGCAAAAGTCCTCACAGTACGACCAGCAGTCGGTAACGGAAACGCCCGACCTACATCGCTTGTGAGCCAGTTTACCGCAATGCACTCAGCACTGAACTTGAAGTTTAGAACGAGTAAAAAAAGTTTGATCCTTTAACCTAAAACTACATAGGGCATTAAAATAATAATAATAATAAAATAAAATAAATAAATAAAATATTAATAATAAAAATATATAAATAAATACAATAATAATAATAAGTAGGACACTCAACTGTTTTTTTTTTTTTTTTTGTTTTTTGTTTTTTTTATTATCAATAATGAACCTTTCTAACAGACCTAGATACATAGTTTTTAGCGAATTTTCGTAGAAAATGAACTATTGCAATCTCCAAAAATTTTTAAATAAAAATTTTTGAAAATTTTCTTCATTAGAATCCGTTTTGTGACATTCTGAAACGATTCCTAGATTTTAACACTTTTTCATATATATATATATATATATATTGTCCTTCAAGACGATAACTCTCCTTAGGATCGAGATGAAAATTCCGTTATTGCGCCAAAAAATCGAGCTTTCCATACGAAAGGATAAGCAGTTCGTTGGCTAGCACTTTTGAGCTCAATAAATTGGTCAAATTTCAAAAAATGTACTCATAAAATCACTAAAAATGGCTAACAACGGCTAAAAATCGTTGAATTTCTAAATGTTAGCAAAATATCTCTGAAATAAAGTGTATCAAATTTAAAATAGAACATTAACAAATTGATGTACAAAATTATGCGGAAAAATGTATTTAACTTTACATAAACCCAAGTACGCAGATATGAAGAAACATTGTTCTAAAAAAAAAAAAAAAAAAAAAAAAAAAAAAAAAAAAAAAAAAAAAAAAACTGGTGGCGTAATCTGCGGATTATTCCCTGTAGGGGTGTGGGAAGTGAAGAAAATGGTACTTAAATTTCATGAGAAATTTCTATTTAAAATCGATGAAGACTGAAGAAAAGCTAAAAATCCAAAATCTCTTTTAGAATAGTAGATTACTATTTAGATTACATTTTTTGTCATAAATATTAAAATTAACATTTTATTTGCAGTCTAATAGCTCTAATTTTATAATAATTTAACATAATATAATACGTTCACTTAAGACAATTCGTTCATACGATCATGCTGCATGAATGGAACTTTTTTTATCCCTTTTCAAAATTTGTGGTTTCAAGTTTCAGGATACGTTGATTTCAAAAAGTTCCAATCATACAGCATGATTGTATGAGCAAATTTCCGTTAATTATCGTATCATATCATTGCAATGTTACATTGATTAGAAATTAGCTGCACTGTTATGACGTTTGAGCACTTTGTTTACAAAGAAATAGTTAACCACCAATTTTATGACAACAAAAAACTCGTTCAAAATAATATTCTGCAATTCAAAGATGATCTGGAAATTTTAGTTTTTTCAGGGAGTTTTTATGGATTTTTAGTAAATATTATCTAATAAAATTTGATTAAATTTTTCTGGATATAATGTCCGTTAAATTAAAGATGTTCCAGTTCGTTGTTGATAAACGTTTATTGGCTGATAATCGGCTGAAAATATAAATTTAACGATTTATAACCGTTTTTAACCACTTTTTTTTTTTTTTTTTTTGAAATTTTACCAACTACCCAATGTAGATACATACTCTATTAGTGTTGGCCAACAAACTCATCCTGTCGTTTGGAAACCTTGAGTTTTTGGCTCTATATCGGGATTTTATCTCAACCCTGAAGGATAGTTATTGTCTAAAATTACACATATATATATATATATATATATATATATATATATATATATATATATATATATATATATATATATAAATTATGTGATCCTCTAACATAGGGAGGAAAAATAATAAAACTAATGCCTTCAGCAGTTCTCCCCTCCTAGTGGAAGCACCTCGCTTCGGACCTCCCGAAGCTCGGGGCAGTCGCTGTTGGGCAAGCTCTCGTGCGGTACGTTCCCTCTCTGTACGTAGTCGTGTGTGTTTCTTTTCATATTTTAATAAATTGTATTCGGGAATTAAACGATTGTTTTTTAAAAACCGATTCCTTGGCTCGTAAAATAATAGAAGTGGATTTCCGCCTGTGAAGACGGAAGAACGCCGTGCTCCTTCGCTATCTTTTCTCAGAAGCCGCTGGCCGCAACAAGACACCGAGGTACCTACTCTGTCGACCTTCACCTAAAGCTGAGATAAGAAAACAGATGTTTACTCTCGTCGTGTTGTAAGTACCAACCCAGCTTCATCTTTTAATTCTCCAGGAGTAGCGAGATCACCGGCAAATTTTGAAGGAAGATTCAAACTTCTAATTCAACTTCATTTGATTTTTTATAATTGTTAAACCTCCCCATTTCATACCACCCGTTACCTGGTGGGAAGGAACAATTCAATTTTATTCTAATAATCGTTAAACCTCCCCATTTCATACCACCCGTTACCTGGTGGGAAGGAACGATCAAGTTTTATTGCAACCGCGTTTCAAGCCACCCGTCATCTGGCGCGGTATTGCAGAAAAAAAAACTAACCAATTTTTATTGTCTTAATTTAAAGACACTTTATTTTATTTGTATTTAATTATTGAAATTGCGTTTCAAGCCACCCGTCATCTGACGTTAATTTCATAATTAACCAATTTTTATTGTCTTAATTTAAAGACACTTTATTTTATTTGTATTTAATTATTGAAATTGCGTTTCAAGCCACCCGTCATCTGACGTTAATTTCATAATTAATCAATTTTATTGTCTTAATTTAAGATACTTGATTTCATTTTTATAATTGAATATTATAAACTTGTGTTTTTGTACAATTACACACTGACACAAACGAACACTTGGAGTAGACACTGAACAGTACATACTTTCCTGTCAAAATTCCAAAAAACTACAGAAAATATTTCTTAAGGAAGGTTCGCTCACCTTTCGAAAGACTACCTGTAATAGAGGAAGATTCTGATATGTCTGAGGGACAGTCACAACCTGGGGCGGCAAACCCGATCCCGAGCAACCCTTTTAATGATCCTAACTT
This sequence comes from Adelphocoris suturalis, assembly GCA_030762985.1. NCBI lineage: Eukaryota > Metazoa > Arthropoda > Insecta > Hemiptera > Miridae > Adelphocoris > Adelphocoris suturalis. The sequence goes on from CM061040.1 coordinate 12,026,696, forward strand.
TGTAGATTATTTTATTTCTCAAAGAATCCAGGAGTCCCTCAGAAACTTAAATGTCAATCAAAATACTAGGGACCAAGTCCCCGAATTTAAAAAGAAACATGCGGACATGATCCCGACCTTTGAGGGAAACCCAGGAAAGCTCCGGAAATTTTTGGATACTTGTGAATCTATAGTTAATAGGTTCATAGATGATGAAGATCCCACAAATTATCAAAATGAGGAGGTCCTTAAGACCATTATGTCCAAAATACAGGGACCAGCCTCGGATATGCTAGATAATTACGCACTTACGGACTTTCCTAGTATTAAAACTGCATTGCTAGAGACGTACTCCGACAAACGGGACATATTTACTTTATGTCACGAACTAACTGGACTGAGACATAGGGAGAGCGAAGATCCTTTTCAGTTTCATAATAAAATTAAAGCAAAACTAAATTTGGCTATTGCTTGGATTAAAAACCATGAAACTGAAACGAAACAAGAGATATTGATCGAGCACTACCAAGATATTAGTCTACGGACGTTACTCTTTCACCTACGGGAACCGCTCGGAAGTCAACTTCGGAGTAGGAAACCGAAAACAATGGGTGAAGCCCTTTCGATACTAACGAACGATTATCAAATCATGCAGTATCAAAAGGGTAGACTCGATCGGAACCCCCAACACAAACCGGCGATAAAACCGGAAAATAAAAATACGACTCCGGCAACCAAACCGTCATATTATGGCCAAGGATTCAAGCCCAAAACATTCCCAAATAAAACCCAAAATCAAGTGCCTTCCAAGCCCTTTACCCCCAATAAAAATAACACTTCACAAATCACAAGGCCCCCACAGACTCAACTTCCATGTCAAGGAACGTCCAATTTTGCAAAGTCGACTCCAATGTCTTGGCAAACGACTCGACCGAATTTAGATTTAAACAATGTGGAAATTCCCGAGGAAGAAGGTATGGGAAGTTCTGACCCCGAATACAACGCGGAAAATCCGGCCGATGAGGACTCTTTTTTAGAGGAGGAGTCCGAATCGCTACATTCTCCCTAATACATTTGAAACCAAAAGCTGGACAAAAACTACCATACATAGTATTTCCGAAGCATAAAATTAGAATCCTGTTGGACTCCGTAAGCACTTCAAGTTTTGTGCATCCAGAGGTCATTAAAACATTTTTCCCCGACAAAATCATAACAGAGAAATTTCAAGTTAGGTCAATCCACGGATTGTCATATGGGAGCAATAGTGCGAGAATCCCATGTGGCGAAATGTTCAAAATTAAAAACCTAAATCTCCTTTTTAGAATTCACAAATTCCATAGTCGATTCGGATTGCTATTAGGTACAGATAACCTTGAGTTACTTGGCGCTCATATTGATTATGAGAACAAGTTACTGATAATAAAAAATTTCAAAATCCCTTTTAAATATCACTACGTTGATCAAGAAATAAATAAAAAACCGATCTATGAACAAAAAATACCACCTAGGCCAATTTCGCAGATTAAAATTCCCGTACGATGTGATTCAACAAAAAAGGAAGGAGTAATTCCATATCTGAAACAAAATTCACTAGAAATTCCTGAATGCCTGGTCAAAATTCAAGATAAGGAATGTTACGTAGGAATTTTAAATAATAGTGATTCTGAATGTAATTTCAAACTGTTTGAACCCATCAAAGTTGAAGAAATCCCCATTTTAGACAAAGTGAAAAGTCCAAATGTGAATTATTATGATACGCAAAATTATGTATTTGACCCCACTAATATTCGAACGGATCATATGAACGAAGAAGACAAGAGACAAATTTTGAACTTAGTATATCAGTACAAAGATTTGTTTCATTGTGAAGGAAACACCTTAACGTGTACTAATAAAGTCCAACATGTAATCCGTACCATTGACGAGATCCCCGTGTATACCCGCAATTACCGATATCCCGAGGTATATAAAAAGGAAATTGATAACCAAATACAAGATATGCTCAAACAGGGAATTATTCAACCCAGCTCTTCACCTTGGAATAGTCCACTCTGGCTCGTACCCAAAAAATTAGATGCATCCGGCAAACAAAAGTATCGACTGGTTATTGATTACCGCGGACTTAACAACAAGACAATAGACGATAAATACCCACTTCCAGTCATAAATGATTTGCTCGACAAACTTGGTAGGTGTATGTATTTCACTTGCCTTGACCTCAAAAGCGGTTTTCATCAAATTCCAATGCATCCGGATAGTATTGCCAAAACTGCTTTCTCTTCGGAAAATGGTCATTGGGAATTTAGTAGAATGCCGATGGGTTTAAAAAACGGACCTCCTAGTTTCCAACGGTTGCTCGACAATGTATTACGCGGTTTGCAGAATGAAATTTGCACTGTTTTTATTGACGATGTTATCATCTATAGTACAAGTCTCGAAGAACATATAAATAGTCTCAGAAAAGTTTTTGACAGACTCCGTGAAGCTAATTTGAAAATACAATTGGATAAAACGGAGTTCCTCAAAAGAGAATGTGTCTATTTAGGACATCTTATCACCCTTGAAGGAGTTAAGCCAAACCCCCTCAAAACCGAAGCTATATCCAAATATCCGATTCCCACAACTCCAAAACAAATTAAGGGTTTTCTCGGACTACTGGGTTATTATAGAAAATTTATTAAAAACTTTGCCCAAATAACCAAACCATTAACCCAATGTTTGAAGAAGGGAGAGACGATCGATCCTCAAAACCCCGAGTATAAAGAGTGTTTTGAGAAATGTTAAACTCTGCTCATAAATGATCCGATTTTACAATATCCCGACTTCTCGAAGCCCTTTAACCTTACAACTGATGCTTCGAACATTGCGTTGGGCGCGGTTTTAAGCCAGTGCACTAACGGTGCTGACTTACCGATAGCGTACGCTAGCAGGACTCTGAATGACCATGAACGCAACCTCTCTACCATCGAGAAGGAATGCCTTGCATGCGTCTGGGCTACACAATACTTCAGACCATACCTTTTTGGCCGAAAATTCAAAATTTTTACTGACCATAAGCCTCTTCAGTGGTTATTTTCACTGAAGGAACCCAATTCTAAATTGTTCAGATGGAGGCTTAAATTAGAGCAATATGATTATGAGATCCACTACAAAAAAGGATCCACTAATCAAAATGCCGATGCCCTTTCCCGAGTGGAAATTAATATCAACGAAAATTCACCTGATGTTGAGCAAATTGTTCAAGATGCTCTCACCGGGGATAGTCCTCCAACTCCACTCATGAATGAAGTACTGGGAGAACTAAATGAGGCCGTAAATAATTCATCGGAATCAATGGTCGTCAATGTGGACGAGAACGCCAGTGATTCTGCGTCTTTAGCTCCCACTGTTCATTCTAATTACGAGGGAAACACAATACTGAATATTCCTATAACCGAAAAACCTGTTAATTATGGAACTAACCAAATCATCATTGTAGTAGCCGACAGAGAAGAAACCAGAAACCCTAGGATTGAAAATATTTTTGAATAACAGAACGCTTAGGAAAAATAACCTTGAATCAGATATAATTCATTTTGTGAAAACGTACATAGTTCCGAAGAGAAAATATTCCTTATTTTTTGTCAATGATATCTATGAAGAATTCAGCCGAATAATGATAAGAAATTTCAAACATTCTGAAATAAATTTCTCAATATAAAGGAAATATATCCAACAACAACATATAGGGAAAACCAATCATCGAGGCATTACTGAGACCTTAGAGAAACTCAAGAGGAAATATTTTTGGCCGAATATGAAAACCACAATAAAAAATTATATTAATAAATGCGAAATATGTCTTGCCTGCAAATATGACAGACATCCTATTAAACCAAAGTTAAACGTTACCCCCACACCTTCTAGACCATTCAAAATCCTACATATCGACAAATTGTCTTTGGAGAAATCCAAATTTTTAACAATCATCGATTCATTTTCAAAGTATGCCCAAGCCTATATTCTAAAATCATCTAATAGTATTGACACAGTAGGAGCCCTTCTAAAATTCTTTTCCCACCATGGGATACCAAAAATGATCGTGGCCGATAATGGAGCAGAATTCGGTAGCTCATTGGTCAAGGAGTTACTAGAGACCCACAAAATTCAAGTTCATTACATTTGTTCTCAAAACCCAAATTCGAATGGATTAATAGAAAGATTTCACTCGACTCTAATTGAACACGTTAGAATACTGTCAAATAGAGACGAATTCAAAAATGAAAGCATAAAAAATAAAGTTAACTATGCACTAATAGCTTATAATAGTAGTATCCACTCTGTTACAAAACTAACGCCATTCGAAGTAATAAATGGTCATGTAGAGAACGACCCTTTACTAGAAGCCGACTTAGAGAAAAACCTAATGACGAATTTTATAGACAAACATCGAGACAAAGTAAAGCTAATTTATGACATAATCAAAGAAAGAACTCAAGCCCAAAAGGAACGTATTGCTGAAAGAAGGAATCAGGATAGAGAGAAAGTTCCAGAATTACCCACAGAAATATTTGTAAGAACTAGACAAATTCAAGATAAAACTAAACAAAAATATCATAAGGAAACTTTACAATCAACCAATCCCGAATTAAAAACCGCTCAAATAGTTCCTCGACACCATAACACACAAGGAAAAATTCATACGTCTAATATAAAAAGACCACGTAAACAAACTACGAGTGACTTACCCACTGACACTTCACCTCGTGAACCTGTTCCAGGACCCTCCTCTTCTCAATCGGAAGCTCCGAGGTGAGAAATATAACAACTAATCAAGGGATACTGCCTATTCTATTAGGACCAGCCCGACTTATAAACTCCCAACATACTCTGGTTCACCATTATAAAATTGACAGCTTAATAGATGAATTTTACGAACTAACCTCACAGTACGAAAATCTGTTGAATAAGATCAAAGTAAATCAATTCCAGGTCAGACAGACAGACGAATATTGTAAATTATTAAATTATACTATTAGTATTATTAAGGAAAAAATTACCCACATTAATGTTAATCAAGGTAGAAAAAAAAGGGGATTAGTAAATGGGTTAGGTAATATAATTAAATTTATAACTGTCAATCTAGACGCCTCTGACGGTAAACGTTATGAAAAGCTGTTTACTCAAATTAAGAATAATGAAATAACTGTTCAGGATCAATTGGATTCTCAATTCTCACTCATTGCAGATCTGATGTCCGATTTTAATTCGACCATTCAAGACATTCGTTTCAATAATGAGCAAATAAAAAACAAACTGTTAGAAATTGATAATTTCATGAAAATTAGTTCTAATCAGGCTCTCGCTGATTCCATAAAGGAAATACTCAACCTTCAACAACTAGTATTTAATGTGATACTGACAATATTCCAAGATATTGAGAATTCAATAACATTTTGCAAATTGAGAACATTACATCCTAGTATAATTGGAACGCATCAGCTGTTTGTAGAACTCCAAAAATTGTCAAATACTTACGGTTCCAAATTACCTTTAGAAATAAAGTACGAAAATATTCTAGAAATAGAATCCACTATTCAAGTTACTTGTGCAATCAAGGACAATGAAATAATGTATTTTCTCAATCTACCATTGTCCGATGGGTTACAATACCACTTGTACTTTTTACGACCAATACCCACACTTAGGCAAAATCAGTATGTTTCTATATTTCCTAAGATAAATTATCTTCTCAAGTCCGAGTCAAATAATACAACACTACCCCTGTCAGATAATTGTCAAAGGGGTAGTATCATTCATTGTAGTAAAAAATTAATATCAAACCAGAATGTTAAATGTGAAGAAGAAATACTTAGTTCCAGTACTGCAGAACATTGTGAATACGTAACAGTAAACATCGAGGATAATTGGATTGAATCAATTCCAGAATCAAATCAGCATCTAGCAGTCTTCCCCTTTGGAGACAAAATAGAAATAAATAATAGGCATGGTTCGGAAATAGTGGAATTAAAAGGTATATTTTTAATTTCGGAAGGTAACAGTAGGATGTATTACAAGGGACAACCCCTTCATTCAGAAAGTGAATCATTAGGCCAACCTAAATTATTAACCGACTTAAATTTTGAAATTAAAGACTCACAAATGTCAAATACAACGCTTACTCTAAAAGAACTCAGTTTCAAAAATGTCAAACTAAACAGAGTAACACGTCTAGAGCCATTAAATATAATTGAATATTTTGTTCCAAGCTTTTGGACTATAATTTTGTATCTTCTTATTATCATGTTTATTACTTATACCATAATTGCGTATTGTAAACAGAAGAGTAAGCTAACCGCAACGAGAACATGAAGGCCTTGCTATTTATTCAAGTCTTTTCTTGTGAAAATTTAGTTTATTTTTAATTTTCTAAATTTTCAGCTTAAGGAGGGAGGAATTATGTGATCCTCTAACATAGGGAGGAAAAATAATAAAACTAATGCCTTCAGCAGTTCTCCCCTCCTAGTGGAAGCACCTCGCTTCGGACCTCCCGAAGCTCGGGGCAGTCGCTGTTGGGCAAGCTCTCGTGCGGTACGTTCCCTCTCTGTACGTAGTCGTGTGTGTTTCTTTTCATATTTTAATAAATTGTATTCGGAAATTAAACGATTGTTTTTTAAAAACCGATTCCCGATTAAAGGACATTTAAGTTATATAATATACAAACATGAAACATACATACATACGTATGAACAAGTGATAAACTCTGAGCTTTGTTTCAGGATGCCTCAAAACAGATATCAATGAACATGTTTTTCGAGAATTATGATTTTCAAATTTTTGGAGCCACTGCAATCACTATTTTCTACAAAAATCCGCTAAAATCGAATAAAAACGTATTGGTAAGTAATTCAAGCATTTTCGCCTCTGTCTGGTCTGTATATTATTTTGGTGAGAGTTGATAGTGAATAGATCTTGATTTGACTGGATGTACCTATCTCTTCCAATACAACCAAACATGAATGTGCTGAACTACCCCCACCACCCTCCACACGCGATACTATAATAAAGTATGAACTGCCTTTACAAAGTGGTAGAAAATATCACGGTTTATCAGTATCCCCTAACTCCCTTCCCCAACCACTCCTCTTTACAAAAATCCGTCATCAAAATGAAAGCCCCGATTTTTAGCTCATCTAACATCATCATCATTGAAACAAAAATATCACAACACAAAATATCATGATTGATCGAAATTACCCCCTTCATTTTCCACAGCTAACAGGCAGTAAGCAATTTTGAGTTTGGAATTTTTGTTGATTGATCGTATCCCATAGAGATTATGTAGTTACCGTAGTATGGACGATTCAGTGGCCTCACAATCAAATAGGGTGGAATGCCCATGTTGTGATGAGATTTTCACACGCCGGGGACTCACCCGTCATATTCGGAGTGCACATAATGGTTGGAATCCACAAGGTACAACAATAACTCATCGAAATGAGAACAACGAGGTGGCTGAGGAGTTAAGCCGTGTATACAGATCTACCTATATTGGAAATGAAGGCTCATCAGATGGCGTATGGAGGTATAGATGGAAGCGGGTAGTTCAACTGAGAGGGAAACACTACGACTTGCCAAGTGGTCGGATTGGCTACAACTTTGTGGACCGATTGAGACAAGAAATTGAGGGGTTAGTTGCCGGTGAATCGCCCTCAGAACGTGTCTTAATATTCATTGCAGTCGTTCTTCAACGAGATAAGAACGTTAAGCAAGCAAGAGATATCAGAGTCTTGATCGAACAGCGAATGCAGCAGTGGATGGATGGGGAGTTTGTTCCACTTATTCAAGGCGCGGAAGAAGCCGACAAGAAACTGGGGACGGGCAGAGCCAGGAAGAGTGATAACGAACACAAAATTAAGGTTTTTCATCGGTTGGTTATGAGAGGAAAAGTCAGAGAGGCAATGCGATGGCTCATAGATGAAGGAAAAGGAACAATACTGCAGCCAAGCACAGAGGTCGACATATCGGGAAAGACCGTGAAGGATGAATTGAAAGACAAGCACCCATCGCCTATAATCCCAGATTCTCGACATTGTGTGCTGCCTACAAACATGATGGAACTGCCACCACTTCAACAAGTGCTTGTGACTGCTGAGCATGTGGAGAGAGTAGCAAGGACTTTGCATGGAGGAGGAGGTCCCGGAGGTTCAAGTTCAGAGCAATGGGTAGACTACCTATTGCGGTATGGAAGAGCAAGTCTTCACTTACGAAATGTGGTTGGCGCTTTGGCCAGTAAGTTAGCGAATGAAGAGGTACCGTGGGATGAAATCAAAGCACTGGCTGCAAGCCGACTAGTGGCATTGGATAAGTCTCCTGGGGTACGGCCTGTTGGAATAGGTGAATGCCTACGGAGAATCCTAGGTAAGTGTATGGCGCTGGTGACAGGAGAAGATGTAACAATGGCTTGTGGAGCAAGACAACTAGCAGGAGGACTGAGCGCAGGCGTTGAAGGTGCTGTGCATGCCATGAGCACCGTTTTTGAACAAAAAGCCACAGGAAGTTCAAAATGGGGATTTCTCATGGTAGATGCTAAAAATGCTTTCAACACTATAAACAGGCAGTTAGCACTATGGCAGGTAAGGGTCTACTGGCCAAGATGTGCTCGTTTCATCTACAACACCTATCGTGGACATACAGAGTTGGTGATGAGAGGAGATCAAGAGAGCTTGTTCAGCAAGGAGGGTGTGATACAAGGAGATCCATTATCAATGCTAGTATATGCCCTTTCGACCATTCCTCTAATCAACATGTTGGAAACTCCTGAAATAACCCAGTGTTGGTATGCAGACGATTCTTCAGCACAAGGTACGTTTCAAAGTTTAAAATTATGGTGGAACAAGTTGAATCAGATGGGCCCAGATTACGGTTACTTCCCCCAAGGCAAAAAGACCTTCTTGGTAGTACATCCAGCGGAGATGGATGAAGCAGACCATGTTTCGTGAGACCGGGATCACAGTCGTGTCAGGGCATGCATTCCTGGGAGGCTATGTAGGACAACATGAAGGGAAGCAACAGTTTGTTGAGGCTAAAGTAAAGGACTGGATTCGACAAATGGAAAAACTGTCAGAGGCAGGAATGCATCAACCACAGTCCGCTCACGCAGTTTTCTGTAAGTCGGCACAGTTTAGATGGCAGTACCTACAACGCGTCCTTGCAAGTAGCGAAGAGGATTACTACCCCTTGAGTTCAGTCATAAGAAGCAAGTTTATCCCAGCCATAGTGGGGGGTAACGTCTCAGAAGATGAACTTGAAATTTTTTCACTTCCTGTAAACAAAGGTGGCATAGCGGTAAAAGATCCAACAGTAGGTGTGATGATGACCCATGAGGTATCCAAAGAAGGGTCAAGAGAGCTTGTTTCAGCATTCCTAGAAAAAAGGGACTTTGATGTCAATGAACACAGCAGGAATGTGGCAGAAGCGAAGCGAGCAGCACGTGGACGGAGATCTGAAATAGAGGACAGCAAATTGAAAAACGTTCTAGAAAGGCTGCCAGAGGATTACAGAAGGGCAGTAAATCGTTCCGTGTTTCGTACCTCAGGATCCAAGTCCTCAGGTTGGTTGTCGATAGTCCCCCTAAGAAAACACAACTTTGACCTCAGCCCGTCAGAATTTCGTGAAGCACTGGCAGTACGGTACAAAAGAAAAGCCAACGACTTGCCTTTTGCGTGTGATGGTTGTGGAACCAGGCCATTCACCATCGAACATGCCCTTAGCTGCAAAATGGGCGGGTTGGTTACACGAAGGCATAATGAGGTTAGAGATCTGTTGGGGGAGGCCATGATGCTTGCATGGGGAAACTGTACAAAGGAACCGATACTAACCGAAATGAGTGACCAAGCTCCAGGTCTAAGAGGCGATTTGGCGTGCAGGGGGGTGTGGGAACCTCAAAGGGAGGCGTTATTCGATGTACGTGTCACTGACACCGACGCTCCTTCTTATGGTTCCCGACCTGTTGCCGCAATATTCTCGTCAGCAGAAGAAGAAAAAAAACGAAAATATATGGTCGCATGTGAGGCCCGACGAGCTACATTTACACCTCTCATCTGTTCTGTAGATGGCCATTTTGCACCCCAGATGTCGAATTTCCTAAAAGTCATGGCAGAAAAGCTAAGTGACAAATGGGGAAGACCTCAAGGAGTAGTGCGAGGGTGGCTGAGGGCCAGAGTGGCCTTTGCTATCCTACGGGCCTCAAGTATGTGTCTCCGAGGAGCAAGAAAGAGGTGGCGGAGCTGCGATGAGTTGATCGGGTTTCAGGGTGGAGCAGCAGCAAGAGTAAATTGAGAAGACGTTTCACCAAAACCCCACACCTCCAGGTTCGACGATAAAATGGGACCAGTTTAAATTTTCCACACTGTTAGTATAATTTGGAACCACCCAAGATTTATTTAAGAACTGGATTAAAATCTGAATTAAAAAATACATAAATAAGTAATAATAATAAAAAACAGACACGGAAATCAGATGATTATAGTCACTATTTTTATTATTAAAACCTCTCCAATCACCCTATTTCAGAATGAAATTTGAAACTTCCAACATATGTTACAAAACTATAACTATTTTTTATTGAACTAAAATAAGAAACACGATAATCAAATGACAATAGTGTAAACATCATGAATTATTACCAATAATCTCTTCGTTCATCCCTTTCCATAATACAATTTCAGACTTGTGACATAATTATTCCAAAATAAGATCGAAGTTATAATTGAACAAATTAATAATCACAAAACTTTGATTAGAATAGTGTAAACACCACAATTTATCAGTGTTTCCCTCTCCACTCAAATTTTCCATGATGAAAATTGAAACGAGTGACGTGTTCCAAAACTAGTTGATGAAGTTGATACGAGTATGTTCCAGACTCACTCTGGTGAATATGCAGAAGATTCTTGAACATACGGATACGTTGCCTTCTATATACCTACATGAAGTTTACGCTATGCTAGTCATGGGACCCTACGTGAAATTGTATACGCACGTATTCACCAATATACTCTCACATCATAGGTTCAGCAGACACACATAGGATATTTTGAAAATAAGTAATCCAATCCCATTGTTGCGGAGTGGACACTGCTTGCTATTATTTTCTGAAGCAAGTACCAACCCAAATATCGTTCACAATGTCTACAGCTAGTAAGGGCAGCAGTATTGAACAGTAAACGTTTGAAGCTAACTGTTTATCCTACATTTCGGAACATATTTGTAACTACCGAGGCCCATGGCATTGTTTTCAACAAAGGCCAGACAAAACATACCATTGAAGCGGAATATATTCGATACGTCGTTGGTAGTGAAACAAATGAAACCTGAGTACACCGTGGGTAACTGAAACGGAACATACTTACAATCTGGAACATAACTTCCGCACCAGTTAATATCATAGTATGTGGTTTTAAGGGGATATATCAACTCCAGCTCTGCCACATTCGTATGACACAATGACGAGCGGCTGACGAAGTTACGGGTGCCCATTGTTCTGTTTTGAGGCGACCTCGTTATATATAGACTAGAGTTAGGTGGCTTTTCAGCATTTCGAACGTATCTCGTTTGCCCGTTTCGACAGCTAAGGGATTGTTTGACCGAACGATATAGACGGTTGAAGGCTGACTTCATTTAGTGCCCACTCGAAAATCCCTGAGAGTTGAGTCCTCCGCCGTATAGAGAGGTTCCAGCCTCTTCAATGAAATATCGCACCGCCTTCGGAACAAAAGATGATTTAGGGACGATTCTCCTCCAACCGGCGTTTTTGCCTGTAGTCCTCCATGTCCCCTCTACTCGAATTTCCATGCATCACTTGGGTGAATAATCTCGTTTATCCTTTTTATTTACTTGAGTGAGATAGTGAACGTAGTCTCCGGAGAATTTTCAACAATTGAAAATAAAAATAGTTTAGTTCTATTTTTGCCTTCTTTGATCGAGCCAATAACCACAATTATGTTGACATGCTTATGTTTTAGGCCTGGGGTCTTGCGAAAATGTCCGACAAATTTTTGAAACAGGACAAACAGTCCAAAATTCCCTAGTTACGTTGAGTTTTTAATAATTTTCCAATAACAACCGATCCAAGTAAAGGTTTATTAAAATTGATCGTGGTAACCGCTGTTGGTGTTTATCCTTCCACACTTACAAAAATGCGTTTTGACATGGATAATTCGAAGGCGTGGGGGTCTATCTATGAAAATGTAACACGAAAATAATGCAACGTTTCTATTACGGTCGATTTTCACACACTACCAACCCGTTGGTAGGGAAATATAACTTCCGCAATTTTCATCTCACAGAAATCGTTTGCCACTCGTTGGAAAGCTCTTGATTTATGTGAAACTACCAATTTCCCCCTCTTTAGGCACCTTCCTACATTTCTAAACTAATTTGATCGAACTATGAACAACATTTTCGGTTGGCAGAAACATGAATGCGTAGGTTTCTATAAACGATTATCAAAGCACGACCGAATGTCGCTATTAAAACAAGAAAATACACGACACTAGATATCCTTGTTTTTCTATTTCAATTGATTTTCACGTACAACCAATGCGTTACTAGCAAAGTGAAACTCCCTTAGTTCTCATAGCAGCAAAATCGTTCGCGACATTTTGGAATGCTCTAATTTTATCGCAACATCTCATGATCCCTAATATTGCCAAGTAACCATAATGAACTAATGGTACATGGTAAACTAGGTACATGGCAGGTATATTTTTGAGTAGTACGTACTTGTAAGCAGTAGGTACTAGACGACGCATATACCTCTGAACTGCTGATGAACTCCTAGAGCTAATGATTTCTATCGCATTTAATCTCTGAAGCTGAAATTAAGAGACGACTGAAATTATTGGCTCTTCCCTAATCATCTGAGTGAGCAAAATTCTCTCCCGTTACCCCTAGGAAGTAGAAATGTGATAGGTAGGAGGGATACTCTCTGGGGCACTAAGAGACGATTGAATTGATTGGGTCTTTTCTTGTCAGCTAACTGAGCTAATTTAATTGAAACATTTTTAACTTGAGACACAAAACACATATTTCGCAGGGTGGAAAATAAGTCATATCCATGTACCGATGTATCTGTGTTAGACCGACAACGAAAAAACGAAAGTTCGAATTTTTGAGAGGCTCAAAGCTCAGATGATTGCATCAGATGCGAGGAACAACTCCTGAAAATTTCAGTCCGAATCTATAACACCTTGAGGTCTCCCAAACCCGTTTTTTGATAATTGAATTATCGATTTTAGAACACTAGAAGCTTAGGACAAAAAGACGGTTAGTACATGAAAGATCCATGCGTCTGGACACTTTTGAAGTTATACTTCTTTGCGCCCGTTAGACACTTTGGGATGGGATGTTGGTCGAGAAACCGCGTCACGCTGAATTTTAAGAACTATCGGATGGGATGTCACGCTGAAAAGTAAGAACACATTTTTAAGAACTATCGATTAATCGAGGAGGAGGAGGAGGAGGAGGGAGGAGGAGGAGGGAGGAGGAGGAGGGAGGAGGAGGAGGAGGAGGAGGAGGAGGAGGAGGAGGAGGAGGAGGAGGAGGAGGAGGAGGAGGAGGGAGGAGGAGGAGGAGGGAGGCGGAGGAGGAGGAGTGAGGGAGGAGGAGGAGGAGGAGGAGGAGGAGTTAGACCCTTTGGGATGGGATGTTGGTCGAGAAACCGCGTCACGCTGAAAAGTAAGAAAAGTAAGAAAAGTAAGAACAAATTTTTAAGAACTATCGATTAATCGAGGAGGAGGAGGAGGAGGAGGGAGGAGGAGGAGGAGGAGGAGGAGGAGGAGGAGGAGGAGGAGGGAGGAGGAGGAGGAGGGAGGCGGAGGAGGAGGAGTGAGGGAGGAGGAGGAGGAGGAGTTAGACCCTTTGGGATGGGATGTTGGTCGAGAAACCGCGTCACGCTGAAAAGTAAGAAAAGTAAGAAAAGTAAGAACAAATTTTTAAGAACTATCGATTCATAATATATAAATTATAATTAATAAATTATAATACATTTATAGATTATTATTATAAATTTATAAATATTATAATTATAAATTTATTATAAATTATTATAAATTTATAAATTTATAATTATTATAAATTATAAATTTATAATTTTTAAGAACAAATTTTTAAGAACAAATTTTTAAGAACTATCGATTCATAATATATAAATTATAATTAATAAATTATAATAAATTTATAGATTATTATTATAAATTTATAAATATTATAATTATAAATTTATTATAAATTATTATAAATTTATAAATTTATAATTATTATAAATTATAAATTTATAATTTATAAATTATTATTCATAATTTATTTATTAATTATAAATTATGGCCACAGAAGTATAACTTCCACCGTGTGGTCCGACGCACACCGATTTTTTATAATCTATCCCTATGTTTTCGGTGTCGCGAAATACGATGCCGCCATTATTGCAAGCGCAGAAGCTGTATTTCTTTTTTATATTTAAGAAATCAGTCCAAATTAGTAATGGAAAAAAGGCAATTTTTTGCCGTTTTTACCTAGTTTTGACTGGGAAAAAAATTGTTTGCGGGTCTTTTCTGCTTCGGACCTTGTAACGAATGTAACAAGACCAATTTCGTCCTATAATATATTATCCTTCTGAAAATATCTGCTCAAGAACCGAGTTAGCTTTTTTAATGGTAACTGCTCTATACTTACCAGTAGCTACGAAATCAAAATTTAACGCCCTGAAGCCTTTTTATCCCATTATTTTATGTTTTCAATCAAAACTAGGTGAAACCGGTGAAAAATCCCTTATTTCTATTAATTTTGTCAACTGATTTTTTTAACATCAAGAAAAATCTACTCTATTCACCGATTTTTGACACCTAGCTCTTGATTATTAACCGAAATACGAGTCCCACGCTTCCACTACTAGCACGTAATGTTCAACGAGCCCCAAAACATAAAATAATGGGATAAAAAGGGCTTCAGGGCGTTAAATTTTGATTTCGTAGCAACTGGAAAGTATAGAGCGGTTACCAATAAAAAAGCTTACTCGGCTCTACAATATATTATAGGACGAAATTGGTCTTGTTACATTTGGGACAAGTCAGGAAACAAGGCCCGAAGCAGAAAAGACCCGCAAACAATTTTTTTCCCAGTCAAAACTAGATAAAAACGGCAAAAAATGCCTTTTTTCCATTACTAATTTGGACTGATTTCTTAAATATAAAAAAGAAATACAGCTTCTGCGCTTGCGAAAATGGCGGCATCGTATTCCGCGACACCGAAAACATAGGGATAGATTATAAAAAGTGTCCAGACGCATGGATCTTTCATGTCCTAACCGTCTTTTTGTCCTAAGCTTCTAGTGTTCTAAAATCGATAATTTAACTATCAAAAAACGGGTTTGGGAGACCTCAAGGGGTTATCGGTTCGGAGTGAAATTTTCAGGAGTTGTTCCTCGCATCTAATGCAATCATCTGAGCTTTGAGCCCTTCAAAAATTCGAACTTTCGTTTTTTTCGTTGTCAGTCTAATCTGTGTAGTGTAAATACTTTCAAGAAAAGCTACCAGAGGTGGGTTTTGAAGTTTATTTGTATTATCTTCTACTAGCCGGGTAACTTGTGTGTTTCACGGACCCACAGGTACGGGTCATTTTAACCGAGTAATTTTACCCAAATGAACCTTCTCATTTTTACCCAGCAGTCCCAAAACGAATTCGATTCAAATTTTAATAATCATGTTTCGACTTGTAACTTTCAGTAATTATGTTTGTAACAGTTTAAGGGTACCTGGTCCTGGGAGCCCAGGGCTGAATTCCGCACAATAAATAACAGACGAGCGGTGGGACAGCCCCTTCCCCTACTAGCGCATATATGTGCTGGGTTCAGGGAACATCCTTTTGATCAAACGGATGAGGCTATATCACCAATCGTGGCAGCTCGCGAACGCGAGAAGAGCCGGCGTTCAACCCAACTCTGAACGAAAGGTAGACTCGGTCTCTCGGAATTTACGGGTACTGTCACACTTGCACCCTTAAAAACATTCTTGTTTGAAGAACAAGTATAATAAAATGTTGACTGACAGTAGCATGGGTTCCGATCCAGGAAAGTCACCTGGAAAACCACAAAGCTAAATAGTTTCTGTCGTGAAGTACTGAGATAGTGCTCTCTTACTGGCGGAGAACTTATGCTCCTTGATAAATAGCTGCATTGACGGTTGGGAATAAAATGTGAAAATAAAACACTGAAGCATTCATTGAATAGATCTTGTTCAGCAATCGACATCTGAAACATTCATTGGCTACTAACCCCCAATCAAATATTGGAACAATCGCGAATGATAACTCGCTCAACTTTTTACAACATATTAAAAATATTGTAAATATAAGTAATATGACCACTTTGGGTACTTTGAATCGTGGGAACTTATGCCCTGTAATATAGAAATGGGAACTTTTGCCCTTGACTTGGGAATTTCGCCCATGGAAATATATAGTAATAGTACTACTAGAAGTAAAGTAGAGGTAGAAATGCTTGGAATCATCATCAATTAGGTGAATAATTGAAGAGTGGAAAATGGGAAAAACTTAAAATTACTGAGTCCCAATTCACCAATGACATTAGTTATGTGAAAAAAGATAAATAGGATTCTTCTGGAAACCTTGGGCACATTTAGCCCTCAAAAATAGTGGATCGGATTACTAGGTAATGACCCTAGCGCAATCCTATATGCTATCATGTAACAGATTAAGGGTACCTGGTGCTGGGTGTCCAGGGCCCGATATCAGCACAATAAACAACAGAGGAGAGGTGTGACAGCCCCTTCCTCTACTAGCGCATCTCTACTAGTGCTGCCTTCAGGGAATATCCTTCCGATCAAACGGGTGAGGCTACATCCCCAATAGCGGCAGCTTGGGAACTCGAGAGGAAGCGGCTTCTCTCGGACGGAGACGCAGTCTCTCGGAAATTAAGGGTACTTTCACATGTTTCAACAATCGTCAATTAATATTGTTTATATTAAATAGTTTTTCCCTGAATCTCCTCCGAATTCGATCAAGATCTGACGTAAATGATGGTTGACGGATTTTTCGTTTGCGATTATTATTGAAATCTGACGAAAGCTGTTATGTTAGACATGTTAGAAGGATTTGCAGAAACACAATAAGACACAACAGACAGAAAAGCAAAGTTGTTAAGTGCGGTCCTAAACGTAAAATGCTAGGGGAAATTTTGATTCTGGCGAACACTCATGTTTACGCCTGAATCGTATTTTCGACTTACTTCAAGAAAAAGGGAGAAAATATCCTAAATGCACTGCACTGAACTCACAAAAACCGCACTAACTGCACAAAACCATTAGTATTGTATTTATCACTGATTCTTATCAAAGTGGGTACTGATTAGGCATGGGTGTGACCTGTACTTTCGAGCCAATGTCTGACGTGCTACCTTCACTTCCATTGTATCTCTTCTCTATGCATGGTTGTTTCCTTTAATATCTTTCTTCTAATGCTCTTATGCATAAATACCAATGCATGTATATTTTCTTTATATTATTATGCAATGCTGTGCAACTTCATAATAACGTAAGTGATCAGTGCGTGATTGTGCCTCAGTTGGGTTTGGGCTGAATCGTGACGTCACCGCAGCCATCGTCGTTTTTTTTTGTGTTACACCAACTACCAGACCTCTCGTTTTGCCTCTTGCCTTTCAACTTCAAAAAATGTCTAATTCTCCAATGTACCTGTTTGTTTTCTCGTATCCGCGACGTCGAGATCTGTTGTAGCAATCACCTATATTGCACAATCTTGTAACAATCAGTGCTAGCGCTAGCTTTATCGTATTTATCGTTCGCTTCATACCTTACCGCTCAGGGCATGCTCCACGCCGGCTTTGGCACCCGGTTTCTCTGAAACATATCAACCTGGATGGGTTCTTGGCTCCTGACGTTGGATCCCACATCACATTTATTCTCCTTTCTGGTAATCAAGCCTTCACCAGGTAAAGGACAAGGATACTCTCGCCCTTCTGAGATCTCTTGAAAGTTGGGTAATTAACTATACAATTTTGCATGAACCGCACCCCCCCCCCCCCCCCTCTTCATCACTGCAACCTGTTGCTATATGGGACACACACCTTCGCATGTATCTACACGACAAGGATCTTTCAAGGATGTAAATTTTTTTCATCTTATAGACTTTCTTACATAAATTATAAATAAGTTATAAAAATTAAGTTATAAAGTTAAATAAGTTAAGTTAAATAAGTTATAAACAAATATAATTATAGACCAGTATAAATAAGAACAGTAACTTTCATTAAAGCAACAATCTTACAATCTCTCTTATCTTTCCACAGTGGCCACTTATTAAGAGTAAGTAGATAGGTAGCACCAATTTCTTATCAATTTCTACCTGTTATCTGCACCTTCTTCAGCATGTGGTATTTCTGAATACATACTACTTATTTTTCTAAGTCCACCACTTTTACTGGCACTTATCACCTTATCACCTTTTCACATCTGAACTCTCTTATCACTTTCTTACATGTATATCTGTTCTCCCTAGATTAAAAAGGGCGTGGTCCATCGAAACTACCGATCAAAATCAATTGATTCAGATCACCTAGGATAACCAGTAATAGGTACATGTCGGTAGGGACTTCCTGAGTACCTACTTACAAGCAGCTACCCCACTGGCTCCAACACTTATTTTCGTCTACCGTAAGTGAAAACAGATTTCCGCTACCTATAGATAGACTTGGAAGCAAAATTGATGAAGGTTTGCAGAATTGATGAATATTTCATTTCCTTTCTGCATTTATTGATTTTTCATAGACCAGAAATATCTATTGTCTCAGGTTTATTAAACGATTTTGATCTACAATAATTACTGTATATATTATTTACTTCTTCATTTGGGATTTTATCAGAAGGAATTGACATTCTGTAATAATTAGGTACTGCAGTTACTTTAGTGACAAGTAGCCTTGTATGGGTCGTAATTATAATGTGAGCCCATTTACTTGCCAAAGTATTTGTGCAAAATAAATTCTTGTTCTTACAAATATCTTGTAAAAAAGGCAAATTGGTTAAAGTTGTTTGACGAACAAAAAAATCAATTCATTAAGTTAGTCAAAGGTGCCACTGAGGCTCTGGAAGAATGTGTGTGTATAATGTAGCACAACACAGAAAATAAAACACCCAAAGGCGAGGAAAAGATAGAAGGTCGGATTGCGGTCTTCTAAACTGTGGGCTTGGAACATATTTCCCTCATTTCCCCTTCCATCACATAATATGCCGCATTATGTTGATTTACCGAGACTGCCAGGCAGCCTGTATGCGTAGTTTCTCTTTTCTTACGTAGAAATAAAATATACGGCTCAGATTGTTTCCTCCGTTTTGGCCTGGACCCAGCTTTTCTAATGGAAGAGGGACGAATGACAAGGTCACAACTCCCAGTCTGACGTCCGTAGTGGGATTTTAACTCCAAATTAAACGGCTTATCTAACCCTGACAAGTTCTTGAAGGGATTATTTAAGAAATGTGGCGTCAATTCGATAATACGTTGTCAGATCCCCCCCCCCCCCACCACCATACATTTTTCTCTATACTTTCGAAATGAAAAAAATTTTTTTGCTCCGAAATCAAAATTTCTACTCGCATTTTGCGTTTCAGAGCCTCCTGAACAAATTTGGTTCCGTGTCTGTCTGTCTGTCTGTCTGTCTGTCTGTCTGTCTGTCCGTCCACATTTCCTTGTAACAGCCATAACTTCCACAATTTTGATCCGATTTTAACCAAATTTTCAGGGATCGTGCAGGTTAAGCTCTAGATGGTCCCCTGTCACCTTCATCATGATCGAATCAACGGTAGCTTCTGCGCAGGCGCTAACGTGAATTCCTTGTGACGGTCATAACTCGGTCAATGTTGAAAGGATTTCGGTCAGATTTTCAGGGATGATGTGGGTAAGGTCTCTTGAGGTCCCACAAGACAATCATCATAATTGCATTAGCGGTACGCTCTGTGCATGCGTGAACGAAATATTCTTGTTACGGTCCTTGCAACAGCCGTAATTTCCACAATTTTGATGCGATTTTCTTCAAATTTTTAGGGATTGTGCGGGTATAGCTCTACATGGTCCCGTATTAGTTCCGTCATGATCGAATCAACGGTAGCCTCTGAGCAGGCGCAAACAAAATTTTCTTGTTTCGGTCATAACTCAGGCAATTGTGAACGGATTTCGGTCAGATTTTCAGGGATGATGCGGGCAAGGTTTCTTGAGGTCCCGTATCACATTCTTCGCGATCATCAGCAGCGGTACGCTAGGCGCATGCGCGAAAGTGATGTTTTTGTTACGGTCACAGCTTAGTTAATTTTATCGGATTTTGTTCAAATTTTCAGAGATGATCCCGGTAGAGTCCCTTGAGGTGCCATACGAATCGTACGGTACTACCACCTTATTGATAATTTCCCACCTTATTAATTCCCTGATGCCAGAACCGGTCGTTTCTAGTTTTCTGGAATTTAATGGTGACGTACTGTGAAGGTCACGAGGAAGCTCATGTGCCATTTCCTTGGCAATGTATTTCATACTGTTTTGATGGGTTACCAAAGGAACAAGACAACAGCTGATCAAAAAGATTGTTCAAGATCCGGGTCTGTTGTAGTAAAAGATAAATACAGAAATTTTTCAGTGCCAACCGATTTTAGTTACAGACTCAATGTATTATTCATCAGAAAAGTAGAAAAACAACAGTACATCGCTTTGGATTTAATTCCAGTTTTTTAAAAGTTTTTACCAATAATGAACCATAGTAAGTAAACTTTCGAAGAAAAATATTGTTTAACCCCCCCCCCCCCCTTAAAATTGGTTGGTTTACGATTTAATTTAAAAATTTTTTGAACCAAACGCATTAGATTTATAGTCTAGAAATATTTGTTAAAAGTAAAGTGGTCAGTTGAGATAAAAAAGGAACCTCCTCGTTGCTAAGTCTGAGCTTTCGGTTTGGCTGAGTCATTTGTACTGCAAGGTAAAAAGATACTACTGGGAAAATTTCTTATCAGATGAGATCCGTGAGGCGGATTTACTCTCCTTTCGCTCTCGTGAGATGAAATGTGGAATGAACCATTTTTAAGGAAGGAAGATGAAAATGACGAGATTCGGTCTCGTTTGGTGCTCTCTAGTCAACTGAGTTATACGGTGTCTTTGATTAATAAATCTAGCCGGGGAATCTTTTGACACACTAACAATATCCCAACATATTAGAATAAATGTATTCCTTATCAGATACCCTAAAACGCCGAAAAACTAACAAGGGAGCTCCTAAGTACCCAATCCTATTTCCTGGAAAGTTTGGTAAGAACAATCCCGTCTACTTTAATAAGCATTACCTCGCGCTTCAGCGCTTATTCTTCTTACTTTGGAACATCTCAGAACCAACAAAACTTTTCAATTACAAAAATCACCAGAGCTGTTTTTCTTCGTATAGGAGAGAAGGAATTAAGCGCGCATTTGTGCAGCTGTTTTCCAGCTGGAAGCTTCACAATAGTCATAAACGGCCAACATCGCGGTTTGCATCACGTGCAAACATAGTTGACCAAATCAGTCGAACTATGGAACCCAGCAAATTACTTTAGATTTTGGATCTATTATCATCAGTACCAAAATTCCATTTCTCACGGTTACTCAGGAAATGATGAACAAAGTTTCAGTCATGCTGTATGAGCGAATTTCGTAAATTATCGTATTACATCATGTTGTAATGTTTTGAAATTTGGTCATTTTGGGTGCGAAGAAATTCTTGACCCCCAATTTTATGGTAAATAAATTAATTTCTAAATAATATATTGCGATCCCAATAAGATTTGGGATCTTTGCCGATTTAGGAAGTTTTTATCGATTTTCAGCGTAGATTAATGAACACAGTACCGTTTTCGTTACGATTTCTAGCATAATTTTTTCATTGTTCTAGTTCATTGTTGATAAACTTTTGACTATATTTCTACTACAAAATATAGGTCCATTTTTAGCCGTTTTTAGTGATTTACTGTGCACATTTATTAAATTTAACCAATTTAAGGTGCTGAATAAGTGCTGGTCAACGAATTCATCCTACCATGGAGGAAGCGTGACTTTACGGCTCATATATTATACATGAAAGAGTGTCAAACTTTACGATTCGTTTCAAAATGCTTCAAAACGGATTTCAACGATGAAAATTTTCAATAATAGCTGTTTTAAAATTTCTGCAGCTATTGCATAATCGCTCCATTTTCTACGAATGATCGTTGAATGTGCTCAAACATTCATTTGCATTACAAGGAAGAAGAAATAAATAGACATTTCAATCTTCGTCTGGAAATAATTTAAATTTTTTGGGGAATCATTAGCATACAAGGTGAAAAGCAGACGCGCGGTCCAGTCAATGTGGAAAACGTTCGCCTCTTGGACGCCATGTAAACAATCTTATCTCCCAATGCACCAATGTGGCGCACACTGAGGTTTTTTTCAGGAATACCGTGTTTTTTTCCTTTTAAACTCAAATTTCTCCACTTTACTTCATTCAATTTTAACTTTCGATCACATTTTTGGAATCAACATTAAATTTACTATAAGAATAGTGTACTTGGGTTCTTAAAAAGTACCATCCAAAGGCCCTCACATCAGCCCAAACATTGACGATTTTGAAAAAAGAATATTTCTGAAAATCTTTAAAACTTTACTACTCTTTTAAAAAGAATTCTGGAAACTGGCAAATCTCATGAAAACTGCTTCATCTAATATGCTTTCCAACGGTATTATCAATTTTACTTTTATTTTGTTATTTAGGGGAGAAAATAGTGTTTTAATGTTAAAAAATGTGGGTTTTTCAATGAAATTGTTCGTTTTCTCGAAAGATGACCCTCCATGAACCAACGAGTATGGGGTCGGTTTCTATGTATTTTTTATCGCTGGATCAAATGGAAACTCTTGCAGATCTCTCAACTACGTTATAATCGAGTTTTACACTTTAATTAACTAGTTTTACCCCATAACACACATACATTTAATCGTAACAAACAGACTAAACATTTTCGATTTTAAGTGTAAAACTCGGTTATAACGGAGTTGGAGAGATCTGCAAATGTTACCATTCGATACAGCGTGAAAAAATACATAGAAACCGACCCCATACTCGTAGGTTCATGGAGGGTCATCTTTCGAGAAAACGAACAATTTCATTGAAAAACCCACATTTTTTAACATTAAAACATAATTTTCTCCACTAAATAACAAAATAAAAGTGAACTTGATTATACCGTTGGAAAGAGTATTAGACGAAGCAGTTTTCATGAGATTTGCCAGTTTCCAGGATTCGTTTTGAAAGAGTAGTAAAGTTTTAAAGATATTCAGAAATATTCTTTTTTCAAAATCGTCAATGTTTGAGCTGATGTGAGGGCCTTTGGATGATACTTTTTAAGAAACCAAGTACACTATTCTTATAGTAAATTTAATGTTGATTCCAAAAATGGGATCAAAAGTTAAAATCGAATGAAGTAAAGTGGAGAAATTTGAGTTTAAAAGAAAAAAACAAGGTTTTCCTGAAAAAACCTTTAAAAAATCATATCCCGAAAACGGATTGAGATCAAAATATGCAGTTGGCGGCATTTTACTCCATTTTTGATGTAGTTTCACCCAAATTTTTTTTTGCATCTGCGAGGGAATCACCCTGTATTTTTAACCCTGGAATGCCCCATGGGGTTTGTCAAACCCCATCGCGATTTGAAGTCATGTTGAATCCCGCACGTCTGGCTCTTCTCGCCCCCTTCTATATCACCCCCCACTTCTTCCCTAAAGGCTTCAACCTTTTTAATGTTTAGTACGTTCAAGACTTCTGTGTAGTGTAGTACTTTCTTGTGCCTGGGGTTTGACAAACCCCACCGGGGAGTTAACCGCTAGTGATTTTCTCTATAGCAAGTGTTATTTTTGTGGGCGTTTCCACAGTTTTGTTATTGGCTCATCGTTAGAAATGGCTGAAAAACGCAAGTTTTCGGATCCTGAAGACATTAGATCTATTTTGGAACAGTTGGAGGAAGAAGATGTATATTTTGGCGGAGAAAATTCAAACACAGAAGATAATGTCGAGTTACAAGAAGTTGCCTCCGATGAAGAAGCGTCAAACGTGACAGTTCTGGAGAAACTAGTTCGATGTTCCTTCTGTGAACATCATAGATCTTCAAAGTGTTGAGAATATTGATCCTATTGCTTGGTGCCAATCTTATGTTACCTTTTCATTCTAGTTCTTGGGTTTTGTAAATGGTATCAAACTAATCTCAGAAAATCGCTTTGTAGATTTTATTTATTTATTTTTGTTTTTAAATGAAAATGTGCTAATTTTATATTGAAATTTTGTTACAATGAGGTACCTATCTGCTATTATTTTTTTCTTCAGAGCGTGAGGTTTTTCTTACTATTACTATTTTCTTCGTGAGTTTAGGTACTTACCTACCAACTTCTTGTTTCTTTACACCCATGATAACAGAATAAAAATAAAATTTGATTCAAGTGTAAGTTATTTTTGAATTTTCTAACATTTTTCGAAGTTGGGGTTTGACACACCCCACCGGGGAGTCAAGTGTTGGAAATTTAGCCGGGACATTCCAGGGTTAAGTGTGTTCAAGTAGGGCGACATGCGAATTACGAATAGTCGAAAAGCAAGGGAAAAGGTAGTCCTACAAAAATAGCTCCACTTTCCGCCGGAATGAGAAAGGTTTCTCCACTCTGTAAACACGTTCAAGTCCACATTAATACAAAACGTTTGCCAAGTTGGATGGGCAGCATGTCTTCCTCAAATACTGTAACATTGACGAAGAATTGAATTAGTTGAAGTACAAAGTACGAGTCGAAATTATTGATAAATCGACGTTATAGCAAACTACATTGATCCCATGGTAATGAAATTTGTAAGGGAAAGTCAAGGAGCTAAACCAAAAAATCCTTGAAAATTTCATAAAAATCGGCCCATTTGTCTTGGAGGTTTGTCTGCGTTGATCATATTTCCCCACCTATCGCAATACAATTCATAAGGAGTTATCCGGGAAAATATACCCATCTACTTTCCGAGTTTGACCAAAATCGGCCAGTAGATGATAAGAATTCGACGTTATAATAAATTAACATTTGCGCATGCGCATAGACAAATACGTGACTGCAATAAAAGTAGTACCATCCCTTCCGGACGTAGCGCACCTATGATCAAATAAATAGGATCCATAAAGCTATAATTCCGTAAGAATGGATGAGCAAAGTCAGGCAAGGCTAGTTGTTGTTTGTTCAACTGCCAGATCTTGGAACCCACTTCAGATCTTCAGAGCTTATTTATTGCTTCCGAGACTGCAAGGCAGCGGAAGCTTTGTTTTCACTTTCGAAACGAAAAAATTTTTTTTGCTCCAAAATCAAAATTTCCACTCGCATTTTGCGTTTCAGAGCCTCCTGAACAAATTTGGTTCCGTGTCTGTCTGTCTGTCCGTCCACATTTCCTTGTAACAGCCATAACTTCCACAATTTAGATCCGATTTTAACCAAATTTTCAGGGATCGTGCGGGTTAAGCTCTAGATAGTCCCCTATCAACTTCATCATGATCGAATCAACGGTAGCTTCTGCGCAGGCGCTAACGTGAATTCCTTGTGACGGTCATAACTCGGTCAATGTTGAACGGATTTCGGTCAGATTTTCAGGGATGATGTGGGTAAGGTCCCTTGAGGTCCCATAAGACAATCATCATAATTGCATTAGCGGTACGCTCTGCGCATGCGTGAACGAAATATTCCAGTTACGGTCCTTGCAACAGCCGTAATTTCGACAATTTTGATGCGATTTTCTTCAAATTTTTAGGGATCGTGCGGGTATAGCTCTACATGGTCCCCTATCAGTTCCGTCATGATCGAATCAACTCTTTGATCCCGAACGCTCTGAATGCGCTCTAGCGGATGAACGGCGCGGTAGCAGGGTGGGCCAGCAGCACAGGGTAAGTTTGGAAAATGAACAAATCGGGTGGTCCATCATTCTCAAAGTTGCCAAAAAATATCCCCAAGGATGTTTTAATCATGAATTTAGATCAAAATATTAATGAAATCCTGTAAATCAATTAAAAACTCCTTCAGTTTTGATCCGATTTAGACGAAATTTTCAGGGAACATGCGGACTACATATTAAAATCAAAATTTTCCTTATTAATTTCATTTATTATATGTACCATTCAGCTTCCGATTTCCCACCTTATTAATTCCCTGATGCCAGAACTGGTTGTTTCTCGTTTTCTAGAATTTAATGGTGACGTACTGTGAAGGTCACGAGGAAGCTCATGTACCATTTCCTTGGCAGTGTATTTTTATTTTTCGATTTTTGTGGTTTTTGACGATTTTACGATTGTAATTCAAGCAATGCGGGATATCGTAGGTACCTAATCCGTTCCAGATAGAGATTTGGAGACAACACGTACGTGACATTTACTTCAGATCCTCGTGGAACGTTCAAATGATCCAATTAATTGTCGCTCATCAAGAAATAATTGGTGCGCGGATCATCGCTAATGAGCACTAGAGAGCAATTAAGACGAGATAACACTAAAGGACTAATACGTGCGCAGACTCATTTCCCGATGATTCACAGAGTTTTCTGGACCGAAAGTTGAAGAACTGAAACTCTCCTGTATTTTCCTCAGTCTTCGCGTATCATAACGACATTTGCAGAGCTTACTGATGTTAACTTGACTCCGCGATAGAGATAATTGAGTTGCCAAAGTATCTAACTCGGATTCCCGGGTGAGGAAATGACGTGGCTCTCGTGAAAATGGCGTCATTGAACCATTTATTCAACAGTTTTGCTCCCTCAAGTGTGTTTACCAGTAACTCTGATTTTTAAGCAAACCGTCAAATTGGTATCGTGATGATATTAACATTGGCTATGGGTATCCAACTCTGAAACTTAAATTTTATTATCAACTATATTTTTGGTTTATTATTTTCAATAATGAACCATTGTAATGAAACAAGAAAAACCGTTGCAAGAGGCGTAAAATAAAAAAAAAAATAAAAATCGTCCGTCCGGCTGCGTACGCCGTTCGAAGCTTTTCTCAGAAACTATTGGTCCAAACTTTAAAAAATTTGGCTTAAAAATTGTCCTTTGTGCCAGTAACATCAAAGACAGGTCTGGTCAACCCTAAAGAATTGTCTGAGGGCTGAAATATTCTAAAATCGAGATCACAATAACTTTCTCGGTAACAGTAATGTTTTTTAAAGTTTTATTCATAGATATCCGCCCAAAGAATCGAATGAAACCTCCTCGGTCGTTCAAAGTTCATCCATTTGCTTTCTTTAAGGGCTAAAAAATTGAAAAGTAAAAAATACATCAACACGGAGTGAACCGCAACCAGTAAAACAGCCAAAATCGCACGGAAAACTGGTAGCTGATATAATTACAATGCAATTATAACTTCATGAAATTGAGCTTACTGTAACTTTTGTATCCTGAACATGGATTTTTGAAGTTCAGGTAGGTGATCAATTCATTGATTTTCGGTTGGCAGGTCAGCTCCTATTAAATATAGAAGGCCAAGTAGAGTGTAGGTTTTTACATTTGATTTCAATTTATGTCTCATTGGTAGGCGTCGTGGTTGGCTACGTTGTTCCATTTAGGTATTATTTAATGGATTTAGTTTAATGATTATAAACAAGATATTGTTCTACTTTAGGAATTTATGCTTCTTGAAATGTAAACCATCTACAAAAATCTACATCTCAAATACAATTACAAATTATGGAGTGAATCGGATCAGTTGTGGGACTCGCGTCAATCAGATCCCCAATTCGTTCCATGGTGTCCAAGATACCTCATTTCACCCACTCCCCCTCCCCTAAAACACCCCCTCTGGCTAAAATTTTAAAAACCTCAAATTGCCTATAATTTAAGTTGGGCTGATCCAGACATTTCCTCCACTCATATCAGTTGTCCAATGACCCCTGTAACTGTGAGAAGCGGACAAACATACGGATAGACAGACAGACAGTAAAAAATTGAGAAAATGGTTCTAGTCGTCTAGAAATAGCATGAAACGGAAAATAAACGCAAAATTTCATTACTCTAATCAATGAATAGACAGACGTACTTACGATTTTATTAATATATATAAACTTTATTTGAGTAATATTCTGCTTAAAAAAAATCATTTTTAGCCTTTTTTAGGGATATTTTTCAGCACATTTTTCGAAATTGGACCAATTTAATGAGCTCAAAATTTGCTGGCCTATAAACTTATCCTTTTATTTGGAAAGTTTCATTTTTTTTGGAGCAAGAATGGAATTTTTATCTCAATCCTAAGGAAAGTTATCGTCTGGAATGACATATACAAACATATGAAAAAGCGCACAGTTTAGGAATCGTTTCAGAATGCCCCAAAACGGATTTCAGTGAAAAAATTTTCAAGAAAATTTTTATTTTGACATTTTCCGAGACATTGCAATAGCTTCACTTTCTACGAAAATACATGGTTTCAAATCTATATACAGTGTATGCATCACTTCTTCTGGGTGAGAAGATGACTTAGTCATATATCGTGTTATTCCTTTACTTAACTAAAAAGTATAAAGTTATGGGGTCCTCCTGGTGATGTAACGCAGTAAACCAATTTTTAGGCGCAAAGCCGATAATAAATATACAATAAAGGGAGTTTATTAATATACACCAGTGATCTGCAGTGGAGGGCTATTTTAAGCAGAAATATTGAAGCTTCCTGTAGTGATTGGCAGCATTTTCTTGCTCAATACCTTATTTCACTTGGAATATTCAAGTTATAAAAAGATTTAAAATTTGTATCTCTTGTGCCTGAATAAATCTTGACAATGGCACTTGATAATTTTCACACTAAATCAACGAGAGAATCGAGATAAATAGAAAAACGCTGCAAATTATTTTACAAAGGTTTATTATTTTTGGTTTATTATTTCCAATAATAAGCCTATGTGATCGTGTAGCAAAAAATTTTTGTAACCCCCCCTCAAACTTTGTCACTTTACGTTTCAAGGTGCGTAGAATCCAAATTTGAAATGTCCGTCCGCCGTCCGCCGTCCGGGCCATAAAAGGCCTAAGAATTGACTTAAAAAACCCGTTCTTTCGCACATAGACTCCATTTGGGGTCTAGTTGGTCCTAACGTTTAACCATCCCGATCGCTTTGCTCGCATAGATGCTATGGGCCAAAAACGGGCGAAAAAGTGTCATTTCACGGCTTTGTTAGACTTACGCACGCACGCACGCCTGGCACGCTTGGCAGGGGGTCACGGTGGGTGGTGAGGGGGGTGAGCGGGGGGTGGAGTGAGAGGAGGCGCCGCGGCACCTTGTGGTGGGTACGGCGTTCCTTCGAGGCATGAATATATGTTTTTTTCTAGGTCATATTTGTGTGTTAATACCAATGCTTTTCCTACGCATATTTAATAACATATCCTCTCGACTTTTCGTACGTGCTTAGATAATGATATTATTAAGGCAATAACTATTTGAATAGATAGGAGCTCAAATCGAGAAATATAAACATGCGTATATAATTATAGAAGTATAGGTTGTGGCAACTCGAAATAGGATACGCCGAGGAGTCTGGACGGGCCTTATGACGTACGCTAGCCAACTAAAACTATGATCATATTCAATTGAAAAAATAATAAACCTTTGTGAAATAATTTGCAGCGTTTTTCAATTGAGTATGATCGTAGTTTTAGTTGGCTTGCGTACGTCATAAGGCCCGTCCAGACTCCTCGGCGTGTCCCATTTCGAGTTGCCACAACCTATACTTCTATAATTATATACGCATGTTTATATTTCTCGATTTGAGCTCCTATCTATTCAAATAGTTATTGCCTTAATAATATCATTATCTAAGCACGTACGAAAAGTCGAGAGGATATGTTATTAAATATGCGTAGGAAAAGCATTGGTATTAACACACAAATATGACCTAGAAAAAAACATATATTCATGCCTCGAAGGAACGCCGTACCCACCACAAGGTGCCGCGGCGCCTCCTCTCACTCCACCCCCCGCTCACCCCCCTCACCACCCACCGTGACCCCCTGCCAAGCGTGCCAGGCGTGCGTGCGTGCGTAAGTCTAACAAAGCCGTGAAATGACACTTTTTCGCCCGTTTTTGGCCCATAGCATCTATGCGAGTAAAGCGATCGGGATGGTTAAACGTTAGGACCAACTAGACCCCAAATGGAGTCTATGTGCGAAAGGACGGGTTTTTTAAGTCAATTCTTAGGCCTTTCATGGCCCGGACGGCGGACGGCGAACGGCGAACGGCGGACGGCGGACGGACATTTCAAATTTGGATTCTACGCACCTTGAAACGTAAAGTGACAAAGTTTGAAGGGGGGTTATAAAAATTTTTTGCTATACGATCACATAGGCTTATTATTGGAAATAATAAACCAAAAGTTCAAAAGCAACGGGTGGAGTGGAGATAATTTATAGTGACTGAAACAACTATTAAGTTATTTGAAGGTCTCTGGAACTTTTTAACGTACAACCATAATTGACAATTAGTGAACGTTGGTCACAATATTTTCTTACTACCAACCATCTTACCGTACTTGAATGTCAACTTTACTAAAAAGAGGCGACTTTTCACGTTCAGCTTCACATTCACAGGATATGAATATTATATTACGATACATAAATGTTAACTGCCGTAAAATATACCAAACTTTTGACAAAGTAGTGTAATAATAGGCAGAATAAACAACTATTAATATTCATTTTTTTCTTCTTCTGTTTTTGACTTTTTAGCCTAATTTCTATTCGGCTAGAAACGATCGCTGCAAAATTTCAGATTTATTTATTTATTATTAGTATGGTGTTTTGCAACGTGTAATAATTGTATCCTCGAACTTCTGCCTGTCTCTCGTAATCGGAATGACATAGCCCACATGGTCGAATACTGTAATTTTACTCTCACCCGTTCGAGAACTTGGGAGAAGGGCTTTTCCCTTTATTTGACAACCTTCCGGCTATCCATCTCTCCACCATCCTCCTCCTAGCCATCCAACATTTCACTCTCGCAAGACGTGACTAGGGGTGAAAAAAGGTCTTCACCAACCTCATCATAATTCAAGTGTTTTACTTGGGCAGCTCGTTCAGCTACTTCCCCAAGACTGCAAGAGTTAAGATGCGGCGTCAGCATTGGTAAATGTTACGTCGAAAAACGCCTGACATTACGAATTTGAATGTTGAAACTAGTTGCGATGTTTCATCTCGTGTTTCCTGAAACACCCGTTGAATTGCCATACAATACCACGCCATACTCGCCACTTTTTTAGGAATTTTATGTCTCAGCTGATCATTTCCATGGTGACTAATCCTATTTTCTTGCAGTTGGAATTGTGTTTCAAGTTAGTTTATCTTCCTCATCCTTTACAGGAACCTGGGAGTTTTTATGGCCCATGGGAAAATACATTATGGCCCATACATTAGGGAATGTAATCCCTGCATTTTGCACAATGCATTAGCTGTGGACAAATATAGTTGGGAGCATTTCCAGCCTCTGAGAGCTGATTCTTCTCTCAAATCTCCCTACATCACTCTCTTATCTTGCTGTCTACCTTTTTCTAGCGTATTTGTCTCTTCGAATCGTTGTTTGTTTCCTCAATCGTTGTTCCTATACTCATTTTTGATTTTCTAGATTGTCGAGCCTAGTGGGAATCCCTTTTGATCGACTCGGTCGTGCGCATTATCAGTTTCAATGAAATGCAATATTAAATCTGGTATTAAATCTAAAGGGTTATTTCCACTAGTAGTAATAGTAAAATTACCATTTACATACATTTCGGAGGAGTACCTCACCAGCGAGTCGAGTACCGGAGAACGGTATTCTTACAGGTGGTTATATACCTAATTGTAGTTGAGAAGCATTGAACAATCCCATCATTTCACAAATTATGTTTTGCAGACTTGTCTGCAACCACGGGAAAGCATTATCATGTCTACTTTCAGCATAGATGATTACACTTTGATTTTTCGGTTTGAAGCATCATGAGTAACCGTTCCACTAACTAGAAACTACGTTTTCTCAGGAAGGATACGGAGGGGTAAGTTAGCTGAATGAAGTATGGAGAGATCTGTGATAAATCCACTGCTTTCCAACGATAGGTGAACCAGTTTTGTGGG
This sequence comes from Adelphocoris suturalis, assembly GCA_030762985.1. Lineage (NCBI taxonomy): Eukaryota > Metazoa > Arthropoda > Insecta > Hemiptera > Miridae > Adelphocoris > Adelphocoris suturalis. Next base: position 12,058,869 of record CM061040.1, read on the forward strand.
ACGGAAAATGAGGAAGTTACACTTCCCTAGAATCGGACATGTAAGTGAAAATCGTTTGAAAATTTAGTGACGGGAAAAGTTTCGGAACTTTTCTTTTCACCCATTAGCCATTGTAAAGAAATAAAAATGAATTATATAGTTCACATTGGTCATTTTTCACAAACTCTATGTGTACACTTTTAGGTACCTTCAGTAGTAAAGTTTGTCTTATACCTCCTTGACTAACTCATGTTTCATTTTGCACCAGTAGGGGTACGTATGTACCTTAACCAGTTCAAAACGGCAATAATTACAATTCAAGTCCTTACTTGATCGCTTTGGAAATGTATGGCACGATCAATCTCAGTTAGTTCCCCAGAGAGATGTTTACAACTTATGAAAGTATTCCTCGTTGTGTCCATTGGGGAGCGAACCGACCACTTTTTCGGCATTTGGTAACCCAAATTTGGCATAAATTACTCATATCACATCGATTAATGAGCTATTTAATATACACAAGTGGGTTGGATACCACATTTACCGAACGACACACATTTCTATTATACCGGGAAATACTTGACTTCCGAAATTCCAAACATGGTTAGGGGAATGGGAAAAATTGGACAGCAGGCGAGTAACCATTTAATCCTGGTCTGCTGTCACTGTTGCAGTCCCCATCATAGCAATGGTGAGTTTATCATGACATATTTATCATGGGATTTTACAACAAAATGAAGGTTGAGTCTTTACAATCACAAATAACAGCAGTAGCAACAGGAGAAACAACGGAGTTGACTGATGTCGGTGTCTGCCTACGGTCTGCCCTACCCGCCATTGCACTGATAAGACAGCGCTTGCGCACTACTACTTTTCGAAGACGTAACCCTCTACTGCTTGCAAACAACATATGAAGCACCAAAATCACACACAATAGTCGTGTGACAACCATCATCCCAGAGTATCTGGGAACATTCCAGACAAGCTTCAGTTCCCAACGATTTTCTTTCAGTAAAATTGCCTTGATATGCGTGGTGAAAGACAGCTATGAGTCAATCCTTACTTTGCCATCAACCAAATTATTCCGCCCAAGTAAATGCTCATCGAGAATGTAATCAATCAAACATGCATTGCACCAATCAACCAATCAATAAATTACGCAAGGGGCAGTTTGAATGTTGACAATATGTGTTTTAGTAAATATGTAACTACCTAGATACATCTTCTTGAAGTACTCTGTTCAAACATATTCGTATTCGGATTCATGTTTGCTAAGTGTGAAACAAAACCTATCCAATCGTAGGAACATTGATTGATGGGTGCTATTCAAGACTCTAAACTTTTTTTTTTTTTTGCTCCGTGAAGTTTTCACGTGAAGGGATGCACACACCACAACATATTGAGAGGAGTTTCGAGAGTGGTGAATGCGCTGAAGAATGGGGACCCGGTATATAGTACACCTGGTACACGCCTCGCTTCTGCCATCTTGATTAACGATCAGCATTGTTTTGTTGGGCTGGCAGCTTGCCCTCTCTATCTTCCTGCCCTCTGCTCCTATCCAGCTTTTCTCTCTCCCTCTCTATGAATCACGATGTTCCTTTGGGATATCAAGGACCGCTGATCTTCAGTTTTGGGAGCACCAAACTTCTTCCTGACGTGAATCCAAACAGCCACTGAGTTCGCGTATCGCTTCTTCAATACGGCCTACGAACTTGTGTAAATCAAATGCGCGTAAATCTTGTCTCAGTGCTATTTCTTATAGTTCATCTCCGGTATATTGCACATTTTCAACAATCAGAAGGTTTTATTTGCGCGCTATTTGATTAATTTTTTTGATACCCTAGGACCTTCCGGATATGAACATCGCATTTCTCACATTTATGGAGTTAAACAAAATATTGTGTTCAGCGATTATTGTCTCATGTCTGAATCCAAGTTTTGCTTCCTCACTACCGAAGGTAGGGAAGGTTTTTGTCCTCGAAAATAAAATTTCCATTTGCTCATTGCGTTTCAGAGCTTGCCGATCAATTTTGGTTCCGTGCCTGTCTCTCTATCTGTCTGTCTGTAGTAAATCCTTCTCACGCCCAAAACTATACCAACTTTCAGTTCAATTTCGATGGAATTTCCAGGGAGTTTTCGGAATAGCTCCAAAACGGTTCCCTATAATTTTCAATGACGTCGGATCAACAGTGGTTTGAGCGCATGCGCAAACTCTAATTTAGAAAAATATAGATTTCTTATAATCTACGGGTCCAATTTCGTTCAAACTTGGCGAGAGGATGGGTAGGTATATGTTTCAGAAAAATTCCCTATGAATTATATCGCAATTGGTGGAGTAATAACTAAAGCACATCCGCATAACTAAATTTTATCGACACAGACTACACTCTGAGACTAATGGATCGATTTTGATAAAATTATCCGGGTTTGTACGGTTTAGATTCTAGACGGCCCCCATAAAGTTCATTGCAGTAGTCTATGTGTAAGCACATACTTGAATATTTCATCCAAACTCGAGAGGTTGTTGGGTACTGGATGATGCCTTTTGTATTTTATCGCATTTGCTTGAATAATAGCACAAGCAAAACCAATATTGGATGACACTCCGAGAATAACGAATCGATTTTGATGAAATATTCAATTATTGTGTGGGTTAACCTTTAGAAAATTTCCACACACGCAAACAAGAATTATAATATTAATTAACGTTTTATCATGTATACACATGTATTAGATACTATTATATTTTGCTACTACTCTATTGCTTCTACCTATAAATACACATCTTATAATTATATGCATTAGCCTACTTGACAATGAATACCTAACAGTTGAGATTTTATTTCTAGATCTGTATTCTATGTCAGTCACACTATTCAAGGCACGGGTCAACTAGCAAGAATGCAATTCCCCAAGGTTGCGTTAATAAATGCAACGCGAAAACAGTAACTAAAAAACAAGGAAATAACAGTCGGCCAAGTTGGGTGAGGCTCACTGCTTCCTCGTATCTGTTCCTTTAATCCCTAGATTATTGATATGTTTTGAATAACTATAAAATATTCCATTGCGGATTCTTATGGTAGGGGAAACAGTAAATTAAGATGAATATAATTTGTTAAAATCGGTCAATTAAGAGATGCAAAAATGACGCTTGACAGATGGTAAGAAAGCGCAAAAGCTATCGTAGGTCGGTAGCGATGAAGTTGTTAGGGAACCACTACAGCCAGAGCCGTTCGATCCCTGAATAATACATAGTACGAGGATTCCACTCGCAGCAACTATTCATGACACGACCGTATTGAAATTGATATGGTATGATTAAATCGTCTCTTCCCCACCACCCTCCAAGTTTAAGCCATATAAGACGACTAGAACGTGAGAAAATGGTGGTTCCTAGATTCAACGTTTGCGTATACACCGATTGAAGTATCAATTTGTCATCTTATTTCATCGAAATCGGAAGAAAACAGTAAAAAGTAGGCTTGTTAAAAGGATTTTCGAATAAACTACAGGCACGCACGCACTCACGCACACACACACACACACACACACACACACACACACACACACACACACACACACACACACACACACACACACACAAATGTTAGAAATTTTCTAAAACTCTACATTCGAGTCGTGAATTTCATGCATTTCTCCAGACACTTGAAAATGGAAAGGGGATCTGTTTTTCAAACCTACGGGTTTCGGAGTAGTTACAAATATAATACCAATAAAGGCATGTAGTTATTAATGTTTGAGCTACATAATATTATTATTTCAAAATGTTTCTTGGATTTCTCTGATTGATTTAAAAAGTAACAGACTCAAATGAATTGGTATGGTTCCCAATTTAAGGTCCCATTTCAATGAGATTTGGGGTAAGCACGCAGTCCGAACTGAAAGGGCGTGAGGTCTGTGAAAGTCCTACTTTTGCGACGCGGTAAATTTCTCAACTTTCACGGGTAATCGTAAAGGTCTTTTAACGAGCAGATAAATCCAAACAAAGTGGTAAGCACTGTTGGAGTGCAGCAATATCGACAACCGATTAGGTGAACATTTATTACATTTTGTGTTAGTGGTGTTGGCGGAGTGGGAGGGAAGAAAACGAATTCTAGAGAGAGAAAAGAGAGGAAATGTGGCGAATGAGAAATCATCATTTCCGGAATCGGATGGGTCGTAACAGTAAAGTCCTATAACGGGAAATCTTTGTAACGACCGCTGAACGGGTGGCGCGATATTCTAATACCGTGGATTCCTTTCACGAGAACCCCTGCAACCGGTTGCGGAGAAATGGCCTCCCCCCCCCCCCACCTCTTACCCCGTTTCCAACCACACCACAAGGTATATCATTTATAAACTCTCTCGCTACTTCTGCCTTGATCACTCATGAATCTCTATTACCCCCATTTACCGATTTTCTGTAGTCAATATGGACATTGTCCATCGTGATTTAACTTTACTGCCTGTGTTAGCAAAGCGGAAAGGAGAAATCTTATTTTTTTTGGAGTTCAATAGGGGAGGGGTGGAGAGGGAAAGAGAGAGAGGGAGAGATTGATAGGTTGAATCTTTATTTATTGATATGTACATAATTAGGACCAGATGGTCCTCTCTTACATTATGAAAGAAAAAACAATCCCTACTACATTTTTACATGAGGTTGTCTGTCAGACTCAACTCATCACGAAGGAAACATGGGTGCAACTATTTGTCACAAATTAGAAAACATAAATAAATAAATCTTTAGTGTATAACTAGGAAAATTAAATCTTAAGTTTCTTCTTGTTTTTATCTTAGAAAATCATTATCAAATCTAAGGTATATTATCATAAATTTTGAGCAGTGAGTTCTTCAAACGCTTTTTAAAATTAACAATTGACGTGGATATATCGAATAGAGATGGATTTGAATTAAATAATTGAATACTCTGCGCGTGAAAGGGTTTACCAAATTTTTCAGTTCTGTGAATTGGAATTTGCAACATACTATTGGCTTGACGCGTCTTAAAACTCATTACTTGTGACATAAATCTTAATTTATCATATATATTTTGGTTTTTCATATTTTAATATTCTAAAAAGCATTATTCCATTTCGGAAAGTAAGCCAATTTTTAATCTTTAACCACTGATTTTGAATATAGTACGGTGTGACGTGTTCATATCTTGAGAAGTTAAAGATGAATCTTAGACATCCATTTTGAGCCACTTGCAATCTGTCACACATCTCACCATTCATATCACAGTATGCAATTTCACAATAGTCCAATATTGGGAATAACAAAGTTTGTACTAGTTTTTTTCTTATATCAATTGGCATACCTATGATGAGCTAACCTTCTTAATTGATATAATCCTTTGTAGACTCTATTGCATACTATGGTTAGGTACTTGGTTTTTCCATTTCAATTCATTATCAAGAAGCAATCCTAGATTTTTTACAGAGTTTTCAAATGGTAGCTGGACTGACTCGATTGCTACATGTGGCATACTATCTGTATCAACCTTATTAAGGTATCCCTGAGGTCCTATCAGTAAGACCTTGCATTTGGCTGCATTAATATTCAAAAAATGAAGCTTACACCATTGAACAAGTGTTTTTAAATCATGATTCATCATTGAAACCCCCGTGACCAGATTTGCCGGATCAACTTTAATGAAAATTTGTAAATCATCAGCATACAGCTGATAATATTTAAAGCACTTCGAAATTCTGTTAATATATAAAAGAAAAAGCAAAGCAGAAATAACAGATCCTTGAGGAGTACCTACCGTTACAGCACACCAAGATGACTCAATGCCATCTTTAGACTCAATCTTTTGCTCCCGCCCACTAAGTAGGGAGTTGAACCATCTTATCATTGGTTCACTAACGTTAATAGACCTTAAAATGAGAGAGTGAGAGAGAGAGAGAGAGAGAGAGAGAGAGAGAGAGAGAGAGAGAGAGAGAGAGAGAGACAAAATAACAGGTGATACAATATTGTTATACAATACAATACTTGTCCTAAACATAATTAGAAATTAGATGATTGAGAACAGTCCTTTGTAAACTATAGGGTAGGAAAGTAATAATGAAGAAAATCCTTAGATTCGTGAATATGTACAGCAGTACGTGTTTCTGATTTCTTATAATATATTGATATTCTCATATTATAATAACAAATTTCTTGGAGTAAATTGAACGTCAATGTAACGACAGCGAGAGACGACAGTCTGTGTTGCTGTGGGGAGTTGGAAAGTTCACGCAGTGTGTTCCCAAACTTGTTACCTAGTTATTGCAAGTTATTTCCAATTAATTACCGGATCGGAAGAGCAATTATAGATACTTGCTTTTCAAATACTTTTTAACGTTGGTAGGCCCAGTATCCAGAAGAAATTTCAAAACTTTTTGTTTGTACAAATTTTTTATTACAGTGCAATGGTTTTTCAAATCGTGGTTTGAATATCGATGCAAAATGGACAGTATGTAACCTGTGCTGCGTGTCGTAAGTTGTAATTGACAGGGGGGGGTTGCGAACTTCAATGCGTATAGTACGCATAGTATTATTGCATATAGTACGCAGAATATTCATGTGATTAAATTGGAAAAATAATTTTATTGTGACAATGGTAAAGCCTAAGTAAATGTTTACAGAAAATTTGCCTCACAGTAAACATTTTTGTCTGATCTAATTCAACAGCAATTTAAACTCATTCATGAGACAGTAAAATTATTTAAAATCCATTTATTATACGCCGTAATGAAAATGAAGACATTTTGAACCGTGAGGAAATATGAATAGAATGATTTCAAATACAAATCACGTAATAATGTAATATATTTATACAATGAGAGGTCATTCATATTAATCACATTAACATTAAATAATATCATCATTACGGATAAGTTGCAATTATTAGTGACAAAATTTTTTGTAGCTTATAAATTATATTATATTAGTGCTGATATTGAACTTTATTATTCGTAAAATACCATTAACAGCAGAATTTAATGTTCTGATTTCAGGTGGGCTTAAAACTCTCGATCTGATGTCGCCAAACCGACTTTCCTTTGGTGAGCACACATTATCAACCATAATGAACCGTAAAATTGAGAATAAATTGATTTTCATTAACTTCACATTGCTTCCTGTGTTTATTAATAGCATATGTACTTGTTATATCGATAGCGATACATAATTATACTCGAAGCAGCTTATAGCGTTAAATTAGTTGCTGCCAGGACTGACGAGCAGAAACGGCGCGCATGTATATATTTTCTGCATGACAGGAGAGTCGTGCGGAAGCATAACCCACACCCCTTTGAGTCAGCTATACTTGAGTGTAACCACCTCATGACAATCCTGGATTCAGATTCAAAAGTCCAGTACAGTGTCAGTTGATCGTGTTTCGTGAATCTTTCGGAACTTCTCATCTCATACGATTGAACTAAATCACTCGCGACAAAGCGACCCATTCAATAAAAAACGGAAGTTGAAAAAGAATTTTGTCTAATTCCACGAAAATCAGGAGTAACAATGTTAGATCCCTTTCGACGTTGAGGTCATCATCAGTAACAAACAATAACTATTGTCTATAATATTGTTTGTTACTGATGATGAACTAACCATTGAAATCAATCAATCTAACCCTACTGGCCACTGTTTGTTATCTAATATCGTTCTGGTTGGGGGGGGGGGGGGGGGCACCCATCAAGACCGACCAATATGATTAAAAGAAGCCAGGAGAGCCATCGAAATGCAGATTCGATCATTATACTTCTTGTCTTCTCATTCTCCTGCATCCACTTATTTTCGTGGAATTAGACAACGTTCCTCTATAATTTCCGTTTTTAGTTCGAAGGATCTTATAAGATATCCTGGATGTAACCCGTGATGTAATGAAAACTGTCACCGAATTCCGCACTGTATGGGATGAGTTGTGCACCCCGTTTAATCCACAAAGCCGATCCGAAAATGATCGGATCTACTCATAAATGATCAGATATTTGTGACAGATCCCACCTGTCAGATCTGGGACGACAGATCGTATAAAGGCTCCGACTTCTTAGGCCCAAGGTCTGTCGCCCAATCAATTCCGCAAGGTTAGTGGGGTCACATCTGGCAGATCTAGGTTTGCCGAAGACGTCAGTCTGGCAGTCTAGGATTAACCCGAAAATTTCCAAGATCTGGCAGATCAGTATTAGTACTAACGCCATGGGATTGCAGGATTAGCTCAATGATGAACAAAAAACCATCCTGAGGATTTAAAGAACTATACTCGCATGAACGAAGACGACTTCAACGTACTCGAGGAAAATACCTACAATAAGTATATTAATATAATAACGACAATACAATAAAAAAATTGCAATTATCACAATGAAAGTGTAATGCTTATATAATGTAATATACAGTGTAATGCTTATCTTTTACAATGTAATCGCATTCCACAGTGACAATATAACCGTAGTTATAATACATTAAAAATGATCCAATTTATTATCCCATTATGATGATCATAACTTGACGTCATGTCATGGGGTCGAAGGTAATCATTACAATTTGATAACAATTTTTCGAAGGAAATGAACAAAATTGAACGCAACTAAAACAAGTGGATTGCAAGCACCAACTGACTAAATTGGAACATCTTTACCTGCGTTGATGCCGGATCTAGGCTGTGGGATCAGTAATTCCCCGAAATCTCTTTGGAAAAATGGGTAGGTGAGGGGATATAGCAAGTCGCATCTGCCGGACTTCATCTGTCGTAGATACGATTCGGCAGATCTTGGTGAATCTCTCATCCCTTGTTGCCCAATAACGATCAAATCTGCCTCACAGATAGAGCTGGCTGGTGTGGAAGAGGAGATCGCCCTCAGCACGCAACCAGTCGCCCTCACACTAGTGACGTGACACATGCAGTTCTTGACGGAGTAGATACACTAAATTTCGGAAACAGATATGAATTGAACTTCTCCTACTTTTTCAAGGTGCAATTTTCTGATTTAGGCATTTTGATACCAGAATATGGTCCAAAAATCTAAAAAAAAAAAAAAGAACTCGGCTCTTCGGACCTTGACCCCGCCAGGGGGGCTCCGCCCCAGATGTTATTACTTTGAGCATAGAAACTGACTGCTAAAATGTAAAAAACATTGAATCATGTTTTAGCTCCTCGCTCTCACTTTATTATAGAAATGATCACGACGATTGAGCTCTTGTGAGATGATGATCTCCTAATAGAAACTCGCGAGTAAACATTCACTTTATTATAGAAATGATCACGACGATTGAGCTCTTGTGAGATGATGATCTCCTAATAGAAACTCGCGAGTAAACATTCACTTTATTATAGAAAGAGGCTAAAGAGGCTACATACGAAATTACAGCTTCCTATAGTGTAAAGAATAGAAATTACCTATTAAAATGATTTAACCACCGCTTCACAAATCAAACCGTTCTCGCAATATTCGGATCACCTGCTATGAATCACATAATCGAAACACCAGCTCAATGAAATCATCAGAAATTAACAAGCGGTTGCAATCATGCTCACAATATCAATAATTGAGAATGATCACCTGTGTGTAAACAATTATTCATATAACCATGCTCATAACTCAGCTTGTTGGCCACGCACTTCGCAGTAGTTAACGTAATATGGTTGGATAAATCGAGAGCTTTCGAACGAATGGTGAACGAATTTTGTGGGATGAAAAACGACGAAGTATCATATCCCTAGCAACGACTCGGTTGTAAGCGGAAATCATCACAATTATTGGCGCTACTTTCATCTCACTTTTTCGGCGGGGGATCCATCACTAAAACATGATTCCATGTTAAAAATTATTTTTCCCCAAGCTATCCTACAGTTTTCGTGTCCCTGAATACACCCTAGTTCCTGGGAGAATCATTGGAGATCAATAAAAACCAATTTAAGGAAAGAAAGGCATTTTTTGTAAAGTTTTGACACACATAGATCAAGTGAATACAACAGCGCTTTTTATGAAGAAAGTAAATGCGCTAAAAAGGAGGTCTTTGTTGGGTTAAATATGAAATACCCATGTTATTAGGAACACAAATACGTTTCTGCACAGAGTTTGCCACCTCCTACTGGAAGAGTTAGAATCAGTTCAGTCTAAATCCACAAAAACCAACATTGTCGCAACGAGAGGTTTCGAACATTTGTATGAGTTGGGAAACAAAGGAAAAGTAGTTGCCTGAATTCGCACAGTGGGTTTACTCAATGTCTGATGGGCATCTAAGTAAATCAAGAAACAGTTGCAACCTCCACGGCCAATTCGCATTCTCGGAAGACAGCATTACACTAAGTGGTAGTTAAAAGATCACTTTGCATGGGACGTCCCCCATCTGAGGTGATGCTGTTAGCCTAATGATAACAGCGGAGAGGGCCTCGAAGTTACCAGGGTTCGCTCAATGCTGCTCGTTTCAGTCTTTCCGGGATGATTCCGAGGATTTACTTCGCACCGCTTTCTAGCCCAGTTTCACCGGTACCGCTACCGACCGCTCTAATGAGATTATCTTCCATCCGGCACTGGGGAACTTCCTGGTGACGGGGTTTTATGACCGGGTTCCAAATGAACTGAGTAGGTAATCTACCCTAACATTTTAACGATTTCAATGTATTTTGAAAATTTGTCTTCACTTTGGCACATGGACTCAAAATGCGTTGCGTTATAAAAAAGCGTTACAGCAGATTTCTAATGATTTTAACGTATAAACATATATAGAACGTATCGTTCACCATTCGTAGGAAAGCTCTCGATTTATCACGCATTTCCTTCGCACGTGTTCATGGTATTTATGCCGCCATTTTATATGTATTAATGTTATTAATGGATGTAGTAAACAATGCAGCTTGTTTTGTTGTAATTAGTTTCCACGTTAGAAATCACTTCGAGAAAACGACAAAATTAAGCCGTGGGTAGAGATAATTTCTTTATTATAAGATTTGATTGAAATCATTGAAACTGTTATTTTCTTTGGACATAGAAACTCTAATTAAATCAAATCAAATCATCGTATATTTGTCATGACACACAGTGTTGGACAATTGACATTGGAAATTCGTGAAATTAAAACATCCGTATAATATAATTATTGAAGCCAATAGCCTTGAGCTAGTAATCAAGAATAAGCATGCATCATACAATAGTAAACTAAACATCATTGAATGAAATTAACACGTTTGGGGCCAATCGCAGTGTTATATCAACTAGCTAGCTGTGCCTGCTCGCTTTTCTTGCTCGTCAAAATCATGAATGTCCATCTCAGTGAATCATCACATAACTTTGCAATGAATTGCGTCAGTACTGCTTGAGAAATACTATCCACAGTTATACCTACCACGACAGCGAGACTCCGATCAGCATTTCGGAACCTTAAGTTGAATAGATACCCGGCTGATGTATGATTTTTAATCAAAATTTTATATTGGTCGAGTAGTTTCGAAGAAAAACTCCGTACGGCGGACGGATTTATTTCATTTTTTAAAATAATTTTTGAATCCTACGTATCTTGAAACGTAAAAAAAAAAATAATAAAAAAAAAAAATAATAATCAACTTTAAAAAATATATAAATAAAGCCTATTACGAATTCAGTCCTCCGCACTAAATCTTGACACAATATGAAACATGTTCCATTGAATAACAGGAAAGAATTTAAGTCACTCAGCTGATTAGGAAAGAGTCCATCATTTCAATCTTCCCCTAATGTCCCAGAGTGTGTCCCTATCAAATCTCAACTTCCCACTTGCTTTTCAGTCTAATAGTGGTTGCAATCATGTTGAAAAAATTAACTAAAAAGGATCACCTATATGTAAACAATTATTCAGACGACCACGCTCATACCTCAAATTGTTGGCCACGCAATGCGCAGCGGTTAACATAATACGGTTAGGTAAATCGAGAGCTTTCGACTTGCGAACGATTTTTGTATAAATGCCTAAAACACAGTTCCGTAGCAATGATATGGCTGTTGGCGATAACCGTCAGATAATAAGAACGTAACGCACTCAGTATCACGTAATGGTAATTTTGTCTCATTTTTGATCGGGTTATGACGGCAAAAACATGTTCCATGTTAAAATTAGGAAACGGTGTTGAAATTTTTTTCCTTAGTCAATTACCAAGATTCATTATTTAAAATTATAAATCAATATAATTTACTGAACTACACTGATCGAACCAGCTGTTTTAATTACAAAGGAATACCATCAAGCAAAGAAATAATATAGTTTATTGTAAACCAAAGTAGGTATAATTACTTATTTTTACCTACCTCTATTTCCTAAATCGTGTTACCATTATCTACAAACAATCGTATGTCGATTCTCCAGGTCTTCTTGTTGATAATTTTCCATTAGTAGGAAACCATAGATAATGCTTTGCCATAGGCCCCTCAACAATTATTTACAGACTACTGATATGCGGGAAAGCTCTATCCAATAGAGAAGTAATAAACCATTGTGTAATGATTTGCAGTGTTTTTTCAATAGAACAGAATATCATATTTTCCTCAACCTAGATTTCGATATGAATAAGATATATATTCCATATATTTACGGCTTCTCTCTATGTAAAAACTCGTTGGAAGAATTCATCATCCACTTTATCCTCTGACGGATTCCCAACAGGTTGTGAAAAGAAGAAGATGGGTTTCCACAACCAGAATAAGAATGTGTGGGCTTTCTGATATGAGCAGAAATCCTCGGTTCAGATTTCCCGGTTCTTGTATTCGAGTAGGTACGTATATACCTAGCAGGTGTGATATTATGGTAATGATGGTGAGCCTTTTATGAATATATGGAAATTCGCGAGGATCCTCGCTCAGTAAGCAATATAGCTTCTGTAAACAACCGAAGGAGGTGCTGTGAGGTGTGTGATGTGATAAGTCGGTCAGTAGAACAACAACACGGTACCCTCGGCGCTATCGCTGAGGATAATCTAACGCTGCAGTTTTGAAGCTTTGCGATTGGGCGATGGACGTGACAAATTATACGTCCTCAAATTAAAAATGACACATTTGAACGGTCACAATCAAGCGATCTATTCGATACTTATTATATGTTACCGGCAAAGTATGAAATCCAATCATTGTATACAATGACTATTCGTTCTATACAATGCCTGCACTTTTTAGGCAAAGTATGAAATTCCTCTATTTTTAACTCTCTTTAGACACAATTGCCAGGCAATGTACACAATGCCTAGGCAGTCTATATAATGCCTACCATTGATTTAGGCAAAGTATAAATACTCATCATTCTGACCTGTATGTCCAACAAATCTGAATTTTTACTAAGGGATTGACTACTTGATGTTATGCATTTTTGAGAAGCGAGATTGCAAGCATCCAGACCACCAAACTATACACATCATTCTGACCTATATGTCCAACAAATCTGAATTTTTACTAAAGGGTTGACTACTTGATGTTATGTATTTTTGAGATGCGAGCTTGCGAGCATCCAGACCACCAAACTATACACATCATTCTGACCTATATGTCCAATGAAGGTGCCCAGACCAGGTAAGGATTGATCAGAAGGACACTTAGCCGAGTACACGATCAGTCATTGAATACCATTCAGGTATTGCGTACAACGACTAGACATTGCACACAATGCCTGATTTTAAACATTGCCGGTAACATATACATGTATATACCTACTGGGTGTCCCCAAAAACTCCCCCTTCCCCACTTTGCTGAAATCATCATTTATGGGTCCAAAACATTTTTTCAAACCTAATTTCTTCAGTTAGGGTCTCAAAAGTGACAAAATTAAAAAATCGAGAAAAATTCATGACAAGTGATTATTAGGACGTCCCTCTGAAGCTAAGCTTCGTCAATGGGGGGATCCAGTGATCCGGTGGGTGTAGTACAACCCAAACATGATGATTGGAGGGGGGTATACAAATCTGTTTCATACCATTGTAAGACCGAATCGGTGGAGAAAAAACAAACAAAATAAACATATTGGTAAGTAAAGCATGCATTGCAGGGACGACCTTATGAAATATAATTTATTACCCCCTCCGTTCACCCTCTTCCATAACGAGATTTGAAACTCTTGATCTACCTTCCAAAACTAGACCGAATTCCTACTTTAACATAAAAAGAATCATACAAATCAGACGATACTTGTTAAAACATCATTGTTTATTACTATTATCTCCTCTATTCACCCCTTTCATAATTAAATTTGAAATTCCTACTATGCGATCCAAAACTCTTCCGAATTCTTGGGTGAAAAAAAAAAAAAAAAATCACAAACTTCGGACGAGAATTTTTAAAACATCACAATTTATCAGTCTTACCCCCGAAATCGAAGAATCGGTAATTATCCCGTCCACCCCCCCACCGCAAGAGTAAATCTGAAATTCCCAAGTTTTGTTGCACAGCTATACTAAAATTGGAATCAAACAAAATAAGAATAATGGAATACGGTTGTGAATTGTAGCCTGGGTGGCGTCGACAGTTAAAATAAGAGGAAAAACAAAAATGTCATGACTTCTCGGACTTACCCCTTCCATGGACTTCCAGCGAATTCCTATAATAGGTAGAAACTCCTGAAATAATTTCCAAAACTGGACCAAATTGATAATCGCAATAATAAAAAAAGATCACTAGTTAAATTATCACGATTTATTACAATTACCTCTTCCATTCACCCTCTTCCATAACGAAATTTGAAACTCTTGATCTACTTCTCAAAACTAGACCGAATTCCTAGTTTAACAAAAAATAATCCTGAAAATCTGACGATACTTGTTAAAACAGAATGATTTGTTACTATTACCCCCTCTATTCACCCCTTTCATAATTACTTAAATTTGAAATTCCTAATATGCGATCCAAAACCAGACCGAATTCATTGTTAAAGAAAAAAGAATCACGAAAATCAGAGGAGAATTGTTAATACACCACGATTTTCAGTTTTACCCCCTCCATTCATGCCCTTCCATGATGAAATTTAAAATTCCTGATATACGTCCCATAACTATATCGAATTCTTAATGGACCAAAGTGAGAATCACGAAAATGGATCAAGATTTGTAGCTTGAGCAGCGCCTGAAAGAATCGGTAATTATCCCCTCCACCCCCCACCACAACAGTAAATCCGAAATTCCCTAGGTTTGTTGCACAGCTAGACTAAAATTGGAATCGAACCAAATAAGAATCATGGAAACAGTTGTGAATTTTAGCCTGGGTGGCGTCGACAGTTAAAATGAGAGAAAAACCAAAAATATCATGACTCCCACCGCCGACAGCAAATTCCTATCATAGGTAGAAACTCTTGACATAATTTCCAAAACTGGATCAAATTGATAATTGCATTAAAAAAGACCACAAAAATCTGAAGAGGATACTCATCACGATTTATTACAATTACCTCTTCCATTCACCATCCTCCATAACAAAATATGAAACTCTTGATCTGCTTTCCAAAACCAGACCGAATTCCTAGTACAACAAGAAAATCATCATGAAAATCTCACGATACTTGTTAAAACAGCATGATTTATAACTATTACTCCCTCTATTCACCCCCTTTCATAATTAAATTTGAAATTCTTGATATGCGATCCAGAACCGGACCGAATTCATTGTTAAAGAAAAAAAGAATCACGAAAATCAGAGGAGAATTCTTATTAAACCACGATTTATCAGTTTTACCCCCTCTATTGACTCCCTCCCATGATGAAATTTAAAACTCCTGACATACGTCTCACAACTATATCGAATTCGTAATGGACCAAAATGAGAATCACGAAAATCGGTCGAGATTTGTAGCTTGGGCAGCGCCTGAAAGAATCGGTAATTATCCCCTTCACCCACCACCTCGACAATAAATCCGGGATTCCCAAGGTTTGTTGCACAAATATAAAAAATTGGAATTTAATCAAATAAGAATCATAAAAATCGGATGAGAACATTGTGGCCTGGGTATCGTCAGCCAAATTTGTCGGAAAAACCCACATTTTTTCTGCTTTACCATCTCCATTCCTCTTCACCCATCAGGGTATTCAAAACTTCCGAGGTTTGTTGCATAACTAGACTAAAATCGGAATCGAACAAAGAAAGAATTTTGAAATTAGTCACACACAGACATGTACCTACTATGGTTTTTTCACACACACAGTTTTTTTTTTTTTTTTTTTCTACAAAACCCCCCTCAAAGGCGGAGGGGGCACACTATTAGATTGAAAAATAAACAAATAAATCAATATAAGAGGGGAGGGTGAAAAGAAGCCAGCTCAAGGGATGAGGGATGTTGCAGGATGAGGAGGGAGAATGGGATGAACGGAAGTGCACCTATAAAATGACCACCAGTTTAAGCAAGAACCCTTCAGGACGCAGGTGGTGATAACACGCAGCAATCCCGCTGATATGCCCAACTCGAGTAACACCGTGGCGCTTTTCCCGCACCACACTCCGTGCCATGACACGGGTGCAGCCGCATGACCTTGATTTTATTTGTCGCCACGCCTTTTAGCTCAGAAATTGCTTGCCGTAGGTTATCTCAGTCATATTTATTTTTTTTAGCCCGACAGGTTTGCTCCATGTCCGCGCTGCCACTGACTACCTAGACAGATCCATCCCAGATGGCAGATCCATCGGGCTGGACGGCAGCAATATCTGGCTTCTTGCCCCAGTCACTCGGCAAGTCTCTATAGTCTTTCTCTCTCAACAGCCCAACCGCTGGATGACACAGCGCCTGCTATCTGCTTGGCAACTGAATCGTGACGGGGAATGCGGCCACCGTAAGAGGACACTGCTGCACCACATGATACAGATTCTCATTTTTACCCCAACAGGCACGGCAAAGGGTGTCAAGTGTCCCACAACTAGCGACATACTCAATTAAACGAGCAGGTGCCCCGATACCACGAAGACAATTAGTCATGGCAAAACGGCTTACAGTGACAAAGGCCTTGGCGACGTGGAGTTGCCGACGTGGAGTTGCCTTTTCTTAATACGGGCCAGGGAAATGACAGTTTGGAGAACTGTAAGGTTCTCCGCTGTGCCATCCGCTGGCCAAAATGCTCTCTGGACGTCACCTATGACACCAGCAGCTTGGAGGCGAGATGTCAGAATCTTTTGGAAGTGGTGGAATACTACAGATGATATAGATATCAGACGGTAGCCTCCAGGACCACTTAACCCTTTTTTTGGGATGAAAAATGTCCGGGCACGGGCCAACGGTTTTGGGAGTCATTTCAATAGAAACAGCAGGTTGAGGATGAGCAGCTTAACTGTTTTTGGTGCTTTGTTCCAGCGTTGGGCAAAAACACCATCAGGTCCAGCAGACGTGGAGTTTTTGACATGGCCCTTATGTGCCTCGTCATGAAGCACCGGCGAGCACATGATGGCATGCGGGGAATCCCTGGTGGAAGCTGGGGGTACCACCGGCTCACCAGGGTAGTGGCTAGGAGCACTCAAGAGTGGCTCCCAATAGTCCACAAAATCCTAGAGAGAGGGCGAAACTTGCTCATACACAGCTCCCTCCAGTGCGGAGGGCAGCCACACAAGCCGGATGCTTCCTCCACAATCTCTCGACCCGCTGATATTCCCGCCTTCTTGCTTGTTTCGCTGCTCTGCGACCTCCACAGGGCACCAAAGTAGGACAAACCACTCCCTGATGCCTCGCCATGGTCACTTCCTTAACCTGTGGGAATATCCTCTGTATATAGGCTGCAACCTCGTCCTCCAAGTCTTCAGGCCTCTCAACAGCCCGCCTCGGCAGTTCCTGCAGGTAGGCACTCTCATAACCATCAATACGGCCTACCTGCTCCCTGTGCCTCAATACTTAAGTCTTCGAGTCTTCAATAAGACCGGAGGTCCCGGGGTAGGATTGCTTAATGGCAGGCTGTTGCCCCATGCCTGTTGGAGATGCGGAGAGGCCCCACGGCTATTTGCCAGGATCGCATCCAGGACAAGCTGCTTATAGTGGGGCCTCAGACGATGAGATTGGATGGCAGAAAGCGTGCGCATGGGAAAACACACAGAGAGAGAGAGAGAGAGAGAGAGAGAGAGAGAGAGAGAGAGAGAGAGAGAGAGAGAGACCTATGGTATTTTTTTACGGATTCAGTCATAGAATGGTCTGAAGCGGATTTATATACGTGGTTATTTTTTTCTCATGCTTGGGTTATCCCCTACTCCCCTGGATCAATGCCATTGGTCGTCCCTCTCCAATAAGAAACCTCGTCTGTATGACTTAACTTCTGAGGGACGTCCTAAAAAACTTTAGGTGTGTGTTCGATTCTTTCTTTGTCCGATCCCACTTTTAATTTGGTAGTGCAAAAAAACCAGGAGATAAAAAATTTCATGAGAAATGAAGGGGTAAAGCCAAAACTCATCCAGACTGCAATTCTTAGCCGATTTTAGCGATTCTTATTTTGTTGCCATAAAATTGGTGGTTAACTATTTCTTAATATTCAAAGTGCACAAATTTCAAAACAGTGCAATAAATTTTAAAACAATGTAACATATAATATTACAAATACGATAATTTACGAGAACTCGCCTATGCAGTCATGCTGCATGACCGGAACTTTTTGATCCAGTACTATCTATTGCCTTCCTGAATTCCCACGTTTAGGGTAAGTAGATATGTAATAATTGAATGCATTTACTCCTAAAATGTCCCCGGCTTGCTGATTCTTCTTCTTGCTGATTGCTGAGCCTCGTAGACTGATCTCAGCAGCACTACCGCTTATCCTTATGCAATCACAACTCGTTCAGAAGTGAAATTCTAACTCTCCTGTGTCACTCAACACAATCATAATCCGAAATTTTTGATTATCTATTAAAAAACTTCGAATCAGATAAATGTTGAGTAGCGAGAAAGATCTTTTTAAAAGTGTGGGACAACACCAACGCAGCATGAGACAAAAAGTGAAATTGCCAAGTGTTGAGGTTTGTCGAACACATGCATGTCTGGTTGACAGTTTAATAAACCTTCCTGAATTACAAATTGTTACAAATCTCTAACACAACCGCTAAAGGGTAACCGCGCAAGGGGAACCACGAGCTGACTTAATTACTTTCTGCGAACTATTCCAAAGGAGTTTAACTCTGCTTTCCGCCTACGCTCTCTTGGATCGAATAGGATCGCGGTTCTGCGACGTCGTTATACGTTCTCATAAATTGATCACCAACTACCGCGTTTTGCTGAATGCGAGCCTTGGAAACCATGGCTCAAAGAGAGCGTAACTGTTATTAGAGCGAACTGCTATTGGACCAAGTTTCATCAGCGGTGATTATTCTCTTCTGCAGTTGCTTCAACCGGTAAATGACATTTCCATAAATTCCCGAGAACCCGAGCGGGTCGGTTATTCCGATGCAGGTAACATCAACTTGCGTTTAATGATTATGCCAGTCGGTGGAAAACGTTATTTATTGTCCACAGAACGAGGAGTATCTTGCTTGTTATGTTTTACCGTGGAATACGGTTTCACTGAGAACTAACATGTGAAAATTGTCGCAAAAAACCGTATGATGATCGTATGAGCGAATTTTCGTAAATTAGTTACAGTGAAAGCTCCATTAACCGAGGTTGGTGGGGGGAACCTATCTCGTTTAATCGCGAAACTCGGATAATCGGAATGTGAAATAACTGATCCACACATAAATTAAAAACATACAATCCATTTATTATAAAAGCTATGCACTGTAATTTCATAATCAAAAAACTTCGTAATAACCATTAGTGGCAAGCGATGAGTACCAGCAGTCTTTGCGCACACCATTACTGTAAGATGCTCTTTTGGTTTATTATTTCCAATAATAAGCCTATGTGATCGTGTAGCAAAAATTTTTTAAAAACCCCCCCCCCCCCCCTCAAACTTTGTCACTTTACGTTTCAAGGTGCGTAGAATCCAAATTTGAAATGTCCGTCCGCCGTTCGTCCGCCGTTCGCGGACCGTAAAAGGCCATAAAAGGCCTAAGAATTGACTTAAGAAACCCGTTCTTTCGCACATAGACTCCATTTGGGGTCTAGTTGGTCCTAACGTTTAACCATCCCGATCGCTTTACTCGCATAGATGCTATGGGCCAAAAACGGGCGAAAAAGTGTCTTTTTCGAGGCTTTGAGTGAGACTTACGCACGCCTGGCACGCTTGGCAGGGGGTCACGGTGGGTGGTGAGGGTGGTGAGCGGGGGGTGGAGTGAGAGGAGGCGCTGCGGCACCTTGTGGTGGCTGGAGTGACCAGGGGCGTAGCAGAGGGGTGTAGGAGAATGGATATTTATTACTTTTACGTGTTATACCCATATAATACACCGCGGCACCATGAGGTGGGTACAGCGTTCCTTCGAGGCATGAATATATGGTTTTTTCTAGGTCATATTTGTGTGTTAATACCAATGCTTTTCCTACGCATATTTAATAACATATCCTCTCGACTTTTCGTACGTACTTAGATAATGATATTATTAAGGCAATAACTATTTGAATAGATAGGAGCTCAAATCGAGAAATATAAACTTGCGTATATAATTATAGAAGTATAGGTTGTGGCAACTCGAAATATGACACGCTGAGGAGTCTGGACGGGCTTTATGATGTACGCCAACTAAAACTACGATCAAACTCAATTGAAAAAATAATAAACCTTTGTGAAATAATTTGCAGCGTTTTTTTTTCCCCTTTTTCCCACACCAACCACCTACAATTCGTCCCTCGCTGCGGGTGTTCTAGAAGGCATAATTTCAAAATTTAGGCCCGTCTCACCGCAGTTGGTCGGCAAAAATTGGTTGCTGCCTCATAATCAGCTGAACGATTCTCGCCTGCTATTTGCAATTGAAGAATTCCATAATAGACCTACGTATAAAACATACATTGTTTACTGTGTGACGAGGGTCATGTGTCAAAGTTTCAACTGTCGTCAACTTATCTCGTGAGAAAAAACCTCAGATGCCGGAGCGGCTCGGCTAATGGAGCTTTCACTGTACATTGTTTAGAAATTTAAGTACTTTGAGAGCAATGAAATCCATGAATACCATATGTATGACAACAAAAGTTCTAAATAATAGTGTGCAAGTCAAAATTTTTGCTTAGCATTTTTGGATTTTTCTAGTTTTTTTTCTGTAGTTTTATCAAGTTTTCAGCCAATATTAATGAAATTTATGTACGTGTTTCAGAAGAATTGAAAACCATGTTGAAAAACGTCGTTTTAAAAAAATGAAATCAACGATTTTCGTGAAAAATTAAAATACAAATTTGGGATCATTTCCTACGTATTTTTCACGCTGAATCGAATGTTAACACTTGCAGAAATTATAACGAGTTTATACGTTACGTAACTAATCAATTTCACTCTTGAAAACACATAAAATTGAAAACTAAACTCGGCGCTCCGCGCCTCGCCAGGGGGCAAGCCCCCTGGACCCCCGGTTACCTCTATTTACATACTTCGGACGAAATTATTGAAACACAGAATGTGTTTGCACTATCATTACCATTCATGCTCATAACTCAGGTTGATGGCCACGCACTTCACAGTAGTTAACATAATATGGTTGGATAAATCAGGAGCTAAAAATTGATCATAAAAAATGAACTGAAAATTCGTGAGTTTTAGTGTAAAATACCGTTCGGATTCTATTCAGCGTGTAAAAATACGTAAAAACCGGTCCCAAAATTGTATTTTTGTACACGGTCATTTTTCACGAAAACTGACGATTTCATTGAAACACCCATGTTTTCAACATAACAGCATACCTTACTCCCTCAATCAACAAAGCAAAAGTAAAATTGACTATACCGTTGCAAAGTTGGGATTTTCAGGACGTTTTGTATGTGGTGTGCTGTTCTAAAATATTAGGAACATCAAATGAAAAAAAATCAAAATCTGAGAGATGTTAAAAATTTGCTTTTTAGCCTCTTTCATCACGTACCTATAGAGTTGGCTCAAAAAATATTGCTTAGACATCAGGTAAGAAAATTCAACGTTTTTCTACAACGATATCCTAAATTTTTGAGTTTACAATGATTCTAAGGGGGGTTATAGCCGTTTTAATTTTATATTGTACGAAACATGAAAAAATCTTAAGAACTCGAAAACAATGCGTGAACTTCTCCATAACAACTTCTCCAGGGAGATATGCAAGTTGCCGTTCGATTCAGAGTGAGGAGTTATGTGGAGACCAATCCCGAGCTCGTATTTTCATAAACGGTCGTTTTACAATAAACCCTCGATTTAAAAAAATAATAAAAAAAAATAAAAATAAATAAAAAAAATGAGCTCCAGAATCGACTTTTGATTTTCGCCTATCCATCGTGTAGACACTCAGTAAATGCTACCGCCAATACCCGAAATCAGTAAATTCCAGTCTTCAGTCGTCAGTATTAGTTTCCACTAAGCCGCTTCGTGAAAACTAGTTGAAAATAGTCAAACTAGAATTAACTGGGACCCTCACCGCTTGAACCAAAAGTAACTGAATTCTGATCACTTAATACATGTTTTAACTAAAATGTATTAGTGAAAATCCGTTCAATAAGGAATAATTTCAACATTTATTGCCAATCAGTTTGAACTAGTGAACATTAGAAACAATAAAAACACTGTTTTTGGTGATGTTTATTTCTTGTTTGTTAAAAAATACAATAGTGAGAATAATAGTCATAGTGATAATTGACGAGTATTAATCATCACAGCAAGCCAAGTCTTCAAGAGTTACATTAAATACCTTTCCTCCTGCAATCTCCCTTTCAATTTAACATGTACCTCCTGATTTCTTACAAGTGTACCAGACAACAGCCTTGTCCACACGTGTCAGCCGTGCTGATGGGAGAACCTTCGACGTCTAGAACTTCGTCGATTTTTCGAGGAAACCCTCTAGGCAAGGTTCTAGAAAATTCGGTTCTGGAGCATTATTTGAATTGAAAGGTGCAGTGACCACAAAGCTTCCGCTTTAAAGATTCAAAACTTTCAATAAATTGTCACTGTATACGAATTTGTTAAACAACATGAATAGTTTCAGAATGCCTCAAAACAGATTTCCTTGAAGAAAAATTTCGAAAACCGTATTAATAAAATTGTGAGTCATTGCAAAATCATTATTTTTTTGAAAAATTCGCTGAAAGATTACGATGATACTCGCCCACTAAGATTGCAACTAATAATTTCTAGCACTAAGGTACAAGTTATCAATGTTCTGATACTTGAATTTTCTTTACTTACTATTTGAAAATGATGGTCATTGGGGTGAGTTCTTTTCGTTTATCTACTCTGTAATTTAAAGAACCGAAATCTTCCTTGGTAACATTTAACTTTACGGCTTACCAATTTCGGAATTATTGGAGAAGGATAACCGTTTATTATCCTTACGATATATTATTAAACGTATAATTATTAAAATCCATGCGTGAGAGCGTTTATTCAAGTCGATATATGAACTAGCCAAATATAGTTGCACCCAGTTCAATTCGATGTCCAGTAAGTGTCTACGAAGAATTACCGAAACGTGAACTTATATTTTTAGTTATATAATGAAATTGAGTAGTTCATATCATAAAATATTTATAGCGTTTTCCTCCATTTTACCGCAGGGGTTTCTTGATAATGCTGCGCAGAGTTATAACAGAAATGAACATGGTGTCAAATATTCACTGAAGTGACAAGTGTAGCTGCTTTAGGCGTGAAGTTTCTCCCAAGAGGGTCGCAGCTATCCTCGCCACAATCCAAGATGAGTTTAGTTGGTGCAGTAACGCAATCCGTAGCTATCACAGCTCCCAGTGCTCCCGCAGGCCTCATCACCTTTATCTCAACCCTCAGTCCCCCAAGACTCGTAACTTTTCGCACTTACCATTACCAAACTAAGAGCGTACTCACTGAAGTCATCTTCACTCAGAGTCAACTCAGTGCCTCATGATATCAATTTGGCGCACAATTTTCAATAGACTTTTGTAATAGAGCGTCAAACATATCAACTCCTCTCTCTACAAAAACTTGCTAGTTGGCATTTCATAAACGTCTGCCTTTTGGGTGGGCAGTGAAGCTTCATCACATAATTTTAACATGGATGTATAGAATTAGTTGAATAATGATGAACGAGTCGAGATGATTGAATTCAAAATATAACAGTAGCTAATACATTTTTATATTTGTATAAATGCCTGAATGCTAAATAGGGCTATAATCTATATTTGCATGAGTGGTAATAGTCTAAAGGTTAACCTACACAATAATTGATAATATCATCAAAATCGATCCATCATTCTCGGAGTGTCATCCAATGTTAGTTTTGCGTATGCTCAACAGTTACCTAATATTCAAGCAAATGCAATACGATACAAAAGGTATCATTTCGGACCCAAAAACTCTATAGTTTGAATGAAATCGGACCAATAGATTATAAGATAGATTATGGCGGCTTCCTGCGAGTAGTGGGAAGTTCGCTCCGTGGTTGTCACTATTTTTCAGGGTCATTTGTAAAGTTTTATCAACTTTTTTGTGTATTTCGTTCACGGGATCGCAGTGTTATCCAAATCGACAAGGTTTTTCTGAACTCTCGTTTGGATTTTCGTCATTACAGGTGATAGCTTTGTCGCTAAGGCGAGAGAGTTCAACTATCAAGGTAAGAATGTATCAAAAAGAATGCGCCGCTATTCTTCCCAAAACCAGACCATCATCTCTAAAATCGATATTTCAACTGTTGTGCCAGAGTTGATGAATAATTTGTCCTCCTCGTTTGTTCGTGCTGAACATGACGGTCTTCTAACCACTTTCGAAGAGCAGTTGGAATCCAGCTTATCAGTCTTGGTAGATAAAACCGCCAAGGCTTATTTTCAAGGCCTAAATGAGCATATCACACTTGCAATCGACAATGATCTACAAAACCAACGCTCGCAGAACTCTTGTTTGCATGGTATCCCGGAAGAGACTGCATACGACCGCAACCCTCACGTTCGCAAGATTGAACTCGAAAAAAACCGTTAATGCTATCATCAACGATAAAATGATGCCTTACCACCCACTCTACTCCAACTAGATCGTTCGTACTCGAAGGGTTGAGAAATTTGATGTTCCGAAAGGATCCGTAGTACCTCGTCCTCGCCCAGTGATTGCAAAGCCAGTCAAGCATACTACTAAAATGAACATTTTTCGTCAGAAAAATAACAGTAAGGGCTCGGGGATGATGATTACCGAGGATCTTACTCCATTACGTCGTTACGTGATTTATCTAAGCACCACCATAAACTTGGAGAACGTGAGGAAGCCGGGAGAATGAACGTTAGCGGTGAAAACTTCATTCCAACTCACTAATGCTTACTATTTTTCCTAACGGACGGGTAGGGTGGAGGGACCAGTGTTTGACAAGGACAAAGTGATAGACATCTCACTAAAAAGTTTAAATAACAAGGCATACAAGTGTTTTACGGGCTTGATCCTTTTGAATTTTGAGACAAAATACCTTCTCAGTGAAGCATAAAGGCGAGAAAAGGTTTCAGGCGGGTTTTAGTGAAATCTGGAGAAGGTTACCCAAGAAAACCTCGTGTTGCCATTTATTTGGTGCTGTTTCTTATGATTTTGCTAACGAGGTACTTAAGTATTTTATATTGCTTCACCATGTCCTCCATATTTTCAAATTCGATTGTACCCATGGTTTTTCCCAATCAGTTTTTTGTGCAGATTGCATTTATACTATAATTTCTTGTAAACAGCCAATAGATAACATGTGAAAATGCAATCGTCAATTACTAGTCACCAAACTGATGCTATCCTCAGTGACTGACAGTGCTGTCAATATGGATCTCTATTCGTTCTTGTCATCCGTTCTTTATTGTTTATATTCATATAAATACATAGCAACTCACAAGCTGCTAGTTTACCATTAAAAACGTATTGTGCCTACGGTATTGAGAAAACATTGTACCTATTTTGTGATGAAACATCTGGTGATATTTTCAACTTTGCCTTTACGAATACTCATATTAATTTTATATTAAGATTAATAAAACTAAGTTCAAATGCTCAATTTATTTGTAAAATGTTGAAATAAAATGTTTTGTTGATACAAGGAATCATTTATTGCAGAAGAACTGCTGTGTCAATCATAGGGGGTCAATCACAGGTGCAACCAAAAATTTGGGTGATTAATACTGGGTCAAAAAATTGATTTCGAAAAACCGAATTTGTGATGTTTTGTGGCTTGAATTAGCGATTTTTCCAGTACTGAGCAGTTGGAGGACATCCTAATGCAGCAATAGATGAAAGATTAAGTTTGAACAAACGAAAAACATAACTTAGTTGCTTGTCAAAGCCGAAATTTTTCTTAAGGTGTCAAACACTGGCCCCACCACCCTACTGGAAAATCAGGTCGCGCTGTGTCTTCACATCCCGACGCTCCTGGTCAACGCCCGTCAGAAGTAATAAAGTACAGTGAAAGAAATAGAGTAGTTTAATACTGTATCCACTGAACCCGTATCTACGTATCGACACCGTAATTTTAGTGGAAGAGAGATGTTGAAGCTGGTGCCGCGCGCAGTGGCCTTACTCAATGTGGCATTGACGGAAGTTCTGAGCTTCAGTCGGGGTGCAGCGAGATGAGCCTGATTGGGCTCACCGTAAGTGCTTGTTAGGTATCCACCGGTCGTCAGCTTTATGTGCCGGGATCGTTCCATGAGGAGTAGGCTCATTTGGTATTTTACATGATGAAAGCGCCCCAGTGATGGGTGGAGGAGGTTTGAGGCAGGCTATGGTTCGTTACCTTCACCCCCGGGATCCTCACAAACTAGTGAACCAGAAATAAGGATTCTCCGTTCGAAAACCTCAGAGTTATCGATTCACTGCTCAAATTATAACCTCCACAAACATTAAGTTACCGTAGGTTATCAAGCTTTTCGTCTACTACATTTTAAATAGGAAGGTAATAGAAATTTTTTTTATCCAACCTTATGTTGAATAGGGGGTATTGCATCCGTCGGCACGACGGCATTTGGGAGAGGGGACGGCATTTTCTTCACGTTTTAGAGGCTGTAGAACACGATTACAACAGTAATTAATTATCAGATTTCTTTACATATTTTTACATATTTATGGACATAATTGGGCTCAAATCTCTCCTATTCACCATTGAAGAGATTTGGAGAACAAGGAAGAAGTGGAGAACAGCAGAGGACCTGATAAGCTTTCGTGATGGAGCGATAACAAAGGGTTCGGGACCTTTATCTCGTACATAACAGTAAACAAAGGAAATTAACACAACTGAACAAGCCTAGCTGGGGGAAAAAGAGAAAGAGAGAGAGAGAGAGAGAGAGAGAGAGAGAGAGAGAGAGAGAGAGAGAAACTAACCGATCACCCAGTGCCTTAGCGAACGAAAAAGAAGATTAACTTGTCTATAATCATTCTTAAAAAATGAAATATTTCAGTAAAAAACATGAACATGAATAAAGTTATGAATAAGAAGGTGAAAATGAGCAATTCACCATAGGACGTCGAAAATTGATAGGGAGTCTCGTTGGGACGACAAGAGACGAATGACCTTACAGGCTTCATCCTGATCAGCTGAATGTGCTAAGTTATTTCGTCTGTCTGGTTACAACAAAATTTCATAGAGAGCCTCCGTAGGACATCAAATGAAATGAAGGGCTCCACCCTGAGCTCCAGCTGACAAACTTGAAAATTATTTCAAATCCCAATTTCAACAATTTTTTCTTAATTTAGGTATTATATTTCCTCTCTTCTGACTCATAAAAAACAGAAGTGTTCTATATACTTTTCAACTACTTATATTTTGCCTATCTCTATTCGAAAAGTTGGTTCTGCTTACGCCAACTACGTAGTTTTTTGTTGTAGATTACTGAAGTTTTAACCCCCCGAATTTTGTTGGATTACTTTTGAGATGTTTTAAATTTGAATAAAAAGTAAATAGGTGCATAAATAATAATGATAAATAAAAATAAAATGTTAACATACATCTTATTACCCAGAGCTGGAACCTTCATTAATCCATGACCCGCGACGTGGAGTTGTTTGCAATATAGTAGTAGACTTTGTAACACGTCTGGTATCAGATCTCTTCAATATTCGTGGTCATGGATGTTGCTTTGTGAAATTCTGTATGTAAGGGTGTCTTCCAGTAATGAGTAGAAGTCACCAGTAGTATTGCAGTGTTAAGAGGATGAATCAATTTATTTTTAAATTGAGAAATAAGGCGAATAGATCGAGTTAAGCCCATTTTCTTGGGCAAGATGAAGACTCTGCAAATTATTACACCAGGTTTTATCACTTCTATGTTAGGCAACCCTTCTTCGAAGATCATTTGTCCATAATTATGAAACCCTTATATAATATACGATCAGAATATGGCTCATAAGGTCATAATGTTGTTGATAGGGGACTATTTACTGCCTGGGCATTCCCAGAAAATGTCATAAAAATCTGATGAAGACAGTAAATTAACCTTGTTCTCAAGATTATACTTTCGCACATGCGTAGTAACAACAAATGATGCAATCATGTTGAAATTAATATGGAAAAATCAAATCGAATATTTATTATTATTATCTTTTTTTAAGGTCAGTTTCTTCGCGTTTAAGATCTCAATTCTTCATCTCAAATTCAATTACATCTCTATTACAATTACAAGTGATTGTACTTGAGTAAGTTGCAATTACTTTCTGTGAGTGATGCTTTCAAAATATTAAATAATTCCCTTTATTTGGTTCTTTTTGTCCAATTTCCTTTTCCATTTTGTCAAACAATTACTGTTGTTATTGCAGATGTAATTAATTCTACATGTAAATATATTATTACTGCCCAACTCTGGGCACAGCGTAACAGCCAGCGGCAATCCTCCTCGAAGACAAGCTGATGAGATGCATCCCGAAGTTGCGGGTGCCATTTGAAGAATGTTCGTGCAGGGCAGTGTTGGGCATAATCTTATCGTCGAATACGAATACGATTGCAATCGCGATATTATTCGTTGATTTTGAGTATACTGCGATTCTATTCGTATTCGTGTAATCGTATTCGTCTGTCGGCGATTACACGAATACAACCCATAAAAATGCGTCACGGTCATCAATTTCAATAGGGTGTTCCCTCCTATGATAAGCGAAGCCTCCCAAATATTACCTAGCTTCATAGAGATGTCCTATTGAAATAGATTTCAGACAAATAGGCTGGGCTTCAATCGTTGAATTTGCTTTAAGGACGTCTCCCTGAAGCAAGGTTATATTAGGAAGGCTTCGCATAACTCGACAGTAGCCGTACACCGGCCCGCGGTTGCCTCCTCCGCCGCGCAGCGGCGCTAGTCTCCCCTCTCCCTCCTACTGAATGGTGGAGTACTGTGATTGTCTCCTGATACGATAGATGAATCGTAGCTCATAGGATAGGATAATGGTCTCGTGAGATGAACGTCGTGGGTTCAAATCCTGTTAATTGGTCTATTTTTGCTCGTAAAACTCCCGAAATATACTTCTAAAACGTCATTCTGACCTGCATGTCAAACTAATTTGAATTTTCACTAAGGGATTGACGACGTGATGTCACGTATTTTTAAGACGCGAGCTACATGTCCACTAATCTGCATTTTTACTAAGGGATTGACTAATTGATGTTATGTCTTTTTGAGATGCGAGCTTTCGAGCATCCAGACCACTAAACTATACACTTCATTCTGATGTACATGTCCACTAATCTGCATTTTTACTAAGGGATTGACTACTTGATGTTATGTATTTTTGAGATGCGAGCTTGCGAGCATCCAGACCACCAAACTATACACTTAATTCCGATCTAGACATGCCTAACTAATCTTCATTTTTTGTAAGGGATTGACTGTTACACAATCTCCTCACCAATAAATCTATTTTTTCTTGGGATACGGATAAATCCGTAGATTTACCAGTCGGAGCGTTTAGCCCAGACTGCTAAAAGGGGAGATTAGCGCGGCTGCGCGGCGGAGGAGGGAACCACGGGCCGCTGTACGGCTACCGTTGAGTCTTCGCATATTATAGGAGGGACGCCATATTGAAATTGATGACCGTGGCGCATTTTAATGGGATGTATTCGGGTAATCGCTGACAGACGAATACGATTACACGAATACGAATATAATCGCAGTTGACTCAGAATCAACTTCTCACTCAATCAAATTATCGCGATTACAATCGTATCGTATTCGACGATAAGATTATGCCCAAAACTGGTGCAGGGTCGCCAACTAACAATTAAAACATCTTTCTGAGTACCCGTTACTTCTACTTGTGTTGTGTGTTAACGATGTTTTCATGTACGATTGGCTGCTTTTTGATATGGATATGTCTTTGGGCTGGGGGTCATTCTAAAATTTGCGTGACACCAAAATTTGTGACGACCCGGCAGTTTAGATTATTATTAACTCGAAAAGTGAAGGCTAGGTAGAATTTCTATTGATTTTTCACGTACAACCAATGAGTTAATAGGGAAGAATAACTCCCATAGTTATCATAGTATGTAACAGAGTTACCGTCATGGAGATCCCGTCAGGGCTTTAGAGATAGCGCTGTCGTCGTCCCGTTGATGAAACAATGGGCGTCCCGGCCTGTGCTCGTGTTCTTGAGAAGCTGAGTTTGACGTTGGATGGGCT
This sequence comes from Adelphocoris suturalis, assembly GCA_030762985.1. NCBI lineage: Eukaryota > Metazoa > Arthropoda > Insecta > Hemiptera > Miridae > Adelphocoris > Adelphocoris suturalis. Next base: position 12,089,423 of record CM061040.1, read on the forward strand.
TTCCAGGTCCCTGGAAACCAATGTACTCCGAACATGGCTCATTAAAAGCTATTAGTAGGAGTGTATCTCTGACGTTATACTGTTTACCTCCTCTACCTTTTTATCGAGGATTTAGGCCCCCATTGCACCTCTGGGGGGTGCAAGAACACCTAGATCCCTGATGAATAGGAAAATCGTTAGCCACTCTTTGGAATGCTCTCATTTTATCACGACATCTCATGACCTCTAAGCCATTGTAGTGTCAAGGAATGGTGATTTATTACTCCAAGTTATAAACTAATATTGTTTTGTAACCATAATGGAATAATCTTGTGAAAAGAAGGCATTGCATGGTTGGTATACGATTGAGTAGCAGGTACCTACTGGTAAGCAGTAGGTACTAGACATATCCATGATCTTTTTACATTCGCACTCTCTAATGACGTTACCTGAATTAATTCGAAATAAATTAATGTCAATAATATCAGATAATTCTTCGTGGCGGTATGTGGGTCTGGGTACATCAAAGTAAATTATGAATAATGATCGTCCCTTTTCTCACCTCACTCGGATTTATTACGATCGAAAATATCACGGTTCTCCTAACACATCCGCAAGGGAAACCCCTTGGAGTTTCTTGGCACAGCAAATGAGCCCTTTTGAAGCGCGGAAAGTCATAAAAGAGCAGAATCCCCGCGATAGCTTCAAACTTTGAGGTCGAGCGGAATTTTCCACCAGCACCCCAAAGCCCTACCGGTGTTTACCTCAACCTTTGGCGGTGAGCCAAGATAATAAAATAAAGAGATGTGAATATCAGAATCGGCTCACAGGCGAGCGGCCGGCTATGTGGTCACTGGATCAATTTTCGCTACATAACGCCCTCCACGCTGCCCGTGGAATAGCCTTAGCATAGCGTAAGTGCTTGGTGGACTCAATCAACAAAACTGTTTTTATCCGGCTCGCCGTTTGAATTTGAATACCCCAAATCACTCTATCTGAAATGAAATAATGGTCAACCGAAAGAAGTTTAAAATTAAATTTTAATAAAACCAATTTTATGGCCTTTTCATGTAGGACCGCAGCAGTGCCCAAGTTGCACAACATAAAAATACACTGCTCAAACTGCTCAAGCCTTTTTTTACCATCTGCTGTACGCCGTTTGAATCTTTTCTCAGAATTTTCTGGACCAGACTGTATGAAATTTGGCTCAGAAAACATTCTTTGCTCGGGGGTGTACTGTTCGATCAACGCTAAAATGTTGAAACTAAGGGCTGAACTATTCAAAAATCAAATTCGAAAACTTTAATTTTTAAGTGTCATCTACATATAGATATCTGTTCAAAGAATCGAATGAAACCACTCCAATCGCTGTACGTTCATCTGTTTGCTATCCCAAACGCTATAATATTGCCTAGAAAAATGAAAAAAAGGAAGTGTATCGCAACCAGTAAAACAGCGAAAATCACCCTGAAAACTACTACGATTTTTTATATAATACCCACGTGGATTCAAAAATAATATGCATACTTTATGTGTATTTGACTTGGGTGCCGAATTATTCATTTGAATCAAACGTACGTACCGCAAAATTATCGTTTTTGAAAAAAACTTTCACAACCGGCTCAGCGTAGGGTCATCTACATTCCCCTGAAGATGAGGTGTTGAGCCTCTTATAAACGTCACGGCTCAAAAAAATTACCGCAGGAATAATAACTGAGGTTGTGTGGGATGGGGTTTAATGAGCTCAGCATTGCTGGTGAAGGCTGAAGCTTTGAAGTTACTACTCTGGAAAACTGGGTCAAACTAACTTAGTAGTGTCAAATGAATTTCTCATTTTTTCGCCCACTGCGTTTCGCCTTTTTCTTCGGGTTTCGTCGCTCTGTCACGCCGCGAAGTAGTTTTTGGAGAGTTTAAGTTGAAATAGATGGAATAAATAACATGGCCAATTAAAAAAGAGGATGGAGCTGAAAGCACTTTGTTTTAAGAAAGAAAGCTATTTCAAACGTTGAGATACTAAAGGTCTTCAAGTCAAATTTAGATTTCACCTTTTTCAGATCCCATTCAAATGAATGAAAATGAATTCTCATTCAAATGAATCGCTGTTTTTACAGATTCGACTCTGAAGTGACACCTTGAAGTTTTTAGGGCGTCCTCTAGTTGTTATAAACTCTTATATATTTACTATGTTAGGAATTTAGTTCGGATGAATACAACTCTGAATATTGAAATAGAATATAATGGAATAAAAAACCATTAATATATAATATTTTATTTAATGAATATAAAACCATCCTGTAGTCCAATGTATTAATAATTCTTGTGACAGCATTGACAAAAGCGGGCGGGCTAAAACAGTAAGAGAAATCACCTAAATGACCTGGTGGAGGGGGGGGGGGTTTCTTGACTTGAGAGTTGAATTGACGGGAAAAAAGGGACAGGATAGTGTGGAGAATGTGCTGGAAAACAATGAGATGTAAGTTTTTTAGAGGTAAATTAATAAGTACCTGTGTTCCTGAAGGAACCAATGCCTAGGGTACCCCAAGATGCGTGCGTCTTGGTGGCGGCTCACAGTGGTCAGAATCCAAGCGGGTGTCCGTCGATCCAAGCGGGTAGTGTCAAAATCCAATCGGGTATCGAGCGTTTTTTTTTTTTTTTTTTTTTTTTTTTTTTTTAATCGGGTGGACCGATTCCAAACGGATCTTTTAAAATTTGGTTAATATCTTGCGTTTGGTAGTATGATGGTGGGGGGGGGGGGGTATTTTTTATAGATGTATGAGTTTGAGGTTTCTCGTTTGTAGGGTTTCTGTGAAATCCTTTGCAGTTCACACAGATGGGAGGTTCATTTGAGGATTCGGTGCATGGGGCTGTTCCGTGGTGTTGATCTTATTTAACACAACGAGGTGCCTTATGGCAATAATTTTTACTGTGTCCATACTCTTGGCAGTTGATGCACTGGACCACACTATGTTTTGGCTTTGGAGGTTCTACTTTCATAACCCCATTGTAGAGCCTTGTTAGTGAATATGTTTTCATTGATGGGATGTGGTTTGAGATCCAGAAAAAAGAGTGACAATGGGGATTTCGTCACAGGATGGTCGACAAGGGACATTTGTGCTGGTTTGTAGACCAGGTCAGTAAGCTCTTTCATCATAATATTAGGGTCACATGAATAGTGGAGACCTCTGATAACCACGCTAAAATAACACTCACTTTTCATTTGAGAAGTGTGGAATTGAGCGTTAGAGACCTCTAGGTATTTTGAAATAGCTCTGAATCCATCTATAGATTCAGCTACCAATTTAACTTTATTGTTTCCAACAGCTGAATGTCTGAATGCACCAGGGTTCAATTTATCAATTTTGGCTAAAAGTGCGTTCATATTGCTCACATTAGATATGAAAATTGGAGGTTTATTTATTTTTTCCGGTTGGAGAAGAAGATGAGTCATCAGTTGCCATAAATTCTAATGTATTCAGTGGCTCAAATGGGTGCGGGGTGACAATGGATGAAACTTTAGTAAATGGACGTTTTGACTTATTTTGTGGTTTGATTGTGAATGAAGAAAATGGAACATCCATTTGTATACTCAAATTATTCATACTTGATGATATTAGCATAGTATGACTTAGTTTCGGTCGTTCAATTGTAAACTTACCTACTAGTTTCTGATGCTATTGAACACTAACTTGACTATGGTTAGTACATTCTGCAACAGAGCAACCGTCGCTAAAAGACGAGATTAATGGATCCTCCCAGCCAACCATTTCCTGAACAAAATCGTTCGCAATATCATGACGAATTTAAAAAAAAAAAAAAACCGTGGGAAGATAACGATAAATCTAAATGATAACCAGAGTATTATGGTCGACACCTCAATACACACCAATCTACGTAGGAAACGCACAATGAACCGACTATACAAGCACGATTTCAAAAGAAAGAGAGCTCAAAAATAATTGTTCCCTTCTGCTGTTCATTACCCCCGTGTGTGAGTACCTATTTGAAAAATTGCTTCCACTAAAGTCGATAAAAACTACGATATAAAAATTCAAAATCTCTTGCTACCAGCTCCCCATAAATATATAACTTGTGTGTTATGCACTATTCGTCCCCTTTGCTTCACTCGAAGTTTGTTGAAGTCTCAAATTTATTTATCCATTAATTTCTTTAGTACTTAAATTTTCAAATATGTGTGTGTTTGAAAAAAAAAATTGCAAACTCCCGAAATCATTGTAATAGCTTCATTATCCACTAAAATTCGATAAAATCTACGAAAAATATGAAAATTCAAAATCTCTTGCTATTAGCTCTCTATACATATATAACTTGTGTGTTTGCTCAAGTAGTTTCTATTCCAAAAATCAATATTCATTGAAACCTATGAGGTGGAAGTCTACTTTAAAAGAGCCTCAACGGCGCCAGTATTCAACTCAGCGAGAAAAATTACGTTAAAAACCCGCCTCTAACTCCACCCAATTTACCAGTCAAGGAAAAGTGATTATGTCATGTCAAAACCTTCATTCCGTGGAAAACATTCGTTCCTCCCCCATTCAAACACGGTTCTCTGAAGTGGATAAAATCGTTTAAAAATTTTTCGATTAAACCGTTGGAATGCTCATCCTTTGATTCAGTCTTTTAGATTGCAGTGCGTAGGTAGGTAGATTCTTTACGGAATTATTGTGTGCGTTTCGGTGAGGTACGATGTATAAAACCATGAACCAATCAAATGAAACCTCTTTTCAACCAAATGAAACCTTTTTTCTATCAAATGAAACTTCGTAACTACCAAATGAAACAAATGAAACCTCGTACCTACCAAATGAAACTACTTTTCAACCAAATGACACTTTTTTTCAAACAAATGAAACCTCGTACCTACCAAATGAAACCATGTACCAATCAAATGAAACCTCTTTTCAACCAAATGAAACTTTTTTTCTATCAAATGAAACTTCGTAACTACCAAATGAAACCTTGTTCCAATCAAACGAAACCTCGTACCTACCAAATGAAACCATGTACCAATCAAATGAAACCTCTTTTCGCCCAAATGAAACTTTTTTCAAACAAATGGAACCATATTTCAATCAAATGGAACTTCTTCGAATCATCCAAAGAAAAATTACATGTTATTTCATATTTTTGCCAAACAAGTTAAGACAGAGGCACTACAAATTGATTTAGTGAAGCGGGTGTCCAGAAGCTGCGGCAGCAGTTTCTCATCATGTTATCACGAAGTTGGAGCAGTTTGTGTTGTTGTTGTGTTGTTGTCGCGGTGATCAGCAATATAGTGGACCGAAAAGTTTCATTTGAATGGAATAAGGTTTCATTTGTTTGAAAAAAAAAAAAAAAAAAAAAAAAAAAGGTTATTTGGTTAAAAAGAAGTATTATTTGATTAGTATGGTTTCATTTGGTAGATACGAGGTTTCATTTGATTGATACATGGTTTCATTTGTTAGGTAAGAGGTTTCATTTGAATGAAATGAGGTTTCATTTGTTTGAAAAAAGTTTAATTTGGTTGAAAAGAAGTTTCATTTGGTCGGTACGAAGTTTCATTTGATAGAAAGAAGGTTTCACATGACTGAAAAATGCTATATTAGAAACAAAGATTGGGACAGCTCAAGTCAGGTATGATTAGCAGAATCTATATCGCCGATGGTGCTACCTTAACATATACATGTACACGTCCAAACTTTACGGGGTGATTCTACACCTAATTCCCGATAATTTTCTTTTAGAGATTTTTTTGAAGCTTTGTTTTCGAGTAATTTCACTTTGTTTTTTTTTTTTCGAGTTTTTGGCCATTAACCCACAATTTTTTCTAGTAAATTCAAGTTTATTTGACCTCCGGAAAGAATGATAAATTTCCCATGTTTGCAATGCAGAACCGAATGTTTTCAAGCAGATCCAATGCGAATGAAATAATGCTAAAGTTCAAATTTTGAAAAAGTCCAGGATATATATTTTTGTATCCGTTTTATTGGCCAGTCCTACAATTACAAGTTGTTTTCAGAAGGCACTTCATGGGGAACACTTTCCCACAAACTCAGCTTATCAACGGTCTAATAAGAAATGTTTTTACAATACAAGTTACATAGTAATGGAAGTTACGTTTGAATGGAAAAAAAAACCTGTGATTTTACAATAAAATCGAGGTTTGGGCATGAAATTCAACTATTCCGTGACTTGAGGAAATTAGTGCAGTTGGATACCATTTTCCATGTAGATTTCCCGGCTGAATCGAATGATGACACCCCAGAGCCTCCCTGAATGTTAAAAAACGGATTTTTCAATGTGTCATTCTTGTGGGGATGTCAGGCTGATTTTGAACATTCGTCGAGGATCTTGGAGAGTACATAATTACCATAAACGTGACGTGAATAGTCCTAGCAATGGAGGCAAGAAAATTATTGCGTCTACTTTTCTGGGAAAGTAACATTCGAAATCGCCCTGGCAGCTCTACGAGAATGACACGCTGAAAAATCCGTTAGTAAACAGTCAGGGAGGTTTGGGAGTGTCACCACTTGATTCAGCTTAAAATGATACGAGGAAACTGTTACCGAATTTCAATAATTTCCCCAAGCCACCAAAAAGTATTTCCTGCCAAAACCTCGATTCTGCTGTAAAATCACAGGTTTTTTTCGCATTGAAAAGTAGTTTTTTCCACTATATTTAATTTTAAACTTTTTTGGGGGGGTTAAACTTGGGGAGCTGGAAAGACTCAGGACAATTTCCCTAAAAATTTCCTAAAACAGCGAGCAATAGGGGCTAAAAAACGGAGTGAAGAAAGTGAAATTCTGGAGATTTTTCTAAATTTGCACTTTAGCCTCAATTTTTACGCATCGGATCTGGTTGAAAAAAAAAAAAAAAAAAAAAATGGGTTCTACATTGTATGGGAAATTTTACATTATTTCAAAAGGTATGAAGAAACTTGAGTTTCCTTGAGAAAATAGTGGAGTTATGACCGTATTAGAGCCCGTTTCATCAACTCCGGTTCAGATAAACCAACGATCAAATAAACTAAATCAACGATCAAAACTAACCAGCCGAATTTGGGTGGTGAGCGTTCAAATAAAAAATTTATTGGGAAGATAGTACTTTTCGCCATCTTTGTTTACATGACCGAAATTCTTTTTTTTGCTACGTTTTACCATCTAATGTGCTACATTTTCCTAGTTATTTCCAACGTTTTCCTACATCCACGAAAATGAACCAAACAGGATTGATTAGAGCATTGGTTTCTGAGGACGAATTTGACGAGGATGATAATATGAAGAGTTTACAATTCAACATCCTCGTTGGATTAGAGAGAGTATGGCGGATTTCAATCTCAAGAAATCGATTTTCTGAGGAGATACCGACTTTCAACAGCTACTGTTTTGTCAGTCCTTGAACAAGTTCATGATGGCATCGAATACACAAATCACGGGTAGCGATACATGTACATACATGGAATGTACAAAAACAGTTGTAAAATAATGTAATAAAATACCCAACGGCTTATCACAATTTGAAATGTCACAATGTGCCTAGACGGTGTCGTAGGCTGTTGTCATTAAAGTGATGGGTGATACAAACATAACAAGTTCCAGTCATGCAGCATGATCGTATTTTCGTAGATTATCGTAACACTATATTATATTACTGTTTTGAAATTTGTGCATTCCGAGTACAAAGAAATTGTTAACCACCAAGTTTATGGCAAATAAACTCGTTCCAAATCATATTCTACGATTAAAAACAGATTTTGGATGTTTAGCAATTTTTCAATTTTTCACTCGATTTTTCAGCAAATATTGATGAAATTCAAGTACATTTTTTACCATAATTTTGTGAATACATTTTTGAATGTTTCAATTCCTCGTCAATAAACTTATTTCGACTACGATTCTGATAAAAATATGTTTAACAGTTTTTTAGACGTTTTTTAGTGATTTTTTTAGCACATTTTTTGAAATTTGACCAATTTAATGTGCTCAAAAAGTGTTGTCCAACGAACTCATCCTCAAAACAGATTTCGATGAAGAAAATGTTTGAAAATTTTTATTTTAAAATTTATGGAGCAATTGCAATAGCTTTATTTTCTAAGAAAATTCGCTAAAATACCTTATTGTGCAACTTCACCATAATAATATTACGAGTTCTTTTTGAGTCGAAATAACTTTGGGATCTCAGTTTCTTTTCAGTGGTTATAATTATCAAATCCATCGAATACCAAGCGCACTGCTTTTTAGGAGATCGACTCCCGAAATTCCCAATAGAGACGAATCAAAATCGCGTTTGGATGGAGTATTCCAGTGGTTCAAAATTTCGCGGTTTTCAGTTCATACTCAAATCCAGAATCCTTGAAGAAACCCATAAATATATTATCATCGCTGCACTAGTTTCAAAATGATAGGGTAGTAAAGGACTACCCCTACGAGTTTGTAAAACATAATGTTATATGAATGGATTAAAAAAGATAGAAGCATTGAAGATTTCAGGTTGGTAACAGCTCTTCCCACACTATTATCTCGTTTGATCACACTCGTTTTGCAGGCAAATGGCTCCTTGATATTGTTTAAATCAACGTTTAAACTTTAAATCGACGTTTCACGGAAACGCTGTAAATTGATGTTTACCGATAACAGTTGTAACCATTGATTACGTTGGTGAAACCCGTTTGTTTTAAATCAACATTCAAAAATCTGGTTCCGAAAAACAATGATCTTCTTTAACTGTGGTTAGGAATTGTTAGTGAAACCGGCCCTTAGTTACTTACGGTCGAAAACACGAAAAAAATCTTGAAAGTGAAATTACTCGAAAACAAAGCGTTTCGTGAAAAATCTTTGGTGGGAAAGTTTGTTGGAAATCGGTTGTAGAATCACCCCCTGATGTTTCTCTACTTAAGTGTGACCATCCTGTATAAGAGTGTATGGTTTAATTTGTTTGTGGAAACCTATATCATTTCGTGGATTAGAAAGAGCAGTGTGTGGTGAGTTGTCGTGGTGGGGTAGTGCGGGGTAGTGATGTAGCGTCCTAAGATATAGTGCACGAGAGCAGTGTGGAGGGATACAGCGATAGACCTTTTAAAAGCTGATTTATTCAACCAGCGAGTTAAAAAAGTGCTGCCAGCTGTTGCCATTCCACGGAGAAGAAGATACATCAGCCGTCTACGAAATAATTCCTTACTAAAAAGGGCTTGTTAACCGATATAACTTTAACAGGTTCTTTCACCCCTCCGTCGTTCCATAATGTAATAGGGTATTAGAAGAGAAATTTATGACTTTTTTAAAAAGTTTCTCTACTAAACCCGTACTGAAAACTTTAACCCGAACGTGAGTGAACGGAAAGTACAGATAACACTTCCCACATGGGTTGTTTAGACTGTATATTGATTTGACTGTTTTTTTTTTTTTCCCCACATAAAATCCTCAATTACAAGATTAATGTATTTCAGTCGGCCCATTGGAAAATACATGCGCCTCAGAAGACTCTCAGCTGATAACTGATCTTCAATGCCTTCACGGAGAGAAAAAATAGACGCACCCTATCCGATAGGAAGGCGTCAATTAGAGTTCCCCATAGGAATTCAAGCAGCTGTCCGTGGATCCAAGCAGGTGTCCGTGGATTCAAGCGGGTAGTGTGTTTCTTCAAGTGGGTAGTGTGGTTGTCCAAGCGGGTAGGTCGAAATTCAAGCGGGTATCGAGCGTTTTTTTATCGGGTGGACCAATACTAAACGGGTATTTCCCCCTATGTGACCTACTGTAAAAATAATCCAAATACTTTAGGGAGATGGGAAATTTAACGCTCTTTCCAGCAATAGATCTATTTTCAAGATTACATTGTAAGTTAGGGGAGATATGGCAATTTTAGTGATGTAAGGTCGAAAACACGAAAAAAAACTTAAAAGTTAAATAATTCCTAAAATCGAGGGTTTCAAAATAAATTTCATTGAGGAACTTTTTGTTGGAAATTCGATCCCATAGTTGTAGAATCGATCCCTAGGAGGTTGACTATTTCAAGCGTGAACAGACTCTATATATCATAGTTTTCAGAAAAAATCATTGCGAAGAGTTCGTCTGCTGATTTATTTGGGTTGTTATTTGTTGTACCAATGTTTTTTCTACTGTTTCACCTGTAATACCTGTTCATATTACCGTTATCATCTTCAAAGTGGAAAAGCGAAGGTTATTTTCATCCAGTGTGATAAAACCAAAAATCTCAAAAAAATGGTTTAAAAAAAAAAAAAAAATTGCAATGTTATTCATAAAACTGCATTTCAACGCCATAAATTAGATATTAATAAATTTTGATCATATAATTTGTGCTCACCAATTTGCACATTTTGTGCAGAATTTGAACATTTTTGCACAATGAATTATATGTTTCAATTTATGGTCTGAATGTTCTATAGTGTGTAGGATTCAGGTTTCATGATAGAATTTGCAATTTTTCAGCACAGTTTTTAACTTTACGGGCCTGTATTCTCGTGAAAATTGGCTCATTTGGACATGCTGCATGACAGGGGTTTTCTCATTATACATTTTCCTTTCTTTTCCAATGCATTTTTCCTTCCCATTTGAATGAAACCATTTCTGTCAAAGGACGATCCGTTTTCTGGTTTTTCCGTTTTTTGACTATTTGTGTCCGACTTGATTGAATCATTTACAGGGTAACCCAAAATAAACGCCCCACCCTCACCACCCTTAAAAAAATCCAAAAGTTTTTGGATTATCCACTGTATTGGGTACTTCAAACAAGTCGCTTTTTTAGCTTTGAACTCATTTTAAAGATTTTTAGTGCTGAAAACGATGGTGGAACCTGAATTGCGATATATTATCACGTTCTCGGATCAGAACTAATAAAACAACAAAAAGCGCGATTTTTTCTACGAGTATTCTCGTAAAAGTATCAATCTTTTGATATTGAAATTCTGGTTTTACCAACGTGTTCAACACTAAAGAATCTTTAAAATGTGGTAAGTGGTATCACTTGGCCAAAACGAAAACACTTTGCCCGAAGTACAGAATAGACCCCCTTTTGGGTGGTCCAACAATTTTTGGATGTGTTACCTGATTTTCATTCGCTTAAAACTTAGTATCAGGCACTCCTAAAATCGCTCTCCAAGTTTCACTTCAATTTCTCCAAATTTGCGGGAAAAATTTAGAAGAGGTTACTTTTGGGACACCCTGTATATTAGGTATTATACGTCCATGTGATGCCCATGCCAAGTACTGAAATATGGATATTTTCATATGCAGAATCATGAATCTCATTAGGAAAATGCGGAAAGATGATTCGCTTGTAACTCTTCTGGTTACCTTAACGTAAAAGAAGAGTGTTTGGAATATTTAAAGTATGTACAGTCAGCTCGATTATTCCCAGGCTTGACAAGTGTGATTCCTATAAATTCTACATAATAGGATGGAAGATGGACATGTTACATATCTAGAATTTCAGATTTAACCTTGCGCAAGGGCTATTTTTCATTAGACCATTGTATATTATGAAATGTTGGGGGGGATTATCTGAGCCATTGATTCTACTGCAGAGCATTGAGTAACAAAAAAAAAAACGAGAAAAAATATCGTATAATATTGAGGCATGAGCCTCAGGCTGTTAACATCCATTTCCTTCGACTTTGGAATATTGCCTCGACGCGTCCTATCTGCGGGTAACTTAAACCCCCATCGAGGAAGAATGTATAAAATATAGCTCAACAGCCTGGTGTCAACATCATTGATTCTACATTACTTCGGTCCGATACGGGGTCGGGAAGCTATCAAGAACGCTGGAAGCTATGTCTCTCGTAAGCTATGCCCTCGAGCCTCCCATATAAATCACGAGCGCCGGTAAGCCCATAATTAATCGCCATATTCGGCTATCAAATATGAATCCAAGGTGAATCAACGCTGTGGAATTCTAGGTGTCTTACTGAATCGATCCTGACTGTGTTAATATTATATTACGCCTGTTGTAATACTATACGTCATTATTTATACGTCATTTATTATTCGGTAATTAATGATTCGTTAACTTGTCGGTGTTTGTGATACCATTGAGTATCAAATCATTGTTAAATTTGAACTATAAATTTCAGTTTACCAAGGGATCTCGTTTCCATGCGCTTTAATAAATATACATAGATCTGCTTGATTAGTGAAATTTAAACTCCTTAACATGATACGATGGCTGTTTTATGGTGGTGATGTCATGGTAGAAATACCATTTCGAATTCCGAGATGGAAGAGGGAGAAAAGAGGGGGTAAAGCCGTAAAAACTTTTCTTTTTTTTTTGAAATTTTGTCGACGCCACCTAGTTTACGATTCTCAACCCATTTTTGTGATTTTCGAGTTTAATTTCAGTCCAGTTGTTCACCACACCTTGGGAATTTCGAATTTGCTGTCAAGGTGGGGGGGGGGGGGGGGGGGGGTCAATAATTACTGATTCTTTCAAGTGCCGATTTTCGTGATTTTTAATTTGTTCACTTTCTAATTTGATATAGTTTTGCAACGATTGTCAGGGGCTTCAAATTCCATCATGAAAGGGGATGAATATAGGGGCAATACTTACTGATAAAAAATGATGATTTAACAATTCTTCTCTGATTTTTGTGATTCTTTTTTGTTTGACTATGAATAATTCCGTCTAGTTTTGGATCGCATATCAGGAGTTCCAGATCTCATTATGAAAGCGGTGAATCGAGGTGGAAATAGTAATAAATCATGATGTTTTAAGTAATAATGTCAGATTTTTGTGATTCTTTTTTGTGTAACTTCGAATTCGGTCTAGTTTAGGAAGATATAACAGGAGAACTACTGATGTATTATAAACTGCTTGAAAATTGGTTATTTTGAACAAATTAGGACTTTTCCCCCTGTCCATTCTCTAAGTAATTGTTGGGAGTTTGAAGGTGTACCCCAAACAATGTGACATAACCACCGTAATAGGTATTTCTCAGTTAGAAAAGGGTGTAAAAGAGGTGGGCTCACTTGATACTCAAAGTTGTGGGGAAAAAAAAAAAAAAACTCTACACCTCGATAAATTAAATTTTGAGGAGGGAATGGAAAGCTGAAATGCGAGGCTATGTCGAGTAAATATCTGATCTGAGCCTTAAATAAGATAATTAAAAAACCACAAATTGTGGCAAAGAGCAAGATTTGCTAACGGTAGCTTGGACAACGCATCAAAGGTTCGGCTATTACCCCCTCCACCCCATCCTATCCTGTTGGCGAACCAAAATGTTCAAAGTAATTGGCAAAACTAGACTGAGCTCGGGATCGAACAAAGAAACACTCTCGAATATCGGTTCAGAGTTTTGAGTATCGATTCTTTCACGTGCTGGTCAAGCTCGAAATCTCGACCGATGTTTATTATTTTCATTTTGTTCCATCAGGAATTCGATATAGTTTTATAACGTATGTCAGGAGTTCCAAGTTTCATCATATGCGAGGGTGAATGGAGGGGGTAAAACTGATAAATCGTTGTGTTTTAACAATTC